>LNAC01000131.1:3558540-3657417 GCA_002007465.1 Ailurus styani | reverse complement strand
ACTCGGCATCAGGGAAATACAAATCAAAACCACAGTAAGATACCACCTCACACCAGTCAGAATGGCTAAAATTAACATATCAGGAAATGACAGATGTCGGCGAGGATGCAGAGAAAGGGGAATCCTCCTCTACTGTTGGTGGGAATGTAAGCTGGTGCAGCCACTCTGGAAAACAGTATGGAGATTCCTCAAAAAGTTGAAAATGGAGCTACCCTACGACCCAGCAATCGCACTACTGGGTATTTATCCTAAAGACACAAAGGTAGTGATCCTCAGGGGCACGTGCACCCGAATGTTTATAGCAGCAATGTCCACAATAGCCAAACTATGGAAAGAACCTAGATGTCCATCAACAGATGAATGGATAAAGAAGATGTGGTATATATATACAATGGAATACTATGCAGCTATCAAAAGAAACGAAATCTTGCCATTCGCAACGACATGGATGGAACTGGAGGGTATTATGCTGAGCGAAATAAGTCAATCAGAGAAAGACAATTATCATATCTCTCTGATGTGAGTAACTTGAGGAGTAGGGTGGGCGGTCATNAGCGAAATAAGTCAATCAGAGAAAGACAATTATCATATCTCTCTGATGTGAGTAACTTGAGGGGTAGGGTGGGCGGTCATGGGGTNAATGAAACAAGATGGGATGGGGAAGGAGACAAACCATAAGAGACTCCTAATCTCACAAAACAAACTGAGGGTTACTGGGGGGTGGGAGGGTAGGGATAGGGTGGATGGGTTATGAACATTGGGGAGGGTTTGAGCTATGGTGAATGCTGTGAAAGCTGTAAGCCTGATGATTCACAGACCTGTACCCCTAGGGCAAATAATAATAATAATAAAATTTAAAAAAAAACAAAAAACAAAAAAACAACAACTTGTAGAAGATCCAAGAAGAATCTACACGATTCTGTTTGTATTAATCTGTTCTCTAAATGTTTATGCAGTACATAGACAGCCTATGCAAATGAAATGAGTATCATGGTGTTAAATACTAACCACATGTGGATGACCCCTCAGTTTATAACTTTGGTCCTAACTTTCCTGATAAGCCCCAAGTTTGTGTGTTCAGCTGACTACTCAGCATTATCATACTGATGTCCACTGGCCTTTCAAACATAACATGTCCAGAAGAAAGAGGAGTTTGAAATCTGCTGTCAAATCTGCCTCTAGTCTTCTCAATCTCAGTTAACAGTCATAGTACAGGAGTCATCTGTCCTCCTAACTCTTTCAATTGTGTAAATTAAGTAGTAGATCTTATGGTCCCTACTTGAAATATATCCTGGTTCTGGCCTCTCTCTCACTTCTTCACCCACTTCTGTCCTATACCATGGCAGTCAACCTACTGGTCACTTTTTTCTTCCTTTCTCCCATAGTCCATTCTCTACAGAACAGCCAGAGCGAGCATTTAAAAATAAATATCGGATCTCATTCTCTTGATTAAAAATGCTTTAAGATCTTTCATTGTACTGAGTATAAAAGCTAAACTCCCTAGGGTGCCTAAAAGGCTTCACCACACCATCTGTCTTTGCTTCCCTCCCCAACTTGGCCACCTTCCACTTGCCCCTTTGTTCTTTCAGCTGCTGCAGAAGCACTGACTGTCTTCCTGTCCTCAAACAGATGAAGCATGTTCCAACTCCGGGCCTTTGCACTTGTGATTTCTGTGTGACAATTCTTCCACTGAATTATTCCCTGCTGGCTCATTATGCACATTTTAATCCAAAAGTTGAGTCAGAGGCCCTTCTTTGACCACATAATCTGAAATAGCACTACCCCTCTAGTTACTCTCAAATTACTTCTTATTTTATTCATTGCTTTCATCACTATCTGAAGTGGTATTAATTTGTTCACTCTTTTAGCCCCCCCCACTATAATGTGAACTAGATTGTAACAGAAAAGTTATCCTACCATATTCACTACTATTTCTCTAGCACCTAGAAAAATGCAAGTTGAATGAGCAAATATTTTGCTTCAGTAGATAAAATATTAATAGTTTTAAATAGAAGCTCAGAGCTCCTCTCTCACCTAAACAAGAACATGTTTTTGCCCTCCTCTGGTTTTCTCCTGACAACTCCACAACACCTCCACAGAGGCTTGCTCAGTGAGGCATTACCATCTTCTCAGAGAACTGAAAACCAGCTCAGATACCTAAGAAAGCCCTCCCCCAACTTCTCTACTCATGTCCCCCCAAAATAATTCTGGAAAATAGTACCCTGGCTCATTTTGTTTAACCTGATATCCTCAAAGACTTGGGAAAATTGAAATTTTAACTTCATTACATCCATGTCAATACAACACAACAGTAAAAAGGTGTTATGGTATTTTTTGGTAAAAAGGTGTTATGTATTTTAATAATTTTCTCTACACCTTGAAGCTGCAGATAGAGCTCATTTATGAAACCATGTGCTATATCACCTAATTGATAAAGACAAACTTCATTGTCAAACCACTCAGCCACATCAGACTTAGTTTCTACCAGAAAAGTTGATCTTTATCTTCGGTTCATACTTTTGTGTGTATACACAGCCCCTTCACAAAACTTTTCCTTCTTAAATTGAATTCTAGGATATATGAATAGATAAGAAAAAAGCTCAATCAAAAGTTTGTTGCCTGGATGAAGTATGTGCCTTCATTTTCCTTCATGTGCCTTCATGTGTTTTTCCAGAGCTCTTTGTTTATTCCTTGGGAATTCACCCTTACGGGCAATGTATTTGGTTGTTAACAGGTGATAGAAGTGAAGTTGCTAGATGTAAATTGTCATTACCCCTTCTCCTCACTCTATGACTCTATGTATTCAGTCTATATCTGAATATAGACTTTCCCATCTGTTTTTAATGCTCTACTTACCCTAATGATATGATAGAAGACAGGACATGACAAGGAAAGACATGACTTCTTCCCATGGGCTTATGATGTCTTATTTAATTGTTTTTATCTGATAGCCTTAGATTTTTTTCAATCCTAACAGCACTGTACTATAGTAATATGTAGAATGAACAAAAGTTTAGTATTCTGAAAAGCAGAGGTGTGTGACTGTGAAAGATGGTAGGGTACGAAAGGAGAAGTAGAATGGCAACACAGTCTAACTATACAGGTACATTCTCAAGCAGATCTGTTTTAGGAAAGCGTACATATGAAAAACTAAAGAGTTAGAAATTCATTCTTTTGAAAGTATCTACTGATTTATTCCCCTTGGAAAGTCTTTGTATACCCCTAGGATTTTGAGTACTCCAGATTGAAAATAGCTGTACAAGAAGCCCTTTTCCTTTGGGCTATTGTTGCCATCACTGCCTCACAGTATTGCCCCTGACATGTACAATACAACAATATTCTGTCCCTTTGTTCACTACTAGTTGATTTGGGCAAAGAACACCCCTGAAACCTAGATGTCCTCACAGTCTATAATCTTTCCTCAAGTTCAGGCACAGAGACCTGAACCTGGGCATGTTTAGCAATAAAAACAAGGTTATAGGAACTCTGCCTGTGCAAACTCTTGGGAGTTGTGCAAGCTCACACACATTACCTGACATTTATTTCTCCACAGGCTTGCTTGCAACACCAAGGTGGCTATATTGGAATAGATTTACAATAGCAGCCATGCTGTTCTCAAAATACCACCCCTCCTCTCAGTCTGCATCTTGTTTAGAAGGGTGAATGATGTCACTTTCACTCAGAATATTAAACCAACACATTGCTCTTTCAGGATAGGTATTAGTCCTTTCAGTGTAGAAAGTCCTCCTTATACTAAGCCAGTATAAGTGGTATATAGATTTATCTGCTTTGGAATCATCTGAGATGCTCATCAGACCTGCTGAATCAAAATTTATGGGGACAGGGCCTAAAAATCTACATTTTATACCAGCACCTCAGGTTAATCTCTCTCTTTGATGAAATATCATATGTGAAATAGAATTATATAGGTAGAGCTACAGAGAGATAGAGGGAGAGAGATCGCTTAACAAATAATTATAAAACCTTTATCTACCACCTGGTATAAAATATAAAACGTTGGCAATGCATTTGAATCCTCCCATGCGTATACCCCTCCCTGATAACACTCCTTTTCCACCTCCCCCTCCTTCTGAGGTTACCCTGATCCTTAGTTTTTAGTCCTTTGCTTTAAAAAAAATGACTACATATACATGTACTGCTAAAATATAACTTTTACAGTTACATTTCTGAAATATATTAAAAATTCTACATTAAGTATTCCTCTGTGGATTGCATTTCTCACTCAATAATATGTTTGTAAGATCTATCCATATTGATACCTGCAGTTGTATTTCATCTATTTTTTTACTGAAACCTACCTGACAATGTTACATTAATTTCATGTGTACAATAGCAATTCAACATCTCTATACCTTATGCTATATTTACTACAAGTGTAGCTGTAATACCATTACAATATCATTGACTATTCCCTATGCTTTACCTTCTTTCACCCTGACTTATTCATTCCATTACTGGAAGCATGTACTTTTCACTTGCGTATCCCTCTCATGACCATCATCTGTGGCAACCACCAGTTCTCTGTATTTAAGGGTTTATTTCTGTTTTTTTCTTTCATATTCCATGTATCTGTTAAATCGTATGTATTTACCTATGACTTACCTCACTTACCATAATACCTTCTGGGTCCATCCATGTTGTCAAAAATGACAAGATCTCATTCTTTTTCGTGGCTGAGTAATATTTCATTGCATATATACCACATCTTCTATATCCATAATCTCTCCATGGACACTTATTTCCATATCTTGGCTATTATAAATAATGCTATAATAAAAAATAGAGGTTCTTACATCTTTTCAAATCAGTGTTTTCATTTTCCTTAGGTAAACACCTGTGGTGGAATCAGTGGCTCATATGGTATTTCTGTTTTTACTTTTTGAGGAACCTCCATTCTGCTTCCACAGTGGTTGCCTCAATTTACAGTTCCACCAACAGTGCATGAGGGTTTCTTTTTCTTCACAACCTCACCAACACTTATTATTTATTGTCTTTTAATACTAGCCAACTGACTGATGTGAGGTAATTTATCATTGTATTTTGATGTGCACTTCTCAAATGTTTAGTGATGCTGAGCATCTTATTGTGTGTCTTCTGTACCATCTGTGTATCTTTGGGAAAATGTCTAGTCAGGTCCTCCATCCATTTTTTTTAATTGGATGATTTGTTATCTTGGTTGTGGTATATAAGTTCTTTATATACTTTGGATATTAACCTCTTATCAGATATATCATTTGCAAATATCTTTGCCAATTCAGTAAGTTGTCTTTTCACTTTGTTGATAGTTTCCTTCACTACACAAAAGCTTTTTACTTTTGTGTAGTCCTAATAGTTTACTTCTGATTATGTTTACCTTGCTTAGGAGACATATTTAAAACCAAAAAAGTTGCTGAGGCTAATGTCCAAGATTACTGCCCTTGTTTTCTTTCAGGAGTTTTATGGTTTCAGGTTTCACATGTACATCTTTAATCTATTTTGAGATTACTTTTGTGTATGGTGTAAGTGGTCCAGTTTTCCCAGCACCATTTTATTGAAGAGACCCTTTTTCCCATTGTATGTTGTTGCTTTCTTTGTTGTAGATCAATTGACTATGTAAGCATGGGTTTATTTCTGGGCTATCTTCTACTGATCTTGGGCCTATTTTTGTGCCAGTACATGCTGTTTGATTATTGTAGATTTGTTGCATAGTTTGAAATCTGGGATTGTGATACCTTCAGTTTTATTCTTTTTTCATAACATTGCTTAGGCTATTCAGACCTTAGGCAGTTCCATCCACATGTTAGGACTTTTTGTTCTAGGTCTGTGAAAAATGCCATTGGAGTTTTGATAGGGGATACATTGAATCTACAGGTGGCTTTGGGAAGTATGGACATTTTAACAATACTCTTGCAATCCATGAACATGGTGTATCTTTCCATTTATTTCTCATCTTCAATTATTTTTTAATCAACATCCTATAGTTTTCAAAGTATAGGTCTTTCACTTCCTTGAGTAAGCTTATTCTTAGACATATATTAATTTTATTTTTAACTCCACTGTAAGTAGCATGCAGTGTTATATTAGTTTCATATTATTCACGTGTACAATATGGTGCTTCAACATTTCTATACATTATTCAGTGCTCATGATGATAACTGTACTGGTAATCCCGTTCACCTGTTTCATCCATCTCCCCACTCATTACCTCTCTGGTAATCACCAGTTCTCTATATTTAAGAGTCTGGGGTTTGTTGGGGTGGGGATTTTGTGTTGTTTGTTTTTGTCTTTTTTCTTCTTTGTTCATTTGTTTTGTTTCTTTAATTCCCCATATGAGTGAAATCATAGGGTATTTGTCTTTCTCTGACTTATTTCACTTAGCATTTTACCATCTAGATCCATCCATGTTGCTGCAAATGGCAAGACTTCATTCTTTTTATGGACAATTAATATTCCATTGTGTGTGTTTGCATACAAACACACACACACACACACACACACACACACACACACTCCATGTATTTTTTATCCATTCATCTCTCAGTGGATGTTTGGGTTGCTTCCATATTTTAGCTAATGTAAATAATATATAATAAACTTAGGGATGCATACATCTTTTTGAATTAATGTTTTCATAATCTTTGGGTAAATAACCCAGTATTTGAATTACTGGATCATATGGTAATTCTATTTTTAATTTTTTGAGGAAACTCCGTACTGTTTTCCACAGCAGCTACACCAGTTTGCATTCCCAACAGTGCACAAGGGTTTCTTTTTCTCCACATCCTTGCCAACACTGTTTCTTGTATTTTTCAGTTAGCCATTCTGACAGGTATGAGGTGTTATTGTGGTTTTGATTTGCATTTCTCTGATGATGAGTGATGTTGAAAGTCTTTTCATGTGTCTGTTGCCCATCTGTAGTTCTCCTTTGGAGAAAAGTCTGTTCATGTCTTCTGCCCATTTTATTTTTTCTTATTTGAATTCAATTAGCCAATTTAGAGTACCTCATTAGTTTCAGATATGGTGTTCAACAATTAGTTTTGTATAACACCCAGTGCTCATTACATCATGTGCCCTCCTCAGTGCCCATCACCCAATTAACCCCTCCTCCCACCCATCTCCCCTCCAGCAACCCTCAGTTTGTTTTCTATAGTTAAAAGTCTCTTCATGGTTTTTTCTCCCTCTCTGTTGACTTCCTCTTCTGTTTTTTCTCCCCTACCCTATGGTCCTCTGCCCTGTTTCTTATGTTCAGCTCTCATTCTTCACAGATGACCTGATACTTTATGTGGAAAACCCAAAAGACTCCACCCCAAAATTGCTGGAACTCATACAGCAATTCAGCAACATGGCAGGATATAAAATCGATTTTCTATTTAGTTAGTTTCTATACACTAACAATGAGGCATAAGATAAATTAAGGAATCAATCCCATTTATAATTGCACCCAAACCATAAGATACCTAGAAATAAACCTAACCAAAAGCTACAGAACGCTTATGAAAGAAATTGAGGAAAACCCAAAGAAATGGAAAAACGTTCCATGCTCATGGATTGGAAGAATACATATTGTTAAAATGTCCATGCTACCCAGAGCAATCTACACATTCAATGCAATCCCAATCCAAATACCATAAAAAATTTTCACAGAGCTGGAACAAATAATCCTAAAATTTGTATGGAACCAGAAAAAACCCTGAATAGCCAGAGAAATTTTGAAAAAGAAAATCTTCTGCCTGTTTTAAATGAATTCTTTTTTGTGTAGTAAGCTTTATAAGTTCTTTATATATTTTGGATACTAACTCCTTAGTGGATATGTCATTTGCAAATATCTTCTCCCATTCAGTAAGTTGTCTTTTTGTTTTGTTGATTATTTCCTTTGCTTTGCAGAAGCTTTTTATTTTGCTGTACTCCCAACAACGTATTTTTGCTTTTATTTTCTTTGCTGTAGGAGACATATCTAGAGAAACATTGCTGTGGCCAATGTCAGCGGCATTGCTGTTTCTGCTCTCTTCTAGGATTTTTATGGTTTCAGGTCTCCATTTATGTCTCTAATCCATTTTGAGTTTATTTTGGGGGTATGGTGTAAGAAAGTGGTCCAGTTTTCCTAACACCATTTGTTGAAGAGACTGTCTTTTCCCCATCACACATTCTTTCATCCTTTGTCATAGAGTAATTGGTCATATAATTGTAGGTTTATTTCTGGACTCTTTATTCTGTTCCATTGATCGACCTGTCTGTTTTTATGTCAGTACCATTGTGGTTTGATTACTATAGCTTTGTAGAATATCTTGAAACCTCAGATTGTGATACTTTCACTTTTCTTCTTTTCAAGATTTGTTTGACTATTCAGGGTCTTTTATGATTCCATACAAATTTTAGGATTGTTCTAGTTCTGTTAAAAATGCTATTGGTATTTTGGTAGGGATTGCATTAAATCTGCAGATTGCTTTGGATAGTATGGATATTTTAACAATATCTATTCTCCCAACTCATGAGCATGGAATATCTTTCCATTTGTTTGTGTTGTCTTCAATTTCTTTCATCAGTGTTTTATAGTTTTTGGAATACAGGTCTTTCACTTCCATGGTTAAGTTTATTCATAGGCATTTTATTATATTTGGTACAATTATAAATGGGATTTTTAATTTTGCTTTCTACTACTTTGTTATTTGTGTGTAGCAATGCAATGGATTTCTGTATATTGGTTTTGAATCCTGTGACCTTACTGAATTTATAAACCTGTTCTAGTCATTTTCTGGTAGTCTTTAGGGTTTTCGACATATAGTATTATGTCATCTGCAAAGAGTGAAAGTTTTATTTTTCCTTACCAATTTGAATGCCTTTATTTCTTGTCTGATTGCTATAGCTAGGACTCCCAGTACTATGTTCAGTAAAAGTGGTGAGTGTATATTCTTGTCATCTTCTAGATCTCAGAGGAAAAAATTTCTGTTTTCACCATTGAGTATGATGTTAGTTGTGGGCTTTTCATACATGGCCTTTATTATGTTGAGGTATGTTCTCTCTAAAGCCACTTCATTGGCAGTTTCTATCATAAATGATTTTATCATGAGTGGTTGTAGTTTGTTGAATACTTTCTCTATTGATGTGATACATGGTTTTTGTCCTTTTTCTTGTTAATATGATGATTAATCTCTGTGCTCTGTTTTTTTGAGGTTTTGTCCTATTTCTTTTGGAATATATTCCTCTCCCTCACATTTTGTTTGACTTTCTTTGTGTCTGGGAATTAGACAGAACAGCTACGTCTCCTAAACTTGAAGGAATGGCCTTGTGTTTAGATGTCCCCAGTGTCAACTGTGCCCCATGTCACTGGCTGGCTGGTGGCTAGAATTGTAGCTGGCATGGGATAGGAGTCTGGGGTACTTTGTGCTGGGCCACTTTGATGGGAAAGCCAGAACTGACGTGCGTACAGGCTGGGGGTCCCAGGGTTCTTCACCCAGACTGTGTCCTTACAGGACAGCTGAAGCTGAAGTGGGTTCAAGCCAGGGAATCCTGGGTAAGTCTATGAAAGGGCACTCTCACAGGCTGGCTAGAGCCAAAGCAGGTGCAAGCCAGGGGTCCTGGGGTATAGAGATCTGAGGTGGGTGCAAGTTGAGGGTCCTGTAGTGCTCCACTCAGGGAACACACTGTTGGGATGACTGGAACCATGCAGGCATAGGCCAGGCAACCCTGGGTGCTCTACACAGGGAGGTCCTGATGGGACAACTGGAGCTAAAGTGGGAGTGGACTAGGAGGTTCTGGGGTGCTCTTTGCCAGTGGTGTCCTGGAGAGTCATTTGAAGCTGAAGTGATAAAGACCTAGAGTGTAATGTGGTGCTTTGTGCCCATGTTATCTTTGTGGATAGCTGGAGCTACAGCAAGTGCTTTCTAGGTGTGTCTTGGTGTGCACCATGCTGGGGCCATCTTGGCATGATGGCTGGCACTGGTGTGGGCTAGGGGTCTGGAACTTGGTGAGGGACAAGCCAACTATGGCATCCAGACCCTGTTCCTGTCTTCACTATGAAGGTGAAAGGGGAATGTAATCCATGGCATTTGCCACCCTTTGACCCAGAGAGTTCCAGAGTTTGAAGGACTAGTTCCTTTATATAGTAGTTGCACTTTTAAACAGTAGCTTTTGTTCTTTGCCCCAGGGGAGACAAATCCCATAGTTCCTCAGCTCTATCCCCTCCTTCCCCACTGCAGTTCTCAACATCAAGGGTAGGTATTCCTGTCATTACTGTGTCTCCATCTTTCTGCTGTTCTCTATGTAGTCCCCCTATCCTCTGTTATGCAGAAGCTGTTCATTCACCCCTCAGGTCTCCTTCAGAAGGAATTCTTAGTATATAGGTATAGATTTGGTGTGTCCATGGACGGGGTGAGTTTAGGGTCTTCCTATATCACCATCATGAATTCTCCTTGTAATTCATGTATTTTAACTGCTGTTTAAAGCTCCATTTTTGTGGAGACCTACAACTTGCCATTTCTACTATTGGTGGAAGTTTGAATTGTTCCTAGTTTTGTGATTATGGAATAAATCTATGTTGAACACTCCTGTATGATTCTCCTAGTGCACATGTGCATGAGTGTTTTCAGTTTACTAGTTAACACAAAATTGTTTTCTTTCAAAGTGCTGCACCAATTTATGTTCAACTGAGCAAAGAGGCAAGTTCCAATAGCTGTTTTTCTGATACTGTCAAAATTGAATTAAAGAACTAGTAGTTGTGAAATGGTGTCTTACTTTGGTTTTAATTTCCACTTTCCTGTTTACAAATGATACGAGCATCTATTCATGTTTTTATCATTTATTTATTTTGAAATACATGTTCATATCTTTTGCCCATTTTTCATAAATAATCCATCTGTTTTCATATTGATACTAATCTTCTGATTGATGCTTATATACCTTCTTTCCATGTATGACTTGACTTTTGACTTTCTTTACATTATATTTTGATGAAAAGTTCCTAATTTTAATAGAAGTGAATTAATCAAATTTATTATTTCTGCATCTTGTTTGACAAATCCCTTCCTACACTGAGGCCATGAAGGTATTTTGTCTACTAAGTCTTCTAAGGTTTCACCTTTCAGTTCTTAATCCAACTTTATTTGTGTGTGTGCGCTAAAGGCCCGAGCTAATTTTCTTCCCCTGTGAATAACCAGTTGTCCCAGTTCTGTTTATTAAACAGTCCATCCTTTCCCTGCTGATCTGCAGCACTACCTCTGTCACTGATCAAGTTTCTCTTTAAGAATCTACTGCTGACCTAATTGTCTATCTTCATGCCAATTCCACAGTCTTAATTACTATAGCTTTATAATAAATTTTGATATTTGTTAGGACAAGTCACTCTACTTATTGTTCTTCAGGAGTGCCTTGCCTGTTCCTAACCCTTTGTTCTTCCAGTATTGTTTAGATTCAGATTATCCAATTCTAACAAAAAGTCAGAATTTTGATTGAAATTAAATATGGTGCATTTCTATTTATTTAAGTCACCTTTAATTTTTTTCCATAACATTTTATCATTAAATAATTTGTATATCTTTTGTTATATATGTATTGCTAAGTACTTTATATTTTTGTGGTTGATATATTTTTACATAATATTTGGTGTGTTGATAATTTATAGAAATTCGTATGACTTTTTGAATTTTAATTATTTAGCAGTTGACCATGCTAAATTCTCTCACTAGTTGTATAACTATAGATTTTCCAAAGTTTTCTTTGTGGTTAATCATATCATCAATGAAAACTGGCATTTTTTTCTTTCCAATTCCCCTACCTTTTGTTTTGTTCTTATTGCACTAATTCTGTTGAATAGAAATGATGATCATAACCATCCTCATTCTTGATTTCAAAGAAAAAAATTTTGAGTACTTTACTGCTGAGTGATGTGTGCAGGTCAGAAACAGAATAAGTTGTCTCACACTATGTTACATGACTCTTAACTGCTTTATATTTTATAACTTTCTGTAGGTTTTCAGTAATTTCTTGGATGTACTTTCTGTATCGCCTCCTTTCTTCTCCTTTTATACTTTATCTCAGAGGTTATACTATATCCAGCTCTCCACTTGTTTTCGTCAATAATATTGTACTAAAACACAGTCATATGTATTTCATATTATAGGGTTGTTTGAACCATACAATGTCAGAATTGAGTAATTGCAATAGAGACTGTATGGCGTACAAGCCTAAAATATTTACCATCTGGCTCTTGGCAGGAAAAGTTTTCCAACCCTTATTCTTTCTGATCATTTCAACATCAGCAAGTTGTACAGGTCTTATTCTGCTCTTAGTAGTTTCTTCTGACCTTTGCTCATGATGGCTTATTTCCTGGTATGGCTTATTAATAAGTTTTGATAGTGAGCTCATATTTTGGAACTTTATTTACGGGAATTCTTTGAAAGATTTGCATTTTTCTGCTAGGAACCTAGAGGCAGGCCATGTCACAGATCAAGTTCCCCCAGGAAATAAACTCTGCATGGAAAATTTTCATGGAAGCACTTTACTGAGGAGTACTCTCACAAATGAACATCTGTAAGGGAATGAAGGAAGCAAGAATTAGAAGGAAACTTGAACTTCAATGCAGGTAAAACAGATTTCACAGAGAACAGTAAAGCAGGGCTGGCCCTTCGGCAACATTTCAGATTAAGGCAAGGGGCGCAGGACTTTGTACCTCAGCATAAATTAGTCTGTACATTTGAGCTACCCCTGGGAAGGGATCTTAATCTTGGGTGAAGCTCCCTTCAGCTGTAACAGTTCCTTAAGCTGGACTCAGCTACAAGCCAAATAGGCAATGCTTTACAGGTAGGAGAACTAAATGTATAGATTTTTGGATCACATAGGTTGTTTGAATTTCACTGCTAATGCTATTCCAGTAGCTAGCTTTCAGTTTTATTTTTTTATCATTGAAGTATAGTTGACACACAATGTTATATTTGCTTTATGTGTATAACTATGATTTGACAATTTTTTATTATTCAGTTCCCACCATAACTGTAGTCAACATCTGTTACCATACATTCTGACAATACTGTTGTAATACAGCATTCTCTGTGCTGCACTTTTCATCTCTGTGACTTATTTTATAATGAAGTTTATACCTCTTAATCCTCTTGACCTATTTTGTCCATCCCCCACTCTCTCCCCTCTGGTAATCACCATTATGTTCTCTGTATTTATGAATCTGTTTCTGTTTTTTAGTTTCCACATATAAGTGAAACCATATGGTATTTGTCTTTCCCTGGCTTATTTCACTCAGCACAATACTTTCTAGGTCTATCCATGTTGTTGCAAATGGCAAGATCTGGTTCCTTTTATGGCTGAGTAATATTGTGTGTGTGTGTGTGTGTGTGTGTGTGTGTGTGTGAAATACATCTTTTTTTTCATTATCAATGGACTTAGGTTGTTTCTATGTCACTGTTATTTTATATAATGCTACAGCAAACATAGAGATGCATGTATCTTTTCAAATTTGTGTTTTCATTTTGGGGGGATATTATGTAGTAGTGGAATTACTGGATCATACAGTGCTTCTATTTTTAATTTTTTTAGTAACTTCCATACTGTTTTCCATAGTGGTTGCACCAATTTACATTCCCACCAATGGTACACGTCCATATCATTGCCAACACTTGTTATTTCTTGTCTTGTTGATACTAGTAATTTTGAAAGGCTCAAGGTGATATCTCATTGTGGTTTTGGTATGCATTTCCTGGATTAGTGATGGTGACCATTTTTTCCTGTGTCTGTTGGCCATCATATCTTCTTTGGAAAAATGTCTATTCAAGTAGCCTTCCCATTTTTAATTAGATTATTTGGAGGGGGTTTTTTGGCATGTGCAGTTCTTCATATTCTAGGGGTTAGGTAAGGTAAGGGATTAATATCCAAAACATATCATTTACAAATATCTTTTCCCATTCAGTAGCTTGCCTGTTCATTTTGCTAATACTTTCCCTCACTGTGCAAAAGCTTTTTATTTTGGCATAGTCTCAGTAGTTCATTGTGACTTTTATTTTCCTTACCAGAGGAGAAATACCCATCAGTATGTCGTGAAGGCCAATGTCCAAAGATTACTGCTTTTGTTTTCTTCTAAAAATTTTATTGTTCCAGATCTCATATTTAGGTTAAATCCATTCTGAGTTTATAGAAGTAATTCAGTTGCAATAGTTGCCTGCAACTGTACAGTTTATCCAGCACCATTCATTAAAGACTGGTTTCCCCCCAGAATTAAATGTATAGATTTTTGCTTCCTTTGTCACAGATTAATTGATCATATAAATGTGGGTCTACCCCCCTCACCCCCCATTGCCTGCCCGCGCGACTTAGCCGCTCAGCACCGCTCCGCACATGGCGTTGCCGCTGCCTCCCCTTGCTTGGCCCCGACCCCGCCACCCACAGCCATGGCACCCAGCCAGCTCGCCTTATTTAGTGTCTCTGACAAAACGGGCCTAGTGGAATTTGCCAGAAACCTAACTTTGGTTGGTTTGAATCTGATCGCCTCTGGAGGGACTACAAAACCTCTGAGGGATGTGGGTCTGGAAGTCAGAGATGTGTCTGAGCTGGGGTTTCCTGAAATGTTGGTGGGGGGAGCATGTGAAAACCTTGCATCCTGCAGTCCATGCTGGAATCTTGACTCGTAATATCCCAGAAGATAATGCTGACATGGCCAGACTTGATTTCAGTCTTTTAAGAGTTGTTGTCTGCAATTTGTATCACTTTGTGAAGATAGTGGCTTCTCCGGATGTAACTGTTGAGCAGGCTGTTGAGCAGATTGATATTGGTGGAGTAACCCTACTGAGAGCAGCAGCCAAAAATCATGCTTGAGTGACAGTAGTATGTGAACCTGAGGACTATGCGGCCGTGTCCACAGAGATGCAGAGCTCTGACAGCAAAGACACCTCCTTCCAGTTAGCCTTGAAGGCTTTCACTCATCTGGCACAATGTGATGAAGCAATTTCAGATTACTTCAGGAGATAGTATAGTAAAGGTATATCTCAGATGCCTTTGTGATACAGAATGAATCCTCATCAAACTCCTGCCCAGTTATACACACTGAAGCCCAAGCTTCCCATTACAGTTCTAAATGGAGCCCTGGATTTATAAACTTGTGTGATGCTTTGAATGCCTGGCAGCTGGTGAAGGAACTCAAAGAAGCTTTAGGCATTCCAGCTGCTGCCTCTTTCAAACATGTCAGCCCAGCAGGTGCTGCTGTTGGAATTCCACTCAGTGAAGATGAAGCCAAAGTCTGTGTGGTCTATGATCTGTATAAAACCCTTACACCCATATCAACTGCATATGCAAGAGCAAGAGGGGCTGATAGGATGTCTTCATTCGGTGACTTTGTTGCATTATCTGATGTTTGTGATGTACCTACTGCCAAAATTATCTCCAGAGAGGTATCTTATGGTATAGTTGCCCCAGGATATGAAGACGAAGCTTTGAAAATACTTTCTAAAAAAAATGAAGGGAGCTACTGTGTTCTTCAGATGGATCAGTCCTACAATCCAGATGAAAACGGAGTTCGAACTCTCTTTGGTCTTCGTTTAAGTCAGAAGAGAAATAATGGTGTCATTGAGAGGTCATTATTTAGCAATGTTGTGACCAAGAATAAAGATTTGCCAGAGTCTGGGCTCAGAGACCTCATTGTAGCCACCATTGCTGTGAAGTACACGCCGTCTAACTCCATGTGCTATGCCAAGAATGGTCAGGTTATTGGCATTGGAGCAGGACAGCAGTCTCGAATACACTGCACATGCCTTGCAGGGGATAAGGCAAACTGTTGGTGACTTAGACATCATCCACAAGTGCTTTCAATGAAGTTTAAAACTGGAGTGAAGAGAGCAGAAATCTCCAATGCCATTGGTCAGTATGTTACTGGAACCATCGGCGAGGATGAGGATTTGATAAAGTGGAAGGCATTATTTGAAGAAGTACCTGAATTATTAACTGAAGCAGAGAAGAACGAATGGGTCGACAAACTTAGTGAAGTTTCTGTAAGGTCTGATGCCTTCTTTCCTTTCAGGGATAATGTAGACAGAGCTAAAAGGAGTGGTGTGGCCTACATTGCTGCTCCTTCTGGTTCTGCTGCTGACAAAGTTGTGATTGAGGCTTGCGATGAACTGGGAATAATCCTTGCTCATACGAATCTTTGGCTCTTTCATCACTGATTTCATTGTACAGTATTTTATGGTTTGCTTTTGTGTAGGTGAAAAATCACATGTGACATTTTGACAATATATTTTTTAAAAATAAAACATAAAGTCTTAGTCATCTTCGATCCAAAAATAAATAAAGGAATAAAAAATAAATGCGGGTCTATATCTGGACACGCTATCCTGTTCTGTTGGTCTGTGTGTATCTTTGTGCCAGTACTTTACTCTTTTGATTTCTATAGCTTTGTATATCTTAACCAATCTGATACCTTATGTCTTTTGGAGCATTTAGTCTATTTACATACAGAGTAATTAATGAAAGATATTAATTTAGTGCCATTGTATTACCTGTAAAGTCACTGTTTCTGTAGATGGTCTATGCCTTTCTGTTATTTGTTACTTTTGGGCTTTCTCTTTGCTTAAAGTATCCCCTTTAATAGTTCTTGCAGAGCTGGTTTAATGTTCACAAATTCCTTTGTCCTGGAAATTCTTTATCTCTTCTATTCTGAATGACAGCCTTGCTGGATAAAGTATTCTTGGCTCCTTTTTTCCCATTTAGTACCTTGAATATATCTCCCAGTCCTTTCTGGCCTGCCAGGTCTCTGTGGGCATGTCTGCTGCCAGCCTTATGTTTCTACCCTTGTAGGTTAAGGACCTCTTGTCCCAAGGTGTTTTCAGGATTTTCTCTTTATCTCTGAAATTTTCAAGCTTCACTGTTATGTTAGGATGTTGACCAATTTTTATTGATTTTGAAGGGAGTTTGTGCTTCCTGGACTTGAATGTCTGTTTCTTTCCCCAGATTAGGGAATTTCTCAGGTATAATTTGTTCAAATAAACCTTCTGCCCCCATCTCTCTCTCTCTATCTTCTGGAACCCCTATTATCCAGATATTATTTTGCTTAATGGAATTGCTGAGTTCTCAGTTTCCCTTCATGATTTAATAGTTGTCTTTCTCTCATCTTTCCCTTATTTTCCATTATTTTGTCTTCCATATCACTGACTCTCTTCCTGCCTCATTTATCCCCACTATTAAAGCTTCCATTTGTGACTGCATCTCAGTAATAGCATTTTTTTTTATTTTGGTCTGATTAGATTTTTAATTCTTTTCTTTCTCCGGTAGCGGATCCTCTAGTATCTTCTATGCTTTTTTCAAGCCCAGCTAGTATCTTCAGAATCATTGTTTTAAGTTCTAGTTCAGACATCTTACTTACATCCATATTTATTAAATCCCTGTCAGTGAGTACTACCCCCTGTTATTTCTTTTGGGATGAGTTTCTCCATCTCATTATATCAAAAAAAAAAATAGAAGAGAAAAAAGAATAACAACAACAGAAAAAAAGAAAATCCACAAGATTTCAGAAGAAAACAAAAACAAAACAAGAAAAAATCAAAGAAGCAAAACAGAACAAAACGAAAAACCAGATCCTGGTGTATTTTGGCTTATTAAAAGAAACTAGATCCCAAAATAGGAAAAAAAGAAAAACTTATGTATATACAAAGATAAAATATAGAATGAAAGGAAACCAAAACTAATACACACACACACACACACACACACACACACACTAAAAGAATTGAAAAAATAAAAAAAGCTGAAAGACTAAAGAATTAAAAAATACCACACACAAATACCATATACTGTTTTCCCCAAGAACTGAAGATTTTATAGTTTTCTATGATTGATAAACTTGGTGGTAGCCAGTTGTTCCTGCCGGTCTTCTGGGACAGGGGCCTGTTTAACTGATTTTTAGGTGTCTTTGCACATATGGAAATATGCCTCCCTTGCCAGGGGGCCAGGTTCAGTGTAAGCAGCTCTGGACTCCATCGTGCAGTGCTGTTTTGTTCCCCAGAGGCTTTCTGCACTGATGAGGGGGATGAAAATGGTGGTGCCCCTCTCTCTAGGCCCAGAGCTGAAAGTTTCCCCCACCATGCCCGACTCTTCAGTGAGCCCTCACAGGAAAGCAATCATTTTTGTCCCCCTGGTTTCTGTCCCAACTCTGTGTTCACCCAGCCCGTGACCAAGCATTTATGTCAGGCACGTGACTGAGTTTCAAGTATCCACATTTTACAGACTCTTGCAGCATGGACTTTTGCTGTCCCTCCTGAGGGGAGGGAGGGGGATTTCCCCATGCTTCAGCCTGCTTGACCCCTTGCAGGAGAATGGTCCAGTGACCGTGTAGTAATTCACAGTTTATGGCAACACAGAGCAGAAAAGCCAGGCCTAGACTCACTGTTTGTAGCTGCCTTCACCCCTCTGATACCTGTGAACTCTGTTGCACTCAGGCACCCCCATCCTTCTTGTGATCCCGGGGATCCTGAGACCATTCTGTCCCACTTGGGATTCTACCCCACTTCATTACCAAGCACCTTTAAGCCAGAGAAATCCCCCCCCCCGACTCCATAACAGACTTTTAAAGTTCAGATTTTGTTCTGCTGCTTATAATACTTTGCCATAGCCTCCTTAAGTCAACTCCCTTCCCACTGACATGTCCTCTGATATATCACCCCAGATTCAAGTCTCCACACCTCTTGCCTTCCAAAAACTGGTCACTTTTCTGTTTGTAGAATTGCAATATTTCTTAGATTTCCAGTTGATTTCATAGGTATTTATAATGGTCTGATAACTATCTAGCTGAATTCCATGGACCAGACAAACTTAGGGTCCTCTACTCTGCCATCTTAACCCCTCCTCCTAGTAGTATGCCTTAAAATATAGGATTTTGATACCTCCAGCTTTATTCTTTCTCAAAATAGCTTTGGTTATTCAGGATCTTTTGTGTTTCCACACAAATTTTAGTATTATTTCTTCTATGAAAAGTGCTGTTGGTATTTTAATTGAATCTGTAGACTGGATTTAGTAGTGGACATTTTAATAAAATTAATTCTTCTAATCCATGATCATGGGATACCTTTCCATTTGTATCATTCTCAGTTTCTTGCATTAGTGTTTTATAATTTTCAGATAATAGGTCTTTCACTTCCATGGTTAAGTTTATTCCTAGGTCTTTTATTCTCTTTGTGCAACTGTAATGAAATTATTTTCCTTTTTCCTTTTAAATTAGGCTCCATGCCCAGTGTGGAGCCTGTGTGGAACTTGAACTCATGATCTTGATGTCAAGACTTGAACTGAGATCAAGAGCTAGATGCTCCACCAACTAAGTCACTTAGGCATCCCTGGAATTATTTTCTTAATTTCTCCTTCTGCTACTTCATTATCAGTGTATAGAAATCTGCCAATTTCTGGTATTAATTTTGTATCCTGCAACTTTACTGAATTTATTTATCAGTTCTTACAATTTTTTATAGATTCTTTGGGGTTTTCTATGTACAGTATCATGTCATCTGCAAATAGTGACAGTTTAACTTCTTTACCAATATGAATGTTAATCTTGTCTGACTTCTGCAGCTAAAACTTCTAGTACTGTGGTGAATAAAAGTGGTGAGACACATACTTGTCTTATTCCTGATCTTAGGGGGAAAACTTCTTTTCACCATTTAGTATAAAGTTAGCTGTGTTTTTTTTCATGTATGGTCTTTATAATTTGAAGTATGTAGCCCTGTGCACATTTTGCTGATATTTTTTTTCATCATTTAAAGATGGTGTATTTAGTCAGGTGTTTTTTTCTGAATCTATTGAGATAATTACATGGTCTTTATATTTCCTCTTAATGATATATATCACATTTTTAAATTATTCATCTCTGGAATAAATCTCACTTGATTCTTTTGTATTGTGAATTCAGTTTACTAATATTTTCTTGAGTGTTTTTGCATCTATATTCATCATAGATATTGGCCTATAGTTTTCTTCTCACCGTGTGTTTGCCTATTTTAGGGATCAGGGTAATGCTGGCCTCATAGAATGAATTTGGAAGTTTTCCTTCCTCTCCCATTTTTTGGAATAGTTTAAGAGAATAGGTACTCATTTTTATTTAAATGTTTGATAGAATTAACCTGTGAAGCTGTTTGGTCCTAGACCTTCATTTGGAGTTTTTTGATTACTGATTGAATGTTTTTTGTTTTGTTTTGTTTTGTTTTGTTTTTACTAGTAAACAGGCTGTTCAGATTTTCTATTTCTTCCCAATTCAGTTCTGGAAGATTGTATGTTTCCAGGAATTTATCTGTTTCTTCTAGGTTTTCCAATTTGTTGGCATATTATTTTTCATAGTATTTTATAAGCTTTTGTATTTCTGTGGTGTTCGTGCTTTTTCCTCTTACATTTCTGACTTTTTTTTAGAATGCATCTTTCAATTAACAAATTTAAAAAATTTTTAATTTAAATTCAGTTAGTTAACATGTACTGCATTATTAGTTTCAGGGGTAGAATTTAGTGATTTATCAGTTGTCATTTCTGATTTTGAGTTGTCTCTTTTTTTTCTTCATGAGTCTGGCTATAGGTTTATCAGTCTTTTTTAATCTTTCCAAAGAACCACCTCTTGTTTTCAGTGATCTTTTCTCTTGGTTTTGATTTTTGTTTTTGTTTGTTCAGTGTCTATTTCAATCATTTCTACTCTAATATGTATTATTTCTTTCCTTCTAGTTCCTTTAGTTATAATGTTAAATTGTTGATTTGAAATTGTCTTATTTCTTAATAAGGGCCTGGATTGCTATAAACTTCACTCTTAGAACTGCTTTTTCTGTGTCCCAGAGTTTGGACCATTGTGTTCCCATTTTTATTTGCCTCCATGTATTTTTTAAATTTTTACTTGGATTTCATTCACCCATTGGTTGTTTAATAGTATGTTCAACCTCCACATTTGCATTTTTTCCAATTTTCTTCTCGTAATTAACTTCTAGTTTCATACCATTGTGGTTGAAAAAGATGCATGCTTGATATAATTTCAATATTCATCAGTTGTTTTGTGGCCTAATACATAACCCATCTAGGAGAATGGTCATATGCACTTGAAAAGAATGCATATTCTGTTTTTGGATAGAATGTTCTGTATAGATCTGTTAAGTCCATCTGATCTAATATGTCATTCAAAGCTATTGTTTTCTTATTGATTCCTGCCTGGCTGATCTATCCATTGTTGTAAATGGGGTGTTCAATCCCCTAGTATTATTGTATTACTGTCAACATCTCCCTTTTTGTCTATTAATATTTGCTTTATATATTTTGGTGCTCCTATTTTGGATGCATAGATATTTACAAATGTTATATCATCTTGTTGAATTGATTCCTTTATCATATAATGCCTTCTTTGTCTCTTGCTATAGTCTTTGTTTTAAATTCTATTTCTGTTGTTCTAATTATTGCTACTTCAGTTTTTTTTATTTTCATTTGCATGAAATATCTTTTCTCATTCCTTCACTTTCAGTCTGTATGAGTCTACATTTAAAGTAATTTTTGATAGGTCTGTGCTTTTTATTTTGTTAATTGTTTTTGGGGTGTTTTGTAGTTCTCTGTTCCTTTCTTGCTTTCTTCCCCTGTGTTTTGATGACTTTCTTTAGTTTTACATGGGCTTCTTTCATCTTTTTTTAATGTATCTACTGTAGGATTTTGATTTGTGGTTACCATGGGATTCATGTATAACATCGTATGTTATAGCATGTAGAAATCCATATTAAGTCGGTCACTTAAGTTTGAATCCGTTCTGAAAGCACTACTTTATTGCTAACCCCCCACCATAGTTTGTAATGTCATAATTTACATCTTATTGTGTATCCTTTGTAGATAAGATTGTTTTCCTACTTTCGTGTTTTAACATTCATACTGGCTTTATAAGTGATTGACCTACGTTTATTATATGCTTGCTTTTACCTGTGTAACTTTTCTCTTTCATAATTTTTTTTTTACTTCTAGTTTTCTTTTCTCTCCACTTAGAGAGTTCCTTTCAACATTTCTTGTAAGGCTGGTTTAGTGGTGATGAAGTTCTTTAACCTTTTGGGGGAAAACTATCTCCTTTTATGCTGAACGATAACCTTTCTCGATAGAATATTTTTGGTTCTATTTTTTCCTTTTTGGTACTTTGAATATATCATATCACTTTCTTCTGGCCTGCAGGATTTCTGCTGAAAATCCAACTGATAGCCTTATGGGGTTTTCTTGGTACATAGCTTTGGTTTTCTCTTATTCTTTTTAAAATTCTCTCTTTATCTTTAGTTTTTGCAGTTTTAATTATTATGTGTCTTGGTGTGAATCTCTTTTGGTTTATCTTGTTAGGGGCTCCCTATCCTTCCTGGACCTGGATGTCTGTTTCCCTCTCCAGATGAGGGAATTTTTCAGCAATTATTTCTTCAAATAAGTTTCTGCCCCCTTCTTTCTGTCTTCTTCTGAAGCCACTGTAAGGCAAACTTAATCTCAGTGAGCCCTTAACCTATTACCATTTTTTAATTATTTTTTCTTTTTGCTATTCAGCTTGAGGGCTCTCCATTACCCTGTGATCCATTCTTCTACATCCTCTAATCTGCTGTTGATTCCCTGTAGTATATTTTATTTCAGGTATTGTATTTTTCAACCCTGGGTCTTTTTTTACATCTTCTATCTCTTTGTTGAAGTTTTTAGTACATTAATCCACTTCTCTCAAGTCTGGCCTGTGTCATTATGACCATTACTTTTAACTGTTTATCAGGCATATTTCTTACCTCCATTTCATTTAGCTTTTTTCCCCTGGGATATAGGCCTATTCTTTCATTCATGACATATTCCTTTGTCTCTTTGTTTTGTCTAACTCTGCTTCTGTGTACTAGGTCAGCTGTGTGTCCTGGTCTTAAAATTAGTTGCCTTGTGCAGAAGATGTCCTGTGGTGCCCTGTAACACAATACCCCCTCATCACCAGAACTGGGCACTCTTGGGATGTCGCATGTGTGGACTGCATGCTACTTCCTGTTGTGGCTGAGCTGTGAATGCTGTGAGTGTGCTGGTGGGTGGGACTGGACCTCAGCCCAGCTGGCTGCAATGACCCACTTTCCCTGCAGCTGGCACACTAGGTAAGGTTGTTACCTGAGCTTTTGAAGGTTATAGGCTCACTGGTGGGTGGAGCCTGGCTGCTATTAACCACTGTGACAGCTTTAGGCACACTAAACAGAGGGCCTGTTCACTGCATAGTCAGCTAAGAGATTCAGCTGCAGGAAATGTGAGGGCACTGGTGTCTGGGGCTATCGTCCCTTCACCATCCCCAGGGCAGGAATCACGTTGGAGGGTTGCCAGTCCTAGGCTGGGTTGCCTGCCAGATGTGATTGGGCACGAACTGCTTTGGAAGGAGTACCTGGTGGGTTGAGTGGAACAGGTCTAGAGGGAATGTGGGGGAGCATGTGGTATTAGTAATGTAAATGGAAAATGTTAGAACAGGTTCCTATAAACATCCAATTATGTAGGCTAAGGGAGAGCAAGAAAAAAAGGCCCATCCACCCCTGCATTTTTGTTCTAGATAAATCTGTAGATCACTACTTCTCTGGCACATATCCTAAAATTGGTCAAAAATATTCTCCTTCACTTATATCCCAGGTGTTTTCAAACTGCTGCTTCTGTGCTGTGTCTTGGACTGGTTTTTTAAGAGTGGGAACTTCGTCTTCTATCACCCCCTGACTCTCCCAGAGTTAAGCACTGCTGATTTTCAAAGTCAGACATTATGGGGACTTGTCTTGTGTGGGTGCCCAGTGTGATGGATGGGGGGAGGGGGATGGTTCTGATTCCCTTTTCCGTGCTTGTGATGTTCCTCCTGTTTGTGGTTAGTTGCACTTGGGGTTTAGTTCCTGACTGTGTCTCAACCACTCCTACCTTTTTTTGAGGTGGCCTTCTCTATGACTAGCTATAGAAGATCTGTTCCGCCAGTCTGACAGCATTCCAATAGTTAGTTACAATATACATAATTGTTACCTTGGTGTGTATGGGGGACAAGGTGAGCTTCGATTCTCCTATTCTGCCATCTTTCCTGTACTCCCCTAGCTTGTGGTTTCAAAGTCCCAGTGATCACATTTTTTCCTCTATTCACAACCAAGTCTGTAACTAAGAAGTTTCCCTAGTCTCCTTTCACGAGGCATTTTTCTAGGCCTCTCTTTTCCTTGAGGTTGTTATCTTTAAGACTTTCTGTGACCATCTCTGATCTGAATTCCCACCTTGCTCAGACTCTGGGCCATCAGAGACTATTAAGATGCCCATCAGTCAGGGTAGCCACTGGTCTCAGATTTAGCTTATGTGAGCATTTTTGCCCTCTCAGGCCTTCCCTTACTCTATTGCCACCCTGCCCGTGCATGTTAAAAGATACACCACATACAAACATACATATTCCAGTATTGCTAAGTGTTTAATCCTCAAAGGTGATTTCAGGGCTTTTTTTTTCCCCAAGAAATTATGCTGACAGATTCCCAGGTGAATACTACACTCAAATATCAAAATCACTAGACCATGTATGTCAGTGGTTTTCAGCCCAAATCTTAGTTTCAAGTATCAGAGTTTTTCCATAAGGTTTTCTCTAATCATTCTCTAATCTTTTTTAATATACATTTCCTATATAATGTATACAATATTGATCATATGCTACCTTATATGACAATAATAACATGAGGTATTGTTTGTGACTTATGAACCCATCTCTGAAAGTTCTTTCCTTATGCTTTGTAGTTCCTTTCCTTTTTCCTCCCCACTAGAGACTTGCATGGAATAATTGCTACAGAAGTATCTGTTGGATGAATGCTTTGTTCTCCATTGTGGTAACAGTTTTCTCAGATTGAGTCCTATCTTAAATACTACAAGAAGGACTAAATTGAGGTATCATATCATGATTTGATACAATGTTTAACAAATTTTTGAGACAGTGAAGGTAAATATCTTACTGTAAAAAAATTAATGGCAGGGTTACATTTTATTGCTTTTTTTCTTCTCTGACTTGTAAAAATGGGAGGAGAGGAAATTCTCAAGCCTTGCTAAGAAGCCAAATTTTAGAAATTTAAAAAGATGCAGTTTACAGAAAGTCAATTTTAATTAAATTTAACAAATATTTATTGACCCCCCCCGTATGTGTGAGATATCATGGTAGGTGTTCAACCTCTTGAGAAAATGTCTGTTATAAAGTGAATACATCAGTAAGGCTTTTTGAAGCCTGTGTATTTCTTTTCTGTGCTGTTAAAATACTGCAGCAACCAAAAAAGAAGAAGAAGAAAGTCATCACTTCCATCTAATCCAAAAGTGAAGTCTAAATCTTTATGTCCTAAGCAAACTGTCACAGGGAGCTTCTTGCTGTTCTGAGTACTTTATATTGCAACTATAAACCATGACCAAAGAAGGGAAGAATCCATTTAGCTCTCTAAAGTATTCTCTGCCAAGTTGTCTCTTATTTATTGCTTTTTAATGAAATTTTTCATGTGCATCAAAACATAATCTTTCAACAAAGAAAATGCAGCACTGAGACCCAAGCACTTTATAATATAGAATCTACATGTGAACATTAATTTCTCTGGGTGGGATTATCTAATGGATTTCTTTGTGCTCAGGCATGAGATTTTTTTTAAGTAAGTGAACATTCTATTATTAACTCTTCCATGGGAAACAAGCTTTCAGAAAATTCAGCAAATATTTTAAACTGTCCTATTTTTCTTGTGAATAGGGGATGAGTTTTAGCTGCTGATTATTATCCTAGTTTTCCCTTCTGAAAGCACACACAGAGTGGCCATCAAAATCAAAGGGGTATTTTAGAGAAAAATGTTCAGGGAGGAAAGAAAGAACACGGAAGTGTTTTTACCTCTGAAGACTTTGATTTAAAAGTAAATTTAGTTATTCCACAGTTTCCTTATCTCATTCCTTAAAAATAACTAAGTAAAATTACTATTATTGCGCAGGGTGCTTTTCGTTACAATTAGGGCAGCCTACCTCAAACTGACTCAAACTGGTCTATACAATAAAATTTTTATATTACATAACAGGAGGTCCAAAGGTAGGACTAGCTTAATTGCTTGATTCAACAAGACCACCGAAGACCCAGGGTCATTCTGCCTTCCCACTCAATAGTCACAGAATCTGCTTCACCCTACAGCTCATGCCCTTCCTAATTACAGGCTGCCAGTGGTGAGCACAGTTATTAATTTCCTTGTTTACATTTGACAGGAGAATGACTAACCCCCACACACACCATGAAATAATAATCCTTCCCTTAAATTTGATTCAGCCAATTCATAACACACGTCAATCTCCACACTAAATTCCTGAGCACAGATTGCTCTGATTGGCTGATCAAGACCCATTTCTGAGGAATGGATGAGGTAAATATCAGAGCAAACCCCTTCTGCTGGGGCTTAAGAAGGGGAAAATAGATTTGGAGGAGCAGCCAACAGCATCCACAACAGTCATCTAGTCTTAAACCTCTGAAAAATAGCATTAGATATCCTTTTCTATATCTGGGATAATTGTACCTTTAAAAGTATTGAAACTGTGCAGCTTGTACCAATAGAATGTCTATACAGAACTTACTCTGAAATTTTCCATTTTTATTTTACATAAAGTGTCCTATTTGTCAATAGCTGTTGTAGAAAATACCATCTAATGTGTGTGGTACACAAATGCCAAAGAGCTGCCTGAGAAGAGGAAATAGCTCCAAATTAAGGAACTGATCAGTGATTAGATTCAAATACCCATGGAAAGGTCAAGAAACAAAAAACACCAGGAACAACAACAAAAAGTTAAATAGATCCATAATAAAATAGTCTTTTATTGTTTCTAATGTTCACAGTGAAACATACTTGGAGAAGCATCTGCTCTCAGCTCTTTAAGTTCTACAGGAAGAGAAAATATTTTTCCTGTAGACATAGTAACAGAAGTTACTATGGATTGAGAGGCTATAACAAGTTAGGCATATCCCAGACAATATCTCATTGGTAGATGAGTGTGAGCCCATCACTGGCAGAAACTGCTATATCCCTAACACCTACTGTCACTCTCTTTTTTTCTCCTACCTGAAGAGGAAATAGATGGGAGAAGATAAATCCAGTGACGTGGATATCAGATATTATTTTTATTGTTTAAATATTTTTAGCACTAGTACATTTGTTAGGTTTTTAAAAAAAAGACATGCTCCAGATACATCAGATGATACGAGTTTATTATAGGAAACACAGGAAGAATGGAGACTATTTCCAAACCTGCCCCTGGAGCCTAAAGGATCATTTACAAAGGACAGTGTATCCAGTGCCTATGATCCCTGCTTGAGAACCTTGCCATGGTTGTAACTGAGCTATTAACCTGTATCTACTGCCTTTGCTCCTGGTACTGCAAAATGATTTTTTTTTTTGTTTCAAGTGTAAACTCCCCAAGATCTGATGAGATCAGCAATCAGTCACTGTCAAATGGAGTGAGCCCAACTGGGCAGTACTCACTTGTCATTCCACCTGATCATCCACTGACTGCCTTTATGTCAGATGTCAAATTAGGTGTGGTTACATGGGAAGGAGTTACAAGATACCAGGCAAATTATACCTCAAAGGAAGACTGTGGACAAGTCATACATTCTTAAGATATCCAGGATGTCTGTTACAAGTAGTTTCCTCTTAAAAGAATCTTATTCATTTTATTCAACATATTAGAGTCTATTAGAACATAGAAGACTGCGTTGTTATAGTCAGGAACCCTAAGGTATAAATATTGGATAAAGTGAAAATATACCTGAAAAATGCAAAAACTTTGTAGGATCAAACATCTATATAACCTTTACTCTGTGTGAGGTGTTATTCTAAGCACTGAACATGTATACTCCTTTAATCCTCACAAGAACCCATGAACTAAGCACCAGTAACCCCAGTCTATAGATAGAGGGCTGAGGCACAGAGAAGTGAAAAGCATTTCCTGAAGTCCCACAGGCAGTGCTGGCAACTTGTCTCCAATGTATGGACTTTCACCACCCTGTCATTTGTTTTAGTAGGTAACTGAACTTCGTAGGAAAACAGAGAAATTTCCAGATGCCAAATATTTGGAGGCAAAAAGCAAAAGCTAACGTGGAAAGACAAAGCTGATACCCTGTGGTTCTGGGAGTCAGGACTATGAGAAGGGACTCTCAAGTCTGAGGCTGGGATTCCAATGCTTATAAGAGGAAGACATGGAGAACTTATAAGCAAGTTTATAAAAAGAAAGGAAACTTCAAAGTGTGGTGAAAATCTCCCTATAGGTGAAGAAATGGAGGGAGGTTTTAGTCCACTTGAGATCTGGGTGATGGGAGATCACTGAAAAGTAGACACCCCAGGTCTCTACCATGTTTGGGTGTCGGCTCCTAATTTACACTCTGCATGATAGAGAAATTGCAATTAAAACATAAACCTATCTCTAGACCCTTCAAGACAAGCTTCAGAAGGCTCTATAGAGACACTCTCATAGGACTCCCACAGAATAAACCAAAATGTATTGAGTTCCTGTTCGTTCAGAGTTTGGAGCTTAGTAAGAAAGAAGTCACTAAACAAATTACAATGAGTGCAATAATTGTCGTGATAGGAAATGTATGTGGTGTTGGGAGAATTCAGAAACAAAGTGACTAAAGTCATTCAGATATCAAGGAATGGCTGAGGACATAGCCATTAAGCTGTCATCTTCAGTGTATGTATTAGTTTGCTAGGGCTATGGTAACAAAGTATCACGACTGGGTGACTTAAGCCACAAGAAGTTATTTTCTCACAGTTCTGGTACTGGAAATCTGAGAGTATGGTTTCAGCACTGTTGAT
Source organism: Ailurus styani (assembly GCA_002007465.1). Lineage (NCBI taxonomy): Eukaryota > Metazoa > Chordata > Mammalia > Carnivora > Ailuridae > Ailurus > Ailurus styani. The sequence continues at coordinate 3,628,633 of LNAC01000131.1, read as the reverse complement.
TTCTTCTGAGGCCTTTCTTCTTGGCTTGCCGATGGCCATCTTCTCCCTGTGTCTTCATGGTGTTTTTTCCCTTTGTGCAGGTCTGTGCCCCACTTCCCTCATTTTGTAAGGATACCAGTCAAACAGGATTAGAGCTCAACCCAATGACCTCATTTTAACTTAATTACCTCTTTAAAGACCTTTTCTCCAAATATATTCATTCAGAGTTACTGAAGATTAGGACCTCAACATATATTTTTTCTTTTTTTTATTAATATATAATGTATTATTTGTTTCAGGGGTACAGGTCTGTGATTCATCAGTCTTAATATAATTCACAGCACTTACCATAGGACATACAACATACAAATTTTAAAGGACCCCAATTCAGATATCCACTTAGACACAGTGTACAACAAAAAAAAACTAGGCAATTTTAACAAAACGTGGAGCAAAAAAAAAAAGGGGCAGGAGGGCTGAAAAAAATATATCTTGTTCAAGGGGGGAAAATACAAAGACTTAATTCTAGACATGAAGTACATTAAAGTAAGTTTACAAAACTTTTAAGAATTCACTAAAAAAAATAGATGTAGGATGCATAGGTTACACACTACTAGATAAAAATTGGCAGAGAATTAACTCCAAGAAAGAAGGAAAGAAGAAAAGGCAAGAACCCATAACAAATAAAAAATAAAAACCACACATGTATACATGTTCTAATACTAGATAATGTATATGTCTTACATTTTTATGTCTATTAAGTTTACATTATAAAAAGAGGGTCTGGGTGACTCAGTTTGTTGAGCATCCAACCCTTGATTTTGGCTTGGGTCACGATCTCGGGGTCAGGAGATCCAGCCCCAAGTGGGGCTCTATGCTGAGGGTGGAGCCTGCTTGAGATTTTCTGTCTGCCGCCCTCTGGGCACCGGCCCCCCCACCCTGCTTGTGTTCTCTATCTCAAAAAAAACCCTAAAAAACAAAACAAAACAAACCCAAAACAAAAACCACACCTACTAGGTAATATAATTAATGTGAATAAGTAAAATTCTCTAGTCAGAATTCAGAAAGTCAGAAAAATCTTACTAAATTTTTAAAAATTTAATCTAGCCTATGTTTCCAAGAAACTCACCTGTAAAGAAAAAAAAAAGAAAGCATAAGAAAGACCTAGGCAAAACTGTCCCAGCCAATCATTTGGCAAAAAAGGAATTTAAAGAGCCTTAAATGAGCCATAGAAGGATTTTTCTAGAGACATTTTAGGATAAAAACTTTAGTCCATCCAGAAGATAGAGTAGTCATGAACTTATACATATCTACATATCATCAAAATATGTGAATTAAGAATTTTCAAATTAAACTGACAAATCCAAAATCACAATAGGTATATTAAGTAAAATTCCATCAAAAATTTTCAAATTTAATAGGCAATAAGGATAGAAGATCTAAATAACATAATTAAACATATTTAAAAGGTATGTGTAGAATTTAACATTCCTCAAAATAACTCTTCGCTAAAGAGAGACTAAAACCCACAATTATCCCATTTACAATTGCATCAAAAGCAACAAAATGCCTATAAATCAACTCAACCAAGAAAGTGAAAGGCATATCGACAAAACTATAAGAATTTGAATAAAACACAAGTAAGTGGAAAGACATTCCATGTTCATGGATTGGAAGGTTTAATATCATCAAAATGTCCATACTTCCCAAAGCAGTCTACAGATTCAGTGCTATCAAAATACCAATGGCATTTTTCATAGAAATAGAACAAAAAAATCTAAAAATTATATGAACGGAGCCCTCAAAGAGCTAATTTTGAGAAATAAGAACAAAGCTGGAGGCATCATACTCTCTGATTTCAAAGTGTAGCACAAAGCTGTAGTAATCAAAACAGCATGGTATTGATATAAAAACAGACACCTACATCAATGGGACAAAATAGAGCACCCAGAAATAAACTACACATATACAGTTAATCACTTATGAGAAAATAACCAAGAATATCCAATGGGGAAAGGGCCATCTCTTCAATAGTGTTGGGAAAATTGGACCACCACGTGCAAAAGAATGAAACTGGACCACTGTCTTATACCATACATGGAAATTAACTCAAATGAATTAAAGATGTAAATCCTGAAATCATAAGACTCCTAAAAGGAAACATAGTAAGACCTTTGACATAGGTCTTGCTGATGATTTTTTAAATCTTATCCCAAAAGCAAAAACAAACAAAGGGGGGGTTACATCAAAGGGAGCTTCTGCACAGTAAAGAAAATCATCAACAAAATGAAGTCAACCTACCAAATGGGAGAAATATATTTGCAAACCACCTGTCCCATGAGTTACCATTATGCAAAACATAAAGAATTCATACATTTCAATGGCCAAAAACTAAAAATGGGCAGAAAGTCTAGATATATTTTGCAAAGAAGATATACAGATAGCCAACAAGCACATGAAAAGGTGCTCAACATCATTAATCATCAGGGTAATGCAAATCAAAACCAAAATGATATTTCACCACCCTTCTGTTAGAATGACTATTATCAAAAATACAAGTGTTGGCAAGGATGTGGAAAAAAGGAAGTGCTTGTGCACTGTTGATGGGAAGTATAAATTGATAGAAGCACTATGGAAAACAATATGGAGGTTCTCTTAAAAAGTATAGCTACCTGGGTATGTACCCTAAAGATACAAAGGTAGTGATCCTCAGGGGCACATGCACCCAAATGTTTATAGTAGCAATGTCCACAATAGCCAAACTGTGGAAAGAACCTAGATGTCCATCAACAGATGAATGGATAAAGAAGATGTGGTATATATATATATATACAATGGAATACTATGCAGCTATCAAAAGAAACGAAATCTTGCCGTTTCCAGCGACATGGATGGAACTAGAGGGTATTATGCTGAGCGAAATAAGTCAATCAGAGAAAGACAGTTATCATATGATCTCTCTGATATGAGTAACTTGAGGGGCATGGTGGGGGATTGTGGTGGGTAGGGAGGGAAAAATAATGAAACAAGATGGGATGGGGAAGGAGACAAACCATAAGAGACTCTTAATCTCACAAAACAAACTGAGGGTTACTGTGGGGTGGGAGGGTAGGGATAGGGTGGATGGGTTATGGACATTGGGGAGGGTTTGTGCTATGGTGAATGCTGTGAAAGGCGTAAGCCTGAGGGGTACAGACCTGTACCCCTGGGGCAAATAATAAAAAAGTATAGCTACCATATGATCCAGCAATTCCACTTTTGGGTGTTTATCAAGAGAAAAAGAAAACACTACCTCAAAAAGATATCTGTTCCCCATGTTTACTGCAACATTATTTACATAAATAGCCAAGATATTGAAACAACCTAGGGACCATCAATGAATGGATGGATAAAGAAATTGGTTGTGTGTGTGTGTGTGCACGCGCACATGCCATAAAAAATGAAATCTTGCCATTTGTGATGTGAATGAACCCTGAGGACTTTGCATTAAGTGAAATAAGTCAGAGAAAGACAAATACTATGATCTCTCTTATATATGAACCCTAAAAAAAAAAACCAAAATACTTATAGAGAACAGATTGGTAGCTGTCAGAGGCAAGGGATGGGGGTCTGGAAGAAATGGGTGACATTTTTTTTTTAACTTAAGTTGAATTACAAAAACCTGAAATCACCGACTTAGATCTGAATATCAATAAAAATATATCCTATTAAAACACGAGTAACAAAGTAGATCTAAAGAAGTACATAATTCATAAAAATAGAAGTAGAAATTATGATAATATCTATATATACACAAATATAACTTACCAATAAAATCCATGATTTTTAAAAACCAATAAAATCTTTGGAGAGTCTGAATAAAGAATTTATATTTAAAATCACAACAGGACATAAAAAGGGGACAAAGCTACAGATAAAGATGTTTTAAATTACAAGACTTTGCAATTGTTTGTTATAATTAATATAAATAGATGGATGGTTTCCAGGAAGTGTAAATTACCAAAATTGACTCAAAAAGCCTGGAAGAAAACTGAATAGATCACAAAGTCATTTAGAAGGTAGATATCTAACCCCTAATTGCAAGAAAAAATGAACAGTTGGTCCCACCTTTAATAATTTTATGGCTGTATTCTACAAAACAATCAGGGACATAGTTTCTCTGTCATTCAGTTTGTCGAGGCATATTACAAAGGTGGGAAATTTCAAATCCCATGGAGATTGCTTAATGTGGATACCAAAATCAAACAAGGGTGATTCAAAAAACATTTTTTTTGTTTACAAAAAGTTTATTTTTTGAAACATCTCCCTTATGAATATAGGCATAAACTCCAAAATAAGACATCAGCAAATAGAATCCAGCCATTTATTTTAAAAAGTGTTTTAAAAGTTAACATGTTAAGTAAAAAATAAAAGCAAATTAGTATAATAAAATGCTATGAAACCATGGTGTGTGAGTGTGCACCTTTGTAAATGCTGGGAATGGGTCAGGAATGGGTCACCAAAAATTAACAGTGGCCACTAGGGGATAATGGGAGTTTTAGTGTGAAAGAGAACTGGGAGGGGAACTTTATTTTGTATCTGTAGTAGTATTTTCATTTTTACAAGCATAGATTTATAAACTGGTTCTGTAATTTACAAAGAAATTTAGAGTTTAATAATGGAATCAAATAGTGAAAGTTCATGCCAAGACCCAGAAGGCAAAATCTGGAGCTTCAGATCTTTGTCTTTCCATAGAAATCTGAGGACTTTCCAGTTGCCCATAAAACACATTCTTCCATAGGTATTGCAGTCAAGACATAGCCATAAATATGGTAGGGATCAGCTTTGAGCAGCATAGTCTTAGATCTTTAAAACAGGAAGGCAACAAAGTTAGTTTATTGCTCACTCCTTTGATGAGGAAACTGAAGCCCAGACAGATTGTAAAAGGTTAGAGAAGGTGCTTTCTTGCCAAATACTCTTCTCCGGGTGCATATGTTCTCATTATGCATTTAATAATACTTTTTAAATTGATTAAATGTGTTTAATAGGGCATTCATGTGGTTGCTACTGTACATTGGGATCAGTAATCAACTTGCAACTTGGTGCTAGCATTATAGCAACGAAGCCTTATTTGTCCTGTAAGGCAAGAGGATAAAATTTAAGTATATCATGAGTGAATACAGAATTACTGGGTGATTAGTTATCTGGAATATTCTGCATTTAGATAACATCCTTAAACTGCTATTTAAAATGCCTATGCTGTCTATGAAAACGTTACATAGGTTCCTATAGAAATATCTGATTTACAAACATATACGTATATGAGCAGCTGGTCGCCCAGTCAGCTCCCTAACCTCAACAACCTCTGTGCAGATCTTTGATTTTCTCAACTTAATTCCAAAGGGTAGCCAAGGGGCCTTAAATCGATGTTGCCACCTCGCGGTTGAAAAAAAACCCATCAGGTATAAAGAAAGCCTCTCCATTCACCTTTGACAGTTGTGCATAGCTAGTTTATCTCAGAGTTTTAGGAACTACTGTACTTGCTGAAACCTTCCTGTTTGTAGTGCTGAATTATGGTTCACCACTTCAAAAAAAGGCTAGCTATCCGATCTAGGGAGAGCTAGCTTTCTGTTTGATAGAACAAATGGGGCATTTGGAGGGTATTTGGTTTTGCATGCTGAATAGAGTACTCTTGGTTTTGGTTACTGGTTAGTCTAATAAAATTTATGGGTTTACAAAATATGACATTACATGCATTTTCCTAAATAGCTTCCTTATTCTCTGCTCTCTGATAAGGAATCAAACAGTAATAAACAGATTTCTCAAGTCACACCTGAGAATTTCTACAAGTTGTGATGAAGTGAACTTTTTGTGATAAAAGTGACAAACATGGCTTTAAGTAACCACTTTCAGAGGTAAATAATCCTAGGCATGGTCACCTTTTATCCTATACTCACAGAAGAGGAACCAATTGCCAGGTTGGATTATCCATCATTTAAAAAAAAATCTTCCTATGACTGTAAAACAGCTACAGATTGCTTTCTTTGCACTCTTGAGGAGCTGATCAGGTCCCAGATGGAGGTGTTTTTCAGCAAGCTGTCAAGTGATCCATCCCTCAGAAACAACCATATCACCCAGCGGAGTTGCCTTTCTCTACCAAGAATTATAATGGGTCAGGTAGGAGAGGCCAGGATATGATGAAGCCAGGAAAAATAAAGGACAGAGAACTGTGTACCAGAAATGAAAAAGAGACAAGGTGTAAATTACATTTAAATTCTAAAGGTCATATTTGGGGTTATTTCACAGTGACTTGATGATTTTCCTTGCCACTACTTTTTTATTCTTTCTCGAAAAATAGACTTCATGGCATTGACACTGAGAGGTGCTTCTGTGTGATTCTGAGGAAACTAAAGTGACATATTAGGATAGTAGTGCCCCAAACATACTAAATTATCAACAAGCCAAGGGCCTTTTAATGCATAGGTCTAAAGAAGATAAAATAGGATCATTTGAAATAACAAAGCTAAAGTGATTGGAAATGAACATACAGCCCTAACCAATAATTTTCCAACAAATCTGGAAGTCTCCCTTGAGATTCAATGACTTTCATATTAATCTTACCTAGCCTTGGACACTGCTATTCATCCAAGTAGTATAACCATGAGAAAGTATGCATATCCCATTCTTACTCCAGTATATCTTTGAGGTTGAAGAGAGAAGTTGTGGATGAACTGCTAGAGTTTTTGTTTTGTGCTGTGTGCGTGCGTGTGTGTGTGTTTCTGTGTGTAGTATTAATCTATTTTATCTTCAGTCATTGTAAAATGCTGTAGAGGGTTATGAAAAATATTCCTATTGTACTCTATTCAGTACAGGGAACTCTTACATTTCCTCTAGAAACCAATTATTCTCAATGATCTCCTCTGTACCAATCTGTTAATAAATAATAACTACACTCTATGGAAAACACATTGAACCATTTGTGATTATTATATACTAGAGCTGTGCTTTCCAACCTGTCCTCACCACGACATAACTACAAATAATAACAGCTGTCTGACACACCTTTGGGGTAGGTCACCACTATAAAAAACTCTCTGGCAGATAGCACAACTCATCCAGTCTTCTTAAACAATTCAAGATCTTTTCTGAAAGAAACTTTTAGAGTGTTCAAATATAATTTCAGCTGTGGTACAATTCTAATGGCAGTAAAAAAATTTAAGTTTGTATCACTTAAAAATTTTTATAGCCATTGATATCTTATGGCACACTTGGAGCTGTTGGTGGCCCTCCAATTTGGCCCCATATGCACTTGGGAAGCTCTGTACTACAGAAATAAGATGGCCCATAGAGATGAGCTTATCTTTACTCTTCTCAGTATAGGAAGAATCCAAACGAGAAATTTTCCATAGTATATAGATTTCATATGCTCTCTTACTGAATGTCACAATCCTTCTCAGCATTAAGTTTTTAAAAAGAGTGTTTTTACTTCTGTCATCAGAAATTTCTTATTTGGTATCTGTTCTGAGCTATTCATAAAAGTCCTTGTCCCTGTTACCATTGTTCCTGTGTTGTTGGCCTCTCTCCGCTGAAGTGTGAATATTTAATTTTTAAAAGCTAATGTAAAAACCAATAGTCTTAAGGTAGGGGGAAAAAGACCAATGTGGGGCTCCTGGATAGCTCAGTCAGTTAAGACTCTGACTCTTGATTTTGGCTCAGGTCATGATTTCAGGGTCGTGAGATCAAGCTCCATGCTCAATGGGAAGTCTGTTGAGATTCTCTCCCTCTCTCCAGCCCTCCCCCCATCTTTCTCTCTCTCAAATAAATAAATAAATCTTTGAAAAACAACAAAAATGTGAGCTGAGAGTAACAATAACTGGATAAAAATACCTGGTGGTCTAGGTATTGCTGGTATTGGTTCAGTCCAGAGTTATGCTATTTTTCTTCCTAATTGCAAAGTTTGTTTTTTAAAAGGTAAGCAGATAGAGCTGGCTAAATCCTTAGTTTTGAAAGGTAAATAACACCATATTTTTTTCCTTTCTTATAGTGATAAGGTGATTAGACTTACTCCCAATACAGAAGAAGAAGCAAATGCACTGAAGAAAATTTACCACCAACTTAAGGTGAGGGAGCTTCCACTCACTTATTGCTTGTGCTTATAATGTGTTTATGGGACTTTGCTGATGGGAGTTGAATAAGTGAGATTAATTAGCCAAAGGAAAAAAATGCTAAGTGATAACTCGAAAGAGCTTTTAAAAGATAAGGTTATTCAAAATATGATGTATCTTACCCATTATTTGTTTATGAGTTCATTTATTTTCCATCTCCCTTAGTAGGATGTAAGCTTCATGAGAGAGCTTTTGTCTACTTTTCTTATGGCTGTGATGTCAGCGTCAGGAATATCCTCCAAGTTCAGTAAATGTTTTTTGCTGTTTTTAATGAATGAGTGAATTTCGTTTATAATTTTCCAGAGCTTCACTTTTTCTTCTTAAAATTTTCCTGCTGATCATCTCTACTTCCGTTCTAATTAAATTCAAGCAGAAGTGAATTGAGGAAAAGAAAAGAATTTCAAGTTAATTAATTTTGGTATGTTTCAGTGGGTCTGATAAGAAAATTCTGTTGGCAAATGTTGAAGGGCTCTGATTATTCAATCTTGGGTGAATTTTGTGGATTTTAGAGTAGAGAATTTCTCATCTCCCTAATACTGCATATAATTTACTGTTAGCTTTAGCTAGAAAGTTATGATGAGAAGTGGCGTGATGGGTTCTTTTCTAGGCCTACAAAGAACAGAGGCAAGGCCATAAAATATGAGGTGGTTTAGCTTCTTTTTAATGGTTAGCAAAGCAGATTACCAAGAAAGCCTCCTTAAATTCCAAAATGGGATAGAAAAACATGTGCCCTAAATGCCTGGAGGACAGTCCTACCTGGAGAAGAAGTTAGGGGGATAAGAGAGGAGGGGTAGACTCAGTGGCTTCTGAAGATATTTGTAATTATCAAAATTTTTGTCTTTTATCGTTGGCTTGATTTTTCTCTTTGACATCTTTCCTTCAAATATTGAATGTACTTATAAATGAAGTATTGAACTTGGAATTTATTAATTTCCTTTCTTTCTTCTCATTCCCAGCTTTTACACATGCACTGCCCAATTTAAGCTTGGGTCTCAATACAAGGGCTCAAAGTGAAAATGCAGGACCTCACCCCAAACTGTGATTGTATCTGGTACCAGAGAGACTGATCACCAGACATTTCCTACACCTCTTCTTCTCAAAGGAATCTCTGCTTCAGGGTACTGACATGAACTTTCCGGTGATCATTTACCCCATTATAGTCTTTTCAGCAGCAATATCTGAACACTATCTAAATAGCCCATCGGGACTGAACATTTGCAAAGAAGCAAAGCAGTTTTCAAGTAAAAGCTCCCATCTCCATTAAAATTGTTTTTTAGATACACCATTGGAAAAAATAAAATAGCTACTTTACACCATGGAGTCCAGTATTTCAGGAAACAAATATGCTTAACCAAGTGTTGGGGAAAAATATTTGTGTAAGAATGCCCCCCCACATACACCATTTGTAAATATATTTACATGGTAGGTCTAACAAAGTTATAAAAATAAAATAGCATAGTTCTACATGTGATAAGTACTCGTCATTCTCAAAAGTAACAATTTCATCAGTGAGGGTTACTTAAAAACTCTTCTAAATCATAGTAGATGGAACAAAATGATGTTGAGCACAGAAGGGACTGTGGACACTGATGAGAACACATTATATTGTGCCCTTTTCTGTACACACTTCTGTATACACTTTAAAAATCCTGCATAGGGCGCCTGGGTGGCTCAGTGGGTTAAAGCCTCTGCTTTCGGCTCAGGTCATGATATCAGCGTCCTGGGATTGAGGCCCGCATCGGGCTTTCTGCTCAGCGGGGAGCCTGCTTCCTCCTCTCTCTCTGCCTGCCTCTCTGCCTACTTGTTATCTCTCTATCTGTGTCAAATAAATAAATAAAATCTTAAAAAAAATAAAAAAAAATAAAAATCCTGCATATTTTCATATAGTCTTTGAGGAAAGTTAGTAATCTGGGGGAGGAAATGGTTGGGATGTGAAGGAGCTTGGAGGACAGCTATGAGAGGGGAAGGAAAGGGAGCTGGAGAGGAAGAGGGAAGCAGAGTGAAGGGAAGCAAAGGGGTTAATATCAGAATGTTGACAATGCTCTGGTGGTTCCACACTGAAAAGAATTACATCCAGACCCTCAGAGTCACTCTGAGTGCTTCCTATAAATTGTGTCCTTTCAACAACTCTATGAGGTGAGTACAGTTATTGCTATTTTATAGCTGAAGAAATTAGGAGAGAGAGAGGTTAAGTAACTTGCCCTGGGTCACAGTGTGGCATTGGAGCACACATCCAGACAACTCCAAACCCTCTAGAACCCATATGAAACCTGCCTTCTGCCTCTAGTCTGTTTACTCTGATCATTCTCCCAATGGAGAGGAGTAAGGTCAAGTTTGCTGGGCAGTGGAGCCTAGACTCAATGTGTACATTGTCATGTTATCATTTACTTCTTGAGTCACCAGTACCACCTCCAGGTTCAGAGATTTGCAAGACTCACAATTCAGCCGATAATCCTACTCACAGTTATGATTTATAATAGCAAGCAGATACAATGCAAAACCAGCAACGAGAAAAATCACATGGCATGAAGTTCAGGAAAAACCAGGCACAGGCTTCCCAGAAGTGTTTCCCTGTGGAATTACACAGGATTTTCTTAATCCCCCCAACAAGGATTCGTGGTAACACCAGGGAAGCTCATTATAGACTTGGTGCGCAGGGTTTTTATTGGGACTTAGGCATGTACGTCCCCTTTGCCAAGCACATACCAAAATTCCAGATTCTCCAAGGGAAGGCAGGTGTTCAGCATGAATTATATTGTTTGCACAGTTTGGGTGTGCAGTGGGACCACTCTTCTCAGGTAGATTTCAGGAAGGATCCTACCACCCTAAGTTTCCAGTTGCCAGCTAATGGCCATTCTTGCAAGTAGGGCTTTCTAAGAACAGGAGTTTCAGGCCTGCTCTGTTAATTTTTATGCACATTTCTTCATCTCTTTTTACCAAAGAAATAGTTTTATTGGGTTGAAATTTGAAGCACTGAGTTTAAATACATTTCTGTCTAAAAGCATCATGTTAACTGGATGTCATTTTAAATTCAAATGATTTCATCGAGTGATCCACTTGCACCACTGAAAGCAATGATTCTGGCCAGGCAGACAAAGCAGCCTGCAGAGAAGAAAGAAGATGACTATCTGTCATCTTAAGCCCTGTGGAGCTAATGAGATAGAATTGGCACTGTTGTTAACAGCTCCTTTGCACACCCCATGCACTGCCTCCAAGGAGAAGGGAGCTTTTAGTTGCCTCCTTTCCCCTAAAGCACAGTATGTTAGACAGAATTCTAAGATGATGCCAAGATTTCTGTCCCTTGGTGGATACACCCTGCATAGTCTCTCTTCCAAATCTGGCCAGGGCCTATGAATATGATAGGATAGTCATTTCCTTGATAGATTACGTTATGTGACAGAAGGGAGATAACTATCTAGTAATGAGATTGAAGTGGTGATCAAAAACCTCCCAAAAAACAAGAGTCCAGGACCTGACAGATTCCCTAGGGAATTCTACCAAACATTCAAAGAAGAAATAATACCTATTCTCCTGAAGCTGTTTCAAAAAAACTAGAAACAGAGGGAAGACTTCCAGACTCTTTCTATGAAGCCAGCATTACCTTGATCCCAAAACCAGGCAAAGACCCCATCAAAAAGGAGAATTTCAGACCAATATGCCTCATGAATATGGATGCCAAGATTCTCAGCAAGATCCTAGCTAATAGGATCCAACAGTACATTAAAAAGATTATCCACCATGACTAGATGGGATTTATCCATGGGATGCAACAGTGGTTCAACATTTGCAAATCAATCAGTGTGGTAGAACAAATCAATAAGAGAAGAGAGAAGAACCACATGGTCCTCTTAATTGATGCAGAAAAAGCATTTGACAAAATACAGCATCCTTTCCTGATTAAAACTCTTCAAAGTATAGGGATAGAGGGAACATTCCTCAATTTCATAAAATCTATCTATGAAAAACCCACAGTAAATATTCTCAGTGGGGGAAAAACTGACAACCTTCCCATTGAGATCAGGAACATGACTCTCAACACTGTTGTTCAACATAGTACTAGAAGTCCTAGCAAAAGCAATCAGACAACAAAAAGAAATAAAAGGTATTCAAATTGGCAAAGAAGAAGTCAAACTCTCTCTCTTCACAGATGACATGATACTTTATATGGAAAACCCCAAAGACTCCACCCCCAAACTACTAGAACTCATACAGCAATTCAGTAATGTGGCAGGATACAAAATCAATCCACAGAAATCAGTTGCATTCTTATACACTAGCAATGAAAATATAGAAAGGGAAATTAGAGAATTGATTCCATTTACTATAGCACCAAGAACCATAAGAATAAATAAACCTAATGAAAGAGGGAAAGGATCTGTACTCTAGGAACTACAGACACTCATGAAAGAAATTGAAGAAGATAAAAAAAGATGGAAAAGCATTCCATGCTCATGGATTGGAAGAATAAACACTGTGAAAATGTCTGTACTGTCCAGAGCAATCTCTACTTTTAATGCCATCCCCATCAAAATTCCACCAGCATTTTTCAAAGCTCTGGAACAAACAATCCTAAAATTTGTATGGAACCAGAAAAGACTCTGAATCACTAAGGAAACATTGAAAAAGGAAAACAAAGCTGGGGGCATCATGTTGCCTTATTTCAAGCTTTACTACAAAGCTGTGATCACCAAGACAGTGTGGTACTGGCACAAAAACAGACACATAGACCAGTGGAACAGAGTGGAGAGTCCAGATATGGACCCTAAACTCTATGGTCAAATAATCTTCGACAAAGCAGGAAAAAATATCCAATGGAAAAAACAGTCTCTTCAATAAATGGTGCTGGGAAAATTGGACAGCTATGTATAGAAGAATGAAACTCGACCATTCTCTCACACCATACACAAAGATAAATTCAAAATGGATGAAAGACATCAGCATGAGGCAGGAATCTATCAAAATCCTAGAGGAGGACATAGGCAGTAATGTCTTTGACATTGGCCACAGCAACTTCTTCTAAGACATGTCTCCAAAGGCAAAGAAAACAAAAGCAAAAAATGAACTTTTGGGACTTCATCAAGAAAAAAAGCTTCTGCACAGCAAAGGAAACAGCCAACAAAACAAAGAGGCAACCCACAGAATGGGAGATGTTTGCAAATGACACTATAGATAAAGAGCTGATATCCAAGATCTATAAAAAAAAGTCTCAAACTCAACACCCAAAAAACAGATAATCATGTCAGAAAATGGGCAGAAGACACGAACAGGCACTTCTCCAAAGAAGACATATAAATGGCCAACAGACACATGAAAAAATGTTCATCATCACTAGCCTTCAGGGAAACTCAAATCAAAACCACATTGAGATACCACCTTATACCAGTTAGAATGGCCAAAATCAACAGGACAGGAAACAAGTGTTGGAGAGGATGTGGAGAGAGGGGAACCCTCTTACACTGTTGGTGGGAATGCAAGTTGGTACAGCCACTTTGGAAAATGGTGTGGAGATTCCTTAAAAAATTAAAAATCGAGCTACCTTATGACCCTGCAATTGCACTACTGGGTATTTACCTCAAAGATACAGATGTAGTGAAAAGAAGGGTCATATTTACCCCAAAATTCATAGCAGCAATGGCTACAATCGCCAAACTATGGAAAGAGCCAAGATACCCTTCAACAGATGAATGGATAAACAAGATGTGGTCCATATATACAATGGAATATTACTCAGCCATCAGAAAGGATGAATACCCAACTTTTGTATCAACATGGACGGGTCTGGAGGAGATTATGCTGAGTGAAATAAGTCAAGCAGAGAAAGTCAATTATATGGTTTCACTTACTTGTGGAACATAAGGAATAAAATGGAGGACTCTAGGAGAAGGAAAGGAAAAGCATATTGGGGTAAATCGGAAGGGGAGATGAACCATGAGAGACTATGGACCCTGAGAAACAAACTGAGCGTTATGGAGGGGAGGGGAGGGGGGATGGGTGAGCCTGGTGGTGGGTATTAAGGAGGGCACGTATTGCATGGAGCACTGGGTGTGGTGCATAAATAATGAATCTTGGATCACTGAAAAATTTTTAAAACAATATTTTTAAAAGAGCAATAACTTGTGGTGAGCCTCACCTGATCAGATGAGCCATTTGAAAGCAGAGTATTTCTGGTGCCTGAGTGGCTCAGTCAAGTTTCTGACTTTTGATTTTGGCTCAGGTCACGATCTTCAGGGTCATGACATCTAACCCTGCATTGAGCTCCACACTCAGCAGGGAACCTGCCTGAGATTCTCTTACTCCCTCTGCTCATTCTCTGTCTCTGAAATAAATAAATCTTTAAAAAAACTGAAAACAACAACAACAAAAACAAAGTATTTCCTCCAGCTGTTGACAGAGAAAGGAGTCAAAGAAGTGCTCCTCCTGGTCTCAAAGAAGAATCAAACCGCCATGTTGTAAACTGTCCATAGGAACCATGTGATAAGAAATGCTGCTGGCCTTGAAGAGGTGAGAGCCACCCTCACCTGATAAGCAGCACGGATATGGGGATGTCAGTCCTACAACTATAAGGAATTGAATTCTGCCACAACCATCTGAGGTTGAAAGATGACCCCGAGGTCCAAATGAAATCACAGCCCAGCTGGTATCTTGCTTTTAGACCAGTGAGACCCTAAGGAGAAAATCCAGGCAACTGTGCCTGGACTTGTGCTCTACAGAACTATGAGATTGTAAATGACTGCTTAGTGTGTGGTAATTTTCTCTGTAGCAATACAAAAGCAACAGAAATATGACAGAAATAGAAAAGCAATAGGAAAATCATACACATGATAACAACTCTTCCTCCTGGCCTTTTGATCGCTCTTGGTTTAATAGCATATATGGATGCTTTAAGTTAATATTTCTGACTTCACTGGCTATAACTAAGCATCTCTGAAAAAGTGAAAAGTGAGTGGATACATGCTTTGGCTCTAAATTCACAATGTGTTATCCAAAACATGAACAAATGCAAAATGTCTGTGCAGCGTTGAGTGAAATCTGAGAAGGTACGGTCACAGCATAGCTAATTAGACCTAGAACCACTGTTACAAAGCTGGTTACTTTCCTAATTAAATTTTATGGTTTTGCTGAAGAATTAAAACAAGAAAGTTAAACAGAAAACCATGCCTCCAGAGAAATGGATTGAGAAAGCACCAACCAATTAAATTGTTAATTAAGAGCCTAGCCATGATTTAAATAAAGTTATGATGGAAGGGAGACAGTTTGCGGGTGAGTAAAATTAGGGTCTGAACACCACGTTCTGCCTGCATTTCTTCACAAATTCTTTTTGCTCTGAAGTAATAGAGATGCTTTATGTAAGATCACAAAATTTCTATGTAGAATTTACAGATTCTGTTAAAAGAAAAGTTAATGATGCTCTGTTTCCAGTTTTCTCATTCAGAGAGCTATCAGATTAAAAACTGTCCTGTATCCAAAAGTCTGACATGTTTTCAAACTAAAACAGCCTCAAAAATTAGTTGGGTTTGTTAGGTACCACTGGGTGGGATGTCAAGAATTGTGAAATTCCATGGGGAAAAACTGTATCATCCCTTCTCTTTCTATTGTATGTGAAATTCGCAGCTGCCTTTCCCAGGTGTGACTCTCCCTCCTCAGTAATGTGGTGAAGTTGACTGTTCTCTAATCCTTGGTACTCACCCAGATCACAGACTTGAATCTACAGGAGCTTTGGGATACTTGTGGTCCTTGCACCTTTAAAAGGTCTAGCATTCAACAGGACAGTTTATTGATTAGGAAACTTGTGAGGAAGAAGATGGGTGATAGAATTCATGCTAGTGGAGTCATTTGTCCTCATTTTCATTAGAAACTGATGGTGCCATTATAATACATCTCTTAATCATGGTCTATTCTAAGAATTCTAAGATTCTTTTCTAAGATGGTCCTCAGGGTTCTTGGCCCTGGTATATACACACCTTCTCCCAGGTATCCTATCAAACACTAATCTTAACGTACTGCTGTAAAAGCATATTGCAGATGTAAGGAATGTCCCAAATCATTTGACATTTTAACAGGGAGATTGTCCAGGTGGGCCTGACCTAATCATGGAGAAATAACATTTTCTCTAGCTGGTTATAAAAGAGGAAATCAGAGAAATGCACTCTTGCTGGCCTGGAGGAAATCAAACATCCCTGCTGAGAACTGCCATGTAGCAAGAAATTGTAGGGGGCTCTGGTTGCTGAGAGCTGTTCCCAGCTGACTAGAGGGAAAGCAGAGACAGACCTCAATCTATAGCCACAAGGAAACAAATTTCACCAGCGCTGGGGAGAATGTAAAAAGATCCTGAATCCCAAATGAGACCACAGCCTGAGCTGACACCTTGATTTCTGCCCTTTGGCACCCTGAACAAAAAATCAAACCACTCCCAGGGAAATGGTGAAATAATAAAACAGAGCTGTTAAATTTGTGGTAATTAAGCAGTAAAATCTAATGAGATGGGCTTAAACAGCCAGTGACTTGGTGAGCTACCTGAACACAGAGGAGCATTATAGATGATATTGAAAGAAAAAGGGAAGAAACCAAAATTTAAATCTGTCAATATGTTTGGGGTAGGAAATAGCATTTCCATCTTTTTGTTAAAGTCTCTGTAAAGTAATAAAGCAACATTACTTTTGCTTTCCCTAACATGATTTTTGAAAGAGAAAAAATGTTTCTCATAATCCAAGCAGATGTCCAAATGCAGTTATGGATTAAATTTCAGGAACATAAATTTCAGATGTGGCATATAGTTTTCTCTGTATGATTATTGGTAATTAGTCAACTCAATAACAAAACTTTAAGAGAAACAATGCAATATGTGGAAAAAACAGGAATACATTAAAAACATTCTTTCAAAAGTAAAAACAACCTGTGGCATTATCATGATGATTACCTTAGTGATTCTTTATTTACTCAACTAGGTAGACAACCTGACTGCGGGCCAATGCCACAGTATTTTTAAGTTGACTATGTTTCTTTTGTTTAGTTTCAGTGTTGAAACAACCTAGTTTGAGACTAGCTTTTAAACTTTAAAGTAGTCACTTTTAATGGATGATACTAACTGCTATAGGTAAAGTTCTTATAACTGGACAATTTAAGAAGTCCAGCACAGTCTCCCATAGAAGGTGATCTTAGCCAGGATCATTCATGCATCTGCCATCACCTGTCATTGCCTCACTCATTTCTAGTGGTTGGCAGGCTGTGAGCTGGGCTGACAGGACAATTGGACCATGTGTCTCTCATCATCTAGCTGGTTGCCTGGGTTTTTGACTCAGGGGTCACAGAGATCCAAGACTGAGAGCAAACAGACAAAGTTTGGAACCAAAGTTTGGAACTCCAATTACAACACTTCTGCCACTTTCTACCAAAGGAAGTCACAGGGCCAGCCCAGATTCAAGGGGTGGAAAAACAGACTGATTCTTGATGAGATGATTGCAAGTTGTGAAAACATGGGGAAAACCTGTGGTCATTTTGGTAATCCACCCCACCCTTCACCCACATATCCATTCTAGTCTGTTGCCAGCTCCAGGGTGGAAGATGGCAGCAACTCACTTCCCAGCTTCCTCACTGCCACATTTCTGGCCCTGATCATCTTCCATTTGAATCACACCAAATTGCTGTTCTGTCACCTTTCATATTTATTCTCCATACTATAGCCAGGGTGATCTTTCTGAAACAAAAATTGATCATGTTACATCTTAAAACCTTTTAAGTGTCCCCATTGTCAGCAGCAGTAATTCCCATCCCAGATTGCTCTTCAAATCATCTAGGAAGATTATACTTGGCCACACTGCTAGAGATTGACTAGATTGCTCCGGTGGAGTTGGTTATTAGACTATTTTTAAAACCTCTCTAGGTGATTCCATACATAGCCAGGGAAATAAATCACTGGCCTGGGGTATAGACTTCCAGCTCTTTGCCATGACCTACAGGGCCCTTCAAAACCATACCCAGCCTGCCTCTCAAACATTTCTCAGCTTCCATCATTATTCTTGGTTCAGTGTTTATTACACTAGCCACGTTAAACTGATTGTAGTTTCTCTCCTTTTGTAGTGCCTTTTCTCAAGCCATTCCTCTTCTCTGGAATGTTCTTCTCTTAGTCTACTTGGTGACTATCTTTAAAGACTAGATTAAAGCATCCACTTCTCCTTGAATTCTTTGACCCTCAGTGAATTCTACAGACTGTTGTATCTTAGCATTTATGTCACTTTATGCTTACAGTATCTTTTCTCCTCCATTTCATCCCCACTAAAATGAGTGTCTTGCAGATTTGAGACTTAATGGACCTCTGAATTGTGTATGGTGAATACAGAGGCATTGATGGAAGAGAAGAGTGGCTCCAACTGGTGCTAAAAAGATTATGTGCACAGTCAGGCCCCCAGGAACATAGCCCAGCTGAGACTTAGACCATTACTCCTTGACCCACCCCTTGGGTTCCCCCACCTTTTATTTCTGTTCTTTACTGGTCACCCTTTGCATTTATTCTCATGATTTCACCTGAAAAAATAAGGTTTGAATGTATGGTTTGTGCTTTATCCAATGTGAATTTCTCACCGTTTCCACTTTAAAGGACTTTACTACATGATCAATGATAACAAGAATAGAGGAAGTTCTTTTTTCAAGGGCAGTGAGGGAGCTTCATGGTGATGAATAGGTTTTCTCTCAAGTATACAGACTCTACTTTGGTGCCACTTCTGGGACCCATGAACTTAGAGCAGCCTTTGCATATTCATCAGCCACCAAGGCTGCACTTGATTAAAGGAGTTTCCTATTTTCTACCATACTTTTTTTCTAGCTGCATAAATGTGAAATGATTTCTGCTGCCTTACTGGGTTTTAGAGGTCATTGTTGGTGAGAATGAAACCTGGACCACACCATTTTTAGGGAAATGAGTTCTCCCCTGATGACTGATGGGAGGGCACCAGAATGTAAATGAGTATCAGTGACTTACGGGAATTGACTATCACAATCCAAATGCATTTATTAAATATTTATGTGAGGTCTTGTACAGTTCAAATGTGGAAAACAGCTAGCATGGTAATTAATAGGAGTATGACCTCTGGAGATGTACTTTCTGGGTTCATATTCAGACTTTCACATACTAGTTGTAGGAGTGTCAGCAAATTACCTAATTTAATTTCTCTGTGCCTCCAGTCGCTAATCTGTAAAGTGGGGAAATCCAGAAAGAGTTGATCATCCAGTAAGTTCTCAATCCAGTAAGCGATGCATAATATGTAAACAACTGCAGAATAGAGAACCCCCCCCAAAACATACTACTTGTCATTCTTCTTTGGATAGGATCAGTTTCTGACTCTTCTTTGGGAAACAAAGCACCTGGCAGTAGTAGGCACTCAACAAATCTTGAATGAATGAACAAATGAAATTAATTCATCCATCTACTTGTCTAAAAGTATAAAAACAACTCTAACTTGGATTCTAATCAAGAGCATATATAGGGCTGAATAAATATTCAAAACATCAAAACAATGAAAATATAAGTAGAGTTACTGTAGAACAATGAGTTTAAGGGTTCAAGGAAGAGCAAGGGTATGAGTTAGGATGAAATTATTCATCTCTTCAATTACCAAAGTTTTATGGAGGAAGTAGGATTTCTGTAAGAGCCTAATAAGTTTGTTGAGAGAACCATCTCTGAGATACACAATCTTGTGTTAGAGCTTCATGTAACTTTCAGATTTTGCCTTGGGGTATTGACTAATTCAATAAATACAATAATGCTAATTACCAGAAATATTTTAACTTGAAAATCCGAATTCAGGTGTTCTGCTTAGGAGTTATTTTGTTGTTTGGTTTTTTTTTTTACATAATCAGAAATGTCTGTATCTCTTTAAGCCTCTGATATACTTGATTAACAAATAAATTCCTTTCTTTTAACCTAAAAACAGCTATTAGAGATGCCTATATGGCAGTTCTCTTTGCCCTAAAAAAATTCAGAACAGTTTTTGCATATTCATCAGCCACAACCACAAAGACTTTGCTTGATTAAAGAAGTTTCCTGTTTTCTACCATTTTGTTTTTCTAGCTGTATAAATGTAAAGTAATTAAAATTCCCATGGTCCCACAAATATATTTCTTAGATCTTTTCCTGATAATTGCATTTGCTTTGAGGCTATCTGATCATGAGTGTTCTATTCTTTCACATTTCAGTCACATTTTGAAAATAGACTATGATCTAAGAATCAGTATCCTGGTTTTGAGAAAAGAGAAGATACAGAGCATGGAACATAATCTAGCAGGGGAAAAAAACATGGCCCCAATATAGGGACTGGCAATCTTTGGTAGGCAGACAAATTCGCTGGATGCCAGCAGGCTGGAGTTGATTTAGAAGAAACTACTTATTATTCTTGATTAATAATATGTTTTAACTAAGCATGTTTTATCCTACTATATTTAAATAATTGACAGCAAACCTTAAAATTTTTTAATATGAAAATTTGAATAATGGAGATGATGCTAAGATTAGAGAACTATTGGCAATGAGTATAAAATGTCTATTTTAACAAATCTAAGGTTGATTCTACAAACCACAGATCCTATTTATCATATGTATTTTTTAAAACACTGGGGAAAACACTTTACAGATTATAAAGAAAATACAGCAGTGATTTTAGAGTAACAAAATCTTAGGGTTGCCTAATTCCACTCAGGAGTCTAAGAGCTCTAACTGGTCAAGAGATCAGTTGATCAAGATTGGTCAAGATAAATGAAATATACTGAATGTTGATCTTTACAAGACTCAGTATATTGCCGAGAATAACTTACTCCTTAATAAATTGTACAAATAAGATATGAATCATATAATCACAGGTGGACTTAATCTCAGATGAGAAATATTAGAGACATGAGCAATAAAAGTTAATTCTCTCACCAGTAATATTTAAATCTTTTTCTTCATCAAACCTATGAATAAGGGTCCTTAGAGAATGTCCATTAAGCCAGAAAATGGCATCAATGGATGAGAAGGGAGAACTATTTGAGAGGGTTATAATCAGAATTCAAGGTAATTTCAATAAAACAGAAGGTTGAGACTACTAATCCTGAGTAACCTCGTGCCAGCCTCACTGGACTTGTTCTTTGTGCCTCTGCGCCTTCTCAATCTCTCCCTCCCTCCTCCCCCACCAAGCCCCAGTCCTGATGCTCTGGAAATGTCATCCTCATGGACTCTTCTTCTGTTTGTTTCAGCCTGCTAAAGTGCTGTGCGGACCTACAACCTTTCCTCTTGTTTGAGCTCTTGTTGGTTTGAACTCCTTAAAAGCAGGGACAGTCATTCTCATCACTATTCCCTGGGGTGTCCACAGGAATATACATTCAAATGCTTATAGCCTGGTGGGGAGGAGGCAGAGAAACCAACCAGTGGAGAACAGAGGGTAGACATGAAGAAAACATTCCAAGCATTTGGAGAGAGCTGAAAATGATCCGTGCTGATTTTCCTGGTTTTGAATCTTTAACTGAATTGTTAAAATTGCCTTTTCTTTGTCCTGTACAACACCTACCATACCGTGGGTCATTAGGCAAGGTATAAAGACTTAAATCTGAGGTACCCAAGGAGCCATGGCAAGCCACACTAAAGATGTGATTTGGGGAAACTTAATACAAACTAGAGATTTGTGATGATGCTACTCATTAACTACTTTATTTCTATAGAAGAATCATTTTTTTTCTGTGTGTGGTGTTAATATATGTGTGCTTCGGTGGTGGGAAAACTTAAAAATTCCAAAATCCTTGCTATCTTTATGAGAGGCTGGTTAAGTAGGGTATATGTATGGGGGGGTGTGTATGTGTGTGTGTGAGAGAGATGTGTTTATTACATTATTTTGAAAGATAATAATCTGATACAGCCAAGTTGTATGTTTCCATTTGGCAAGGAAAGTAGGATTTCTGAAACTCAGGCCTTAACCAATTGGTTGGAAGACAAAACCAATTAAAGCATTATGAAATGTCTTCTTGTTGCTTCTGTCCTCTCTGTCTTGGGTTGTCTTATTGTTTAATGATTTTTAAAATCTTATGCCTTAAAGTGTATTTTGCATAATTTTGAAGTA
This sequence comes from Ailurus styani, assembly GCA_002007465.1. Taxonomy (NCBI): domain Eukaryota; kingdom Metazoa; phylum Chordata; class Mammalia; order Carnivora; family Ailuridae; genus Ailurus; species Ailurus styani. Next base: position 3,606,429 of record LNAC01000131.1, on the reverse strand, counting down.
GATGTGCATGTTTATATTCATGTGAAATATTTGCTGTGTAAGGTTTTTCTTGGTTTATTCTCTTAAAGATCATTATATATTTTAAAAAGTCAGTAATACAAAAGAAAAAAAAAACAGAAGGTTCAGAAACATAGAAATTAAAGTTATCTTAAAGACATTTATCTTAAATGCAGAATAACGCTTGCCAATTTTTAGACTGTTAGTCACGCAGAAAGAAAACATCAAAGATTATAGGGAAATGTGATCTTACCATGAATAAACAGTGCAAAATTGTACATCTATAAGTTGGTGTACCTATTAGGATGTAAGTACTCCGGACTTTCAGAGATTCCTGCAGTGACCTTTCTGTGGTAGACTATTATACAATGAAATTGCATTTTGTCTTCCTGGGCATGATATCTCCAACCTCCCCTTCAGTTAAGTATGTTCACACAACTGGGCATATCCATTGGAATATACACAAAAGTAATGTGGGCCCTTTCTGGGTCAAGGCTCTATAGAAAGGAAGTTTTACCTACAAACTTTTTCTCTTCTTCTGCCTGAATGGTAGTAATAATAGGGCCCAAGAGGATGGAGCCATGACATGGAAAATTTCTGGATCCCTGAATCACCACACACAGAAAAAGCTGTCTACTCTCAAATATCCACATTTGTTATATGACCAAGGAACAAACTTCTCTTGTATTTGAGTCATGATATTGTATTTGAGCATTGTAGGGGAGAAAAAATAATTTTCTCTCTACCCTTCTGAGTTCTTAGCTGAGACCCTTTGTAATTAACAAAAAAAAATTAACAACAACAAAAAAAACCCTGGAAGTTTATTAACGTGTATACTTGATTTATTCTCCTATAAGAGGCATATATTCACTCTTTCCTTTCTCTATTAAGATGTCATTCAAGTCTGAACTGTAAGCTATTCTGAAGTTACTTTTTCCTGGGTATCTCCCATGAATAGGCCTTTCAAAGAATAGGTGGGAGGTATGATAGTTTGTGACAAGGTTTATCTGTGTGTAGTACCACCTTCTATCTCCTGTGATAATTCTCTTGTTGATGAAACTCCTGGGGAGGGGATTTATGATACATCCTTTTAGAGGATGTGTTTTTAGGCTGATAAGGGGAGTAAAGAAAAAGTCACTCTCTTCATTTGCTATTTTAAAGTGCCTACAGCTCAAAATAATCAATATACCAAAGCAGCATACTTTGAGGTGGCATGTTCTAAATTCCTACAGTCATATACTGGGGTGACATGTTCTGCTACCTTTTAGCATCATCACAACTAATACTGAATATGGTGTATCAGAGTGCTACCTTAACAAAAGCAAAAATATATGGCATTAGCTTAGCATTTGGGAAGTAGGTGGAAGGAACATAGATATCACAATCTGGAAAGAAAAGGCCAGTATTATGCAATAACAAAACATTTGGTAACATTTGGTAAAACTATCAGCTGTACTTGGAAGACAAAGAAAATGCCTATTTCTTCTATAGCCCTGAGGAAAATCATTGCAAATACCCAGAATATTAGTGTGTATTGGTTCTTCCCTTGTTTATAGAAAGGTATTACAAGAAAGAGGTAGGTTCAGGCAAGAAGTGACCAGTTTATAAGCAGAAGTAAAAAGAAATTGGGAGTACAAAAGGATAAAGAAAAGACCCAAACCACCTCTAGATCCTAAACACAAGAAAATAAGACCAAAATAGGTTTTGAACAAAAAAGGTCCATTAAGATTCTCTCAGGTTTGCAAGGTGACTTAGATTTAGGGAGTTACTTCTCTTCCTTTCCACTGCATCCTCATCCCTAAATCACTACATGTCAGAAAGTCACCCATCAGCAAGGAACAGCTGTCTCAGAAATAAAAAAAAAACTATTGAATTTAAGCCAGGCCACATTCTGGGTCTATTTGTTGCCAATGCTAGTGTTACTTTAACAGAGCTAATACTAAGATTGACCCATCTTTGGGACTCCTAACCATAAACTCTATGGACCCACTGAATATTACAGTCTAAAAAAGCTAGCATAGCTTGATAACTTACAAACATGTTCATTCTCTGAACAGATCTTAAAACTATACATTGGGAATTGTGTGGATCACACTCTGCACTATGGGGATACATCAGTGAATAGAAACTGAGCCTTCAGACCAAGGAGCTCAGAGATATTCATTAGGTCATCCAGAGGGGGGAAAATACTCTACAAATTTATTCCAAATTTATCATTTATACATATGTATATAGCCAAACTTCCTTATCAGCTATTCCCCAAATATGTCCCATATGTCTTAGTCTCTAAGCCTTGTTTATACAGATGTATAAATGTATTCCAAAATGTATATTAAGTGACTACCATATGGTAGGCATTGTTCTGGCTGCTGAGGACTACAGCAATAAAAAAAAATCAGTAATCCTTGTCTTTATGAAACTTATATTCTAATGAAGGGAGACAGGCAAAAAAAAAGTACAGACTATCAAATGGTCAAAGTTGTAGAGGAAAAAGTAGGGAAGAAGGTTGAGGGACATAAAATGTAGTTTTAAATAAACTGATCGGGGAAGACATCATTGAAAAGATGGTATTTGAGCAAAGGATTAAAGAAGGCGAGGGTAACCTATTAATTCCCTACTTTTGAGAATACTTTTGCTGTCAAAAGGGCCAGTCTCAGATGTTAACTTGTCAGAAGTTTTTACCAACTGCCATAACTTGATGTGCTTATTCTCCTTTTTGAGAACTTGAGGAACTTTGTTATTCTCTTGTGCAGTCTGTTCTCAGATTCTGGTTTTCTTACTCAAGCACATGTCCTCATTCCCTTGTGAGTTTTAGAGAACCATAAACCAATTGGATAAGGATAACCCACGTTTAATAAATTGCAGCATGCTCTCAACTCCACACAATCTCCATTACTGCCCAACATTTTGATATCAAAAATTGATATTTTCTCAACATCCTTTTACTCTTTTCAACCAACCATGCCATTCATACACCCTTCCACATAGAAATTCTACCCTTCATGCTTCATACATAAATGATACATTTTCTTTGAAGATGTATAGCATGTTCTTAATCCAAATGATGAGAAGTGTTAATGACACCCATAGACTTGACTGAGTCAAAGAGGCAGGACAGTGTAGAAACAAAAAGAGAGAGACTTGTGAGACAGTTTGGAGGAAAAGGAGAAGCAAAACCAAACAATTACAGAATTTAGGTTCAGTTTGATCTGAGGTTAGAAGAGTGGCTTTAGAGATAACTTAGCACTTAGTGATTCAAGTATGTACCTTGGTTATTCTCAAAAAGAGGGTGGAAGGAAAACTATGATTTGCCTAGGAATCTCTTTCAGGCTACATCACTGAAAATATAACACAACCCCAGGTTATCTTAAAGAGAAACTTAGTATACACTGACTACAGACCTGAATGTTTCCATTAGTCTTCAAAGAACCTACTATTAAGATTTTTTAACAAAAATCCATGGATGTGCTTTAGTGACTCAGTTTCATTTACTATCTATTTAAAATTTATGGATCCTTTCTTCCTTTTAGTAACATCCTTCATTCCCCTTGGAAAACCATAATCCTAAAAGAAGTATAATAAGACACACAACTCTTTCATGAGTAAATTTGTTTGTAATTTAATAAGTTAAATGAATTTTTAAATTTTTCTCCTCAAAGAATTTAAGAATTGCTAAAATTAAAACAGTTTGGAACAAATTCTGCACCCTTCTCAATGTGGGAGGTAAAGAGTACATGTGTGTAACTGCAAGCTCAAAATGACCCTCTACTTGATTTGTAAACACTTCAAAAATGCAAGTCTGCTATAGTTTAGAAGGATAATCCATAAAAAACGATCCTTGGATCTAAAAGCATTTTGTTTGAGGATATAATGCACAGAACCCAGATTAAACATCAAAAATAGGAATTTACCTCTTTCCAGTATGGCCACCCAAAGATCAGTTTTGTGTCAACTTACTTTCTCATTTGTAATGAGAACATTGGCTTATTTTTTTTAAGAAAGATACAAAAGCACAGGATTATAAAACTCTTATGTAACACTTTCTTATCAAGCGGTTCTAAACTCTTAATAAAATGTTTATTTAATTCTCACAGCTCTCAAGCAGGTAAAGAAATGACAAGTGGTATTTGCAATGGGCTTTATCTCATTTTCTGCTAAGGAGTGAGTCACAGTTACTCTTGAAGCTGATATGGAGCTGTAATTTAACACCTGACTGAGGTGCTGCTGGCCTGACCTCATTCTACTTCTGAGTTAAGCTGTTATGTTCCAGTTTTCATCTTCTAAGGTTTGGCGGTAAACTGACATCATCCCTACCTTCATGTAGAACTACACGAGATGAGGAAAATGAAAGAATCCTTTGACTAGATAGCAACTTTTGTTTCCATTGTAAAGGAAATAAATATTTAGGGTGTTGGGTCTCAGTACATCAGGGTTATTCTGCTAATGAGTAATTCCTTTTTGTCTCGAAATCTGTAGGGCTCAAATGGACTTTAAAAAAGTGGGATGTGTTTATTTTTGAATACCTAATACAATATATTGATAATGTTCAAAATTCAAAATGTTTAGAGGATAATAGTAAAAAAAAAAATCTACCTTCCATTTTTGTCCTGTAGTCACCATTCCCCCACGGAGGATGCCAATGTGCCAATGTTACCAGATTCTTACATAAATATTAGCTACAAGTCCAGGGAGGGAGGAAGGAAGGAAAGAAACTCATAACATACATATATAGAGAGAGAGAAAGAGAGATAAATCTCTACCTTCTTTTTTCATAAATTTTAAAAAACAATCCACACTGTTCAGCGACTTGCTTTCTTCATTTAAAATATCCTAGCAATTCCATAACAAAACACAAAAATTTTGTCATTCTTTTATATAGCTGCATAGTTTTCCATTGCATGGATATACCAGTATTTGTTTAGCCAGTCTCCTGATAATATTAAGATTCCTTCCAATCTCACACTATTACTGTTGAAATGAAGAACTTGATTGAAAAGTCATTTCACATATGTACAAGTAGGATAAGTTCTCAGAATGGAATTCCTGGGTCAAAGAGGACATGTACTTTGATTTACAGATATTTTCCAAATTGATCTCCAGGGAGTCTACCAATTCTCCTACCAGAAATGTATGAAACTTGCTATTTCTCTACATCCTTGCCAACATAGTGTACAAACTATTTAATTCATTGAGACTTAATGAATTTTCTGATTTTTGTTGATGCAATCTTACTGGGCTTTTAAAAAATACATAACTGACCTAACATTACCTGCCAGATGTGTATGATTCAATATTTGTATATACTGCAAAGTGATTACAATAAGTATAGTTAACATCTATCACCACCGTTTTTTTTTTCATGTAATGAGAACTTTTAAGATCTACTATCATAATTTTCAAAAATATAGTACAGAATCTGAAAAACATATTGAAGCTTCTTATACTGTGATTTAGTCACTTTCAGGAAAATGTGGAAATATAAAGTAAGAAGTAGAAAATAGTATTTTAAATGTGGTATTTAAAGTACATATCCATGAAGCATTTGACAGATTACAACATTCATTCATGATAAAAGCCCTCAACAAAATAGGTGTAGAGGGAACATACCTCAACGTAAGAGAGGCCTTATATGAAAAAGCCACAGAGAATATCATACTCAATGGGGAAAAAACCCTAAGGTCAGGAGCAAGACAAAAATGTCCACTCTCACCACTGTTACTCATAGTACTGTATTTCCTAGCCATAGCAATCAGATAAGAGAAGGAAAAGGCATCCAAATTGGTAAAGAAGAAAAACTTTCACTATTTTCAGCTGACATACTATATATAGAAAACACAAAAGACTGCTAAAAAAAAACCTACTAGAACTGATCAATGAATTCAATAAAATTACAAGTTACAAAATCAATGTGCAGAAATGTTGCATTTCTGTACATTAATAATGAAGCAGTAGAAAAAGAAATTAAGAAAATAATCCCATTTACAACTGCACTAGAAATATTAAGATACCTAGGAATAAACCTATCCAAAGACCTGTACTCTGAAAACTATAAGACACTGATGAAAGAAATTGAAGACAACACAAAGAAATGGAAAGACATTCTACCCTCATGGATTGGAAGAACAAATATCATTAAAATGTCTACACTACCCAAAGCAATCTACACATTTAATGCAATCCCTATCACAGTACCAACACCATTTTTCACAGAACTAGAAAAAGTCTAAAATTTACATGGAACCACAAAAGACCCCAATAGCCAAAGCAATCTTGAAAAACAAAGCTGAGGGTATCACAATTCAGAAATCAAGTTATATTGCAAGGCTGTAGTCATCAAAGCAGTATGGTTCTGGCACAAAAATAGACACACAGATCAATGGAACAGAATAGAAAACCCAGAAGTAAAACCACAATTATGTGCTCAATGTTTGACAAAACAGGAAAGAATAGCCCATGGGAAAAAGTCTCTTCAACAAATGGTGTTGGGAAAATGAACAGCTACATTTGGAAGAATGAAACTGGACCATTTTCTCACAATGTACACAAAAATAATATAGATGAAAGATCTCAATGTGAGACCTGAAACCATAAAAATCCTAGAAGAGAGCATAGGCAGTAATGTCTCCGACATCAGCTGTAGCAACATTTTTCTAGGTATCTCTCCTGAGACCGGGGAAATAAAAGCAAAAATAAGCTATTGGGACTATATCAAAATAACTTCTGCACAGCAAAGGAAACAATAAAGCTAAAAGGCAAACTACAGAATAGAAGAATATATTTGAAAATGACATAGCCAATAAAGGGTTATATATACAAAATTTATAAATAACTGATACAAATCAACACACATACACACACACAAATAAATCATCCAATTAAAAAATGGGCAGATGATATGAACAGACATTTCTCTGAAGAAGGCATCCAGATGACCAACATACACATGAAAAGATGCTCAACATCACTCATTATCAGGGAAATACAAATCAAAACTGCAATAAGACATCATCTCACACCTGTCAGAATGGGTAAAGTCAAAAACACAGGAAACAAAAAATGTTGGCAAGGATGTGGAGAAAAAAATAACCCTATTTCATTGTTGGTGAGAATGCAAACTTGTACAGTCACTGTAGAAAACAGTATTAAGTGTCCTCAAAAAGTTAACAATAGAACTACCCTACAGTTTAGTGATCACACTAGTAGGTATTTTAAAAAAATACTAAGAGAGATATATGCACCCATTATGTTTACTTGAGCATTATTTACAATAGCCAAATTATGGAAGCAGCCCAAGTGTGCATTGATAGATGAATGGATAAAGAAGATGTAGAGTAGATGTACAAAGGAATATTATTCAGCCATAAAAAAGAATGAGATCTTGCCATTTGCAATGACATAGAGTTAGAGACTATAAGGTTAGCAAAATAAGTCAGAGAAAGACATACCATATGATTTCACTCATATATGGAATTTAAGAAGCAAATTAGCAAAGGAAAAAAATAGAGACAGCAAAGAAATAGACTCTTAACATAGAGAAGAAACTGTTGGTTACCAGAGGGGAGGTGTGGGGGGGGAATGAAATATGTGATGGGGATCAAGGAATGTATTTGTCATGATGAGCACCAGGTGGTGTATGGAAGTGTTAAATCCCCATATTATATACCTGAAATGAATATAACACTGTACATTAAGTAACTATACTAGAATTAAAATTTTAAAAATAAAAAAGTAAATGTATTTCCATAGCAGGGGTAGGCATTTCAAAAATATGTGTGGGTTGATGTTTGTAATATTACCAGTTGAACTACAGAGAAGTTCTGCTAAGTGAGAAATTCGTTTTTATGAGATGTTTAAATATATGTTACATATGCCAGCAAAGCCAGTCTACTACACATTATTTATATAGCATTTGCAAAAGTGTGATTGGGACATCTGATATTCCAAATAAGAACTTGTACTTAACTATAAATTATGACACAGATGTCTTGTAATAGTTCTTTCCATTTACAGAAATTACAGGAAATTCTCAAGATTTTATTACAAACGTGTGTATACATATGCCCAAAACTACTGTTCTCCTTAGAGTGGTGTTTTAACAAAATTCTAAAGTATTAGACATTGTTCTGCTATGTAAAAAATAATACTGTAATATCAGCAAGAGTTTAATATTTCTTGTATTTTCTCTTGAAATTTTTTATTCTTATAAAATGACCTTCCTTGAGGAAACATTCATTTTGGTTATTTTAAACTGGAAAGATTAAACATACCTAAAGTGGTATTACTAGATGCTCATATGGCATAAACATTTCTTCTCCCTCATACTCTTATAATGCCAAACACTTTTGACACCAGTTGAATTGGCAACTAAGAGAAAATGGTTCTTTGTTGTGCATGAGGAAGTGTCCTTAAAAATATTGCTTTGTATCATTACTAATTCATTTCAGTTAGCCAGGGTTTGATGACTATCATGATCAAAATGTGATTAAGAAAAGATAGACGGTTTCTATCACCTCTCTAAAGTCAGTCTGTTAAACCTATAATTAATACTGTTCCTGGGCGCCTGGGTGGCTCAGTGGGTTAAAGCCTCTGCTTTCGGCTCAGGTCATGATCTCAGCATCCTGAGATCGAGGCCCGCATCGGGCTCTCTGCTCAGCAGGGAGCCTGCTTCCTCCTCTCCCTGTCTCTCTGCCTGCCTCTCTGTCTACTTGTAATCTCTCTCTCTGTGTCAAATAAAATAAATAAAATCTTTAAAAAAAATACTGTTCTTGACATGTTATATAATAACATGACTACAAATTACAATTTTCCAGCAGAATTTTGCAAAGCCCCTTCCCTCTAGCCTAACATTTCTCGACTATGAGAACCTCCAAAATACCATCATGGTGCTTTCAAGATTGCAAGTCATCCAACCTGGTAATGGCATCTATTACCGGTTCTACCCCTAAAATAAAATAAACATTAAAACATTTTCCACTTCAGTTGGAATGGTTTGACTTTTTCAGAACAGTTTTATTTAGGGACAAATGAGTATTGGGTCACAATTTTTTAAATAGGTTTTATTATTAAAACCAATAGATCAGCAGGCAAATTTGATTGAAAAGATGAGTTAATTATACTCATAGGTCCCAAGACCGAAAACACGTTATGCTGTGGAGTAGTGGAGATAAGAGGTGGGGGGTCGGATGCAGCAACAAAGGAGACAGGAAGTCAAGGCAAGGTGACTCAGGTATATTATCACATTTTCCAGAACAAGGTGTATCCAGCATATGCATGCAGAGCAGATGTTAAAGCATCAGATTTACAAAAATTTGGTAAAAGCACCAAGTTTATAGAACATTGTTAATGTGCTAATGTAGTCACTTTTAGCTGCACACCACTAGCTCTTTGCTATGGCGGTTTGACCATTGTGGCACTTACCAATTATTCTTGGTATTTTCACATATAATTATATATGTATATGTAGTTATATATGCATATGTAATACAAAATATATCTTAAAATGAATACTTAGTCAAAGCCAATTAGCATAAAATACACTGATGTTAAAATATCACAATGTAATATGGACAATTATGATAATTCAGATAAATCAGATAAAAATTTTCAAGATTTTCACCAGATTCATAAATTGCAAAAGTCTGAATTTTTAAAAATGGTATATAATAATTTATAATGGTTCTAATACTTAAAGAGATTTTTTATTTTTCTTTATTGGTAATTTAAGTTATCCATACATATAGTGTGTTAAACATAGTAAAGAGCTTATAAAGAGTAGCAATCATTGAAAGAAAAATATATAGATTTAGAAAAATAAGGTGAAAACAAAGAGGGAGACAAACCATAAGAGACTGTAGGAAACAAACTGAGGGTTGCTGGAGGGGAGGTTGGGGGGAGGTTGGGGTAACTGGGTGATTACTTAACTGGCATTAAGGAGCGCACTTGATATGATGAGCTCTACATGTTAAATGTAACTGATAAACCACTAAATTCTACCTCTGAAACAAATAATTTACTATACGTTAATTAAATGGAATTTAAATTTAAAATTTTAAATATTTATTTAGAAACAAATTATTTTTTAAAAAGTAAATCATGTATATGATCCTCTTAATGTATTATTAAATTTAGTTGCTAATATTCTCTTTGTGTGGCATCTTTGGTTTTGGTGTCAAGGTAATGCTGGCCTCTTAAAGTGAATTTTGAAGTGTTCCCTCCTCATCTCTTTTTTGGGATAGTTTTAGAAGACTAGGCATTATGGTTCTTTAAATACTTGGTAGAAGTTACTAGTGAAGCCGTCTGATTGTGAACTTTTGTTTTTTGGGCAGTTTTTGATTACTGGTTCTACCTCCTTTGCTAGTGATTATTCTGTTCAGATTTTCTATTTATTCATGATTCAGTTTTGGTGGGTTGTATGTTTCTAGGAAGTTATCAGTTCTTCTAGGCTGTCTAATTTTTTTTGGTGTGTAATTGTTCATAGCAGTCTTCTATGATTCTTTAAATTTCTGTGATTTCAGCTGTAACATTTGCTCTTTCATTTCTGCTAACATCCATCTTCTCATACAAATAAAAGAAAAAAGAAAAAGAAAAATTGTTCTCCTTTTGATGAGAGCTCATAAGGTTTAGTCTCAACAACTTTTTCATGTATCATACAGCAATGTTAATTATAGCTATTATGTTGTACATATAACATGTACTTATAACTAGTACTTATAACTAGAAGTTTGTCTTTGCATTGCATTCTTCCAATTTCCTCTCCATGCCCCACACCTCTGGTAGCCACGACTCTGATCTCTTTTTCTATGAGTTTAGTTTTGTTTGTTTTAGATTCCACCTAGAAGTGACATGATACAGCATTTGTCTTTGATTTATTTTACTTAGCATTGTGCCTTTAAGATCCATCCATGTTGTTGCAAATGGTAGAATATCCTAGCTTTTTACGGCTGAATAATATTCCACTGTATAAATATATCACAATTTCTTTAACCGTTCACACACTGATGAACACTTAGGTTGTTTCTATGTCTTGGCTATTGTAAATAATGCTGCTGTGAACATGTGGTTCCAAATATCTTTCAGGGTTAGTGTTTTGTTTCCTTTGGATATATTCCCAGTGTGGAATTGCTGTATCATATGATAGTTCTATTTTTAATTTTTTTAAGGATACTCCATACTGTTTGCCACAGTGGCTGCACCAGTTTACAACCCCAGCAACAGTGTGCAAGTGTTGTCTTTACTCCACATCCATTGCAGCATTTGTTATCCCTTGTCTTTTAGATGGTAGTCATTCTAATAGGCATGAAGTGACATCTCAGTTTTAATTTGTTTTTCCCTAATGCCTAGTGATGTTGAGCATCTTTTCATGTACCTAATGTCCTTTCATATATATTCTTTGGAGAAATGTCTATTCACGTCCTTTGCCCATTTTTTGATTGAGTATTTTTATGCTACAGAGTTGCACAAGTTCTTTATATATTTGGGATTCTAACCTCTTATCAGATACATGGTTGACAAATATTTTTCCCATTTCATAGGCTTTATTTTAACTTTGTTGATGGGGTTTTTGTTTGTTTTTTGTGCAGAAACTTTTTAGTTTGATGTAGCCTCACTTATTTTTTTTATTTTGTTGGTATGCTTGAGGTGTCATATCCAAAAAATGCTTACCGATGTCATGTCAAGAAACTTTGTTTCTATGTTTTCTTCCAGGTGTTTCATGATTTCAGATCTTACATTTAAATCCTTAATCCATTTTGGATTAATTTTTGTGAGTGGTATAAGATACAATCCAGTTGCATTCTTTTACATACGAATATCCAATTATCCCAGCATCATTTGTTGAAAAGACTGTCTTTTCTCCATTGAATATTCTTGGCTACCTTTTAAATATTGGTTGATTATATATGGTTGGCTTTATTTCTGGGCCCTCAATTCTTTTTCATTCATCTCTTTGTCTTTGTTCCAGGACTGTACTGTTTTGATGACTATAGCTTTAACTCTATAGCTTGAAATAAGGAAGTGTGACGCCTCTTGCTTTGTTCTTTCTCAAGATTTATATGGATATTCAGAGTCTTCTTCCATATAAATTTTCGAAGTGTTTTCTCTACTTCTGTAAAAATGTTATTGGAATCTTGATGGAGATTGCATTGAATTTATAGATGGCTTTTGGTAGTATTGACATTTTAACATTATTCTAATCCATTAATATGTGATAACTTTCTATTTCTTTGTGTCTTCTTTGATTTCTTTCATCATCAATGCTTTGTAGTTTTCAAAGTAGAGATCTTTCACTTCCTGAATTGTATTCTTAAGTATTTTATTGTTTTTTTGATGCTATTGTAAATGAGTTTGATTTCTTTATTTCATTTTCAGAAAAAAAACCACAAAATATATTAGTATATAGGATTGGGAATATTCTATTGAATAAGAGTGGTAAGAGAGGGTAACCAGTGTTGTTCCTGATCTTAGAAGAAAAGTTTTCAACCTTTCACCATTGACTGTGATGTTGTGGTCTTGTCATATATAGTCTTTATTATATTGAGATGTGTTCCTTTTATCCCTAAATAATGGTTTCTGATCAGGAATAAATGTTGAAATTTGTCAAATGCTTTTTCTGCATCTATTGAAATGATCATATGATTCTATTCTCTCATTCTATTAAAGTGATGTATCACATTGATTGATTTGCATATTCTGAAACATTCTTACGTCCCAGGGATAAGTGTCTCTTGATTGTGGTGTATAATATTTTTTAATGGGCTGCTGATTTCAGTTTGCTTGTGGTTTTTTTTGTTTTTTTTGTTTTGTTTTGTTTTGTTTTTTAGATTTTATTTATTTATTTCACAGCGGGAGAGAGATCACAAGGAGGCAGAGAGGCAGGCAGAGAGAAAGGGGGAAGCAGGCTCCCTGCTGAGCAGAGAGCCCGATGCGGGCCTCGATCCCAGGACCCTGAGATCATGACCTGGGCCGAAAGCAGAGGCTTTAACCCACTGAGCCACCCAGGCGCCCAGTTTGCTTGTGTTTTATTGAGAATTTTTGCATCTATATTCTCAGGGATATTGGTCCATAGCTTTCTTTTCTAATAGTATCCTTTTCTGGTTTTGGTATCAGGACAATGCTGGCCCTATGAAATGAGTTTGGGAATGTTACTTCCTCTTTGATTTTTTGGAAAGAGTTTCAGAAGGATTGGTGTTAATTCTTAAATGCTTAGTAAATTCACCAATGAAGCCATTAGTCCTGGGTTTTTATTTGCTGCAAGGTTTTTTGATTAACAATTCAATCTTCTTGTTAGTAATGGTCTTTTCTGATTTTCTATTTCATCTGATTCAATTTTGGTAAGTCGTATGTTTCTAGGAATTTTTCCATTTCTTTTCCAGTTTATTGGTATGTAGTTTATTCATAGTAGCCTCTAATGATCCTTTGAATTTCTGTGGTATGAATTGCAATGTCTCCTTTTTCATTATTTTGTTGATCTGGATTTTTTTCCGTGGTTACTTTTGCTAAGGGTTTGTCCATCTTTTTTCTCTTCTAATTTTTATTTTTATTCTAGTCAGTCAACACACAGTGCAGTATTGGTTTCAGGAGTGGAATTCTGTGATTCATCACTTACAACACACAATGCTCTTTATAACAAGTGACCTCCTTAACAGCCATCACCCATCTAGCCCATCCCTTACCCACCTCCCTCCATCAACCCCCAGTTTGTTTTCTATCTTTAAGGGTCTCTTATGGTTTGTTTCCCCCTCTCTCTCTTTTTCCCCCTCTCATATGTTCATCTGCTTTGTTTCTTAAATTCCACATTTAAGTGAAGTCATATGATATTTGTCTTTCTCTGACTGACTTAGCTTAGCATAATACACTCGCTCCATCCACATCATTGCAAATGGCAAGATTTCATTCTTTTTGATAGCTGAGTAATATTCTATTGTGTATTTATACCACATATTCTTTATCCATTCATCCAGTTGATGGACATTTGGGCTCTCTCCATTGTTTGGCTATTTAAATGCTAATTATGCTGCTATAAACATTGGGGTTCCTATACCCCCTTCGAATCTGTATTTTTGTATCTTTTGTGTAAATACCTAGTAGTGCAATTGCTGGGTCATAGGGTAGTTCTATTTTTTAACTTTTTGAGGAACCTCAATACTGTTTTCCAGAATGGCTGCACCAGTTTGCATTCCCACCAACAGTGCAAGACCTTCTCTGCATCCTTGCTGACCCTTGTTTCTATATATGTCTATAGATCCATTTGGTATATAGTCATTCAAATCCAGTCTTTCTGTATTGAATTTATGTCTGGATGATCTATCCATTGTTGACGGTTAAATTTCCCAAGTATTTCATTATGTTTATTTATCCTTTTAGCTCTGTTAGTGTTTGCTTTATTCATCTAGTTGCTCTAATACTGGGCACATGAATATTTACAATTGTTATATCTTCTTGATGTATTGACTCTTTATATAATAACCTTCTTTGTCTCTTTTAAACATTTTTAGTTTAAAGTCTGATGTGAGTATAGGCACTCCTGCCTTTTTTCGGTTACCAATTGCTTGAAATGTTTTTTTCCATCCCTTCAGTTTCAGGCTATGTTTGTCTTTAAGGTTAAAGTGAGTCTATGTAGGTGGCATATTGTTGGATTTTTTTTATTCATTCAGGAACTATGTCTTTTAGTTGAAAAATTTGATCAACTTATATTTAAAGTAATAATTGATAGGTAAGGACTTATTGTTGCCACTTTGTTAATTGTTCTCTTATTGTTTGTAGAGTTGCTGTTTCTTATCCTGTATTCTTTGTTGTGATGTCTTCTCATATCAGAATGCTTTAACGTCTTTCTCATGTTCATGTATTACTACAGGATTTTCCATTACAGATACCATGAGGCTTCCATAAAGTATCTTACACTTACCCATTTTAAATCAATAAAAACTTAACTTTGATAGAATTTGTAAAATATACCCTTGTAATCCACCTCAACCTAGCATTTGAGGTTACTGCTCTTACACTTTGCATGTTATTTTATTTATTTGTTTGTTTGTAATTCCAGTATAATTGAAATGCAATATCAGTTTCAAATGTACAATATAGTGATTCAACATTTCTATATATTCTTCAGTGTTCATCATAACAAATATACTCTTAATGCCCTTTAAGTAATTCAGCCATCCCCCCACCCACCACTCTTCTGATAGTCATCATTTTGTAGTCTATAGTTGAGAGTTTTTTGGTCCATTTTTTTCCTTTGTTCATTTGTTTTGTTTCTTAATTTCCACATATGAGTGAAATCATATGGTATTTGTCTTTCTCTGATTGGCTTATTTCACTTAACATTATATATTCTTTAGGCCCACCCATGTTGTTGCAAATGGCAAGATTTCATTCTTTTTATGGCTCAGTAATATTCCACTGTATATATACCATTTCTTCTTTATACATTCATCCATCAATGGACACTTGGGTTGCTTCTATAATTTGGCTATTGTAAATAATGCTGCCATAAACATAGGGGTGCATAGATCTTTTTGAATTAGTGTTTTCTTATTCTTTGTGTAAATACCCAGTAAATACCCAGAATTATCAGACCATCTTGTAGTTCTATTTTTAATTTTTTAGAAAACTTCCATACTGTTTTTCACAGTGGTTGCACCAGTTTGCATTCCCACTAATGATGTTAGGAGGATTCCTTTTTTTCTCCACATGGTTGCCAACACTTATTGTTTCTTTTGCTTTTTAATTAGCCATTCTGACAGGTGTGAGGTGATGTCTCATTGTGCTTTTGATTTGCATTTCCGTACTGATGAGTGATGTTGAGCATCTTTTCACGTGTCTGTTGGCCACCTGAAAGTTTTCTTTAAAGAAATGTCTGTTCATGACTTCTGCCTATTTTTTAATTGTGTGGTTTGGTTTTGGGGTATTGAGATGTACGGTTTCTTTATACCATTTTAGTTACTAACCCCTTATCAGATAACCCATTTGCAAATATCTTTTCCCATTCTGTATGTTTCCTTTTAGTTTTGTTGTTTGTTTCCTTTGCTGTGCAGAAGTTTTTATTTTGATGTAGTTCTAATAGTTTATTTTTGTTTCTGTTTCCCTTGCCTCAAGACATATCTAGAAAAATGTTTCTATGACCAGTGTCAGAAACATTACTACCTGTGCTCTCTTCTAGGATTTTCATGGTTTCTGGTCTCACATTTAGATCTCTAATTCATTTTGAGTTTATTTTTGTGGGTGATGTGAGAAAGCTGTCCAGTTTTATTCTTTTGCATGTAGCTGTCCAGTTTTCCCAAAACCATTTATCAAAGAGACTATCTTTTCCCATTGTGCATTCTTTCCTATTTTCTCAATGATTAATTGATCATATAATTGTGGGTTTATTTCTAGGATCTCTATTCTGTTCCATTGATCTATGTGTCTATTTTTGTGCCAGTACCATACTATTTTGATTATTACAGCTTTGTAGGATATCTTGAATTCTGAAATTGTGACACCTCCAATTTTACAAGTTCACTGGGTACAAATCAATATACAGAAATCTGTTGCATTTCTATTCATTAACAATAAAATAGCAGACAGAGAAATTAAAACAATCTCATTTACAGCTGCACCAAAAATAATAAAATACCAAAGAATAAACTTAACCATGGAGGTGAAAGACCTGTCCTCTGAAAACTATAAAGCACTGATGAAAGAAACTGAAGAGAACACAAAGAAGTGGAAAGATATTTGATAGTCATGGATTGTGAGAACAAATATTGTTAAAACATCCACACTACCCAAAGCACTCTACACATTTAATGGAATCACTATCAAAATACCAACAGCATTTTTCACAGAACTAGAACAAATCATCCTTAAATTTGTATGGAACCACAAAAGACCCTGAATACCCAAAGCAATCTTGAAAAAGAATAACAAAACCAGAGGTATCACAATCTCAGACTTCAAAGATAGCCTACAAAGCTTTAATAATCAAAATAGTATGGTACTGGCACAAAAACAGACACACAGGTCAATGGAACAGAATAGAAAACCCAGAAATAAACCCTTGATTTTATGGTCAATTAATCTATAACAAAGGAGTCAACCATATGCAAAGAGAAAAAAATAGTCTCTTCCACAAACGGTGTTGGGGAAATTGGACAGCTACATGAAAAAGAATGAAACAGACCACTTTCTCACACCATACACAAACTGAAAATGGATTAAAGACCTCAGTGTGAAACTTGAAACCTTAAAAGTCCTGGAGGAGAGCACAGGCAGTAATTTCTTGGACATCAGCCATAGCAATATTTTTCTAGGTATCCCTCCTAAGTTAGCTAGGGAAATAAAGCAAATTAGGACTACATTTAAAAAAAAAAGCTTCTGTAAAGCAAAGCAAACAATCAGCAAAGCAAAAGACACCCTACTGAATGGGAGAAGACATTTTCAAAAGAGGTATCCAATAAGTGGTTAGTATCCAAAATGTATAAAGAACATAGACAGCTCAACACCAAAAAAAACAAATAATCTAATGAATAAGTGGGCAGAGGGCATGAACAGATATTTCTCCTAAGAATACATCCTAATGGCCAACAGACACATGGAAAGACACCCACCATCACTAACCATCAGGGAAATCCAAATAAAAAGCACAATGATATATCACCTCACCCCTTTCAGAATGGGTAAAATCAATAACACAAGAAAGAACAAGGGTTGGCAAGGTCATGGAGAAAAAGAACAATCAATCTTTCACTGTTAGTGGGAGTGAAAACTTATGCAGCCACTGTGAAAAACAGTATGGAGTTTCCTCAAAAAATTAAAAATAGAGCTACAGTATGATCCAGTAATCACTCTACTGGGTATTTACCCGAAGAATGTGAAAACACAAATTCAGAAAGATATATGCACCCCTATGTTTATGGCAGCATTATTTACAATAGCCAAATTATGGAAGCAACCCAATTTCCATCAATAAATGAATGGATAAAAGAGGTGTATGTATGTATGTGTGTGTGTATAAATAATATATAATATGTAATATTTGTGTGTTTATATATACACACATAATAGAGTATTATTCAGCCATAAAAAATAATGAAATCTTGCCATTTGCAATAACATGGCTGGATCGAGAGGGTATCATGCTAAGTGAAATAAGTGGGTGGCTCAGTGGGTTAAAGCCTCTGCCTTCAGCTCAGGTCATGATCTCAGGGTCCTGGGATCGAGCCCCGCATCGGGCTCTCTGCTCATCGGGGAGCCTGCTTCCTCCTCTCTCTTTCTGCCTGCCTCTCTGCCTACTTGCGATCTCTCTGTCAAATAAATAAATAAAATCTTTAAAAAATAGTAAGGCATGATATTCACCTTGAAATGTAGTGTAACCACAAAAACCAACAAAATACTTTGAAAGGAGGAAGGCGGCAGCAAAAATAGAGTGGGGAATGTAATCTAGTTCCATTTAATGGAGCGATAACATTAATAGATTATTTCTTGGTGGAAGCAATGTAAGCAAGAAGTCAGTGGGATTGTTGATTTTAATTGCCAAGTAATCAGAACAACTATACCAATACATGTTGTCAAATGTCAAAATTAAAACCGTTTAGTAACAAGTTTGATGTCCTTTTTTTCAAAGGGAAGATCTATGGATTGAAGGCATGTGCTGCTTCACACACAGTGGGTGTTTTTCCTGGGGTATTTGGGCAAGAGCGAGTCTCATAGAGCATTAGAAGAGGCAACGTGAAAATAGTATGCTTGGCTTGAAGGTCAGGGATTTTCTTATTAGGCTAGCAGGACCTCTTTTCTTGGGTAAGGTGAGCTAACTAAGGCTGAGTTGGAGGAGTATGATTGGTGTGTGTTAAATTTCCTTTAAGGTATTTCAGGTAAGTGAAGACTGAGGCTTAAGTTTTTGATATGGGCTGGACCACGGGAGCACACTCCATTTTGTGGGTACCAACATGCAAATTAACTTTATTGAAGCCAACCTTCAAATATATACCCAGTAAAAATATCAAGAATAATGATTGAATGAATTCATCAGCAACACTCACTAAAGGAAATGTTAAGGGTGTTCTTCAGAAGAAGGTATAACTTTCTGAGGGAAAAAATAGACCCAAAAAGTCAATCTCCAAAGAGAAAAGAATATCAAGAAAAAGCACCAAAGAATAGGTGAGATAATTAAAAAGCACTTGTTAGGTGCTTAAAAAAAAAAAAACCAACTCTTAAGTAAAAAACAACAGAAAAGACTGATTGTTCAAAAAATCAGGGGAATCGTTTTTAAGGGTGCTAGCAGTTTTTGTTTCTTAATCTAACTAAATGTGGTTACACGGATTTTCACTTTGTCATAATCCTTAAACTGCATGCTTCTTTGGGCATTATATATTATAGCAAAAATGTTTTTAAAACTTAACAACACTATGTGAGCCTCTTCTTATCGTATACCACATATAAATGATGAAATGGTTCCTCAGACTCCTGAAGAACCTCAGGAGGTTAGGGAGGCTGAAGGGTCAGAAAAAGTTTAGAAAAGCTCCTACGCATCCCTCATTAAAGATCCTACCCTGCCCCTCCAGGCAGCTGCTGTCAGGGATTCATAAGATCTGATTTTCTGTAAACTATAGCCCCATAGGCCTGCCTTTGATACTAAATTACTCTCTGTTTCCCCTTCTCCTCCGTGCTCCATACAGCCTACAAGCCTTTGTTGCTCCCTTTCACAGAGTTATATTGTTCGTTAGCAAGGATATAATTTCATCCACAGGAAGTCCTTCTGGAGTGAGGGTGTTGTGCTGCTTAGAACTAGTTTTGATCGAATCCTTTTTTAAAAATAGACTTTTCTTTTTTTTTTTAAGATTTTAATTTTTTGTCAGAGAGAGAGCGAGCCCAAGCAGAGGGAGCAGCAGGCAGAGAGAGAAGCAGGCCACCCGCTGAGCAAGGAGCCCCGTGCAGGGCTGGATCCCTGGACCCTGAGATCATGACCTGAGATCATGACCTGAGCAGAAGGCATATGCTTAATTGACTGAGCCACCCAGGTGTCCCAAAAAATAGACTTTTCATTTAATTTTTTTAAAAGGTTTCGATCAAAACTATCTCAGTAATTTAAGAGTAGATCTTAAGTGTTCTCACCATATGCACACACATGCACACACACACATATGTTACAAAAAACCAAAATAAGTAAAATTGGCTTACAGAAATTTTGAAGTAGGCTAAAAAATGTTTGAAACATTATAAAACCGCATTTTTGGCTACCATACATGAAGATTCTCTGGACATTTCCAGTAATCATGACACCCTAACACTGATCTGTAAGGTAACTCTGGCTTCCACTCTCTGTCACTCACAGTCTTAACAAACAAATCACACTTTGGGGCTGGGCCAAAGTGAAAACTCAAAAAGTAAGAAGCATTTGACATTTAGAATCCGCAAACTGCTCTGATTTTTGTTTGAAAATAATATTCTACTTAAAGGAGCATTTTGTTTCCCACTCATTGATCATCTCTCTTTTTTAAATACAGCTATTTTAAAAATATTATTAAACAATGGAGAGGCTTTAGGATTCCTGCCTTGATTTGTTTGATAATGATGAATTACATTTATTATAACCCTCAGGCTTATTTTTCTTTTCCACACAAATTTCCCTCTCCTGTGTTTTGCTCCTTCTCTATTTCAAGTACATTTCTTTAGTTTTAAAAGATTAGATTTTCTGGAATATGATAAATGGACCCCAAATAATTGTGTGGAGGCATTTCAACAATTCTTTTCACGAGGTTACTGAAAGGCAAGGACAACCAAAAGGTCAGAACTTTCTTTATTCTCACCTAGATGACAATAGGGCTTTGTTATGACTTCTGGTTCAAGAAGAAGCCTGCAGCAATATTGTTTGTGAGGAAAACTTATGTGTCTAAATTATAAACTATGAATCAAATACATACCTATTTGCATCTTAAAACATATATGCAAATATTATATGTTTGTAATGATATGATGACAAGAAAGGTATGTTACAACTTTAAGCTTAAACTGGGGGGTTGAGATGCTGCCCGGAGACAGACTTAGCTAAAATACTTGGAACCATCTGTCAAGGCAAGAAGAGGCAAAATACACAGAAGATGGGTGAACAAGAGTACAGGAAGCAGCTCCCAGAGCACTTCCTCCTGAGAACTATGAGAAACACCCCCACAGCTCTGTGGCTGCCAAGGAAGTCTGAAGGGATTCTCAAATCTGGATCCCTTCTATTGCTGTGGGTAGTTAGGGGGATGTATGGGACAGGGGGCACGTTTCTGTCCTTACACCAAAAAAGTATGTTCTGCTCTTTCCCTTCTTTTCTTTCCTATCTTCAGTTTTTACTGTTTGCTCTTCTCTGGGTAAATGGAGGAAGGAGGATAATAAACAACATTTTTGAAAAAAACTCTTCACTTATAAGAGTTTTTAAAAGAAGATTTTTGCCCTGAATCCCCAAATAACCATAAGGCAAATGTTCTGCTACAGTGATCCTTTATTTGGTTATTTTATTTTGGATTCTTTATTCACGCACAGCTTGACTTGTATTTTCTTAAAAAAAAAAAAAAACCAAAAAAGAAACCTGGAGGGGCGGTCAGGGATGAGGATATCAGCAAATTTTTTGCAAAGGACCAAAGAGTAAATATTTTAGGTTTGAGGGCCATATGGTCTCTGTCTTAAGCATCTCAACCTGACATCTAACCTGAAAGCAGCCGTAGACAATATGTGAATGAAGGTAGCAATGTTCCTTTAAAACTTTATTTATGGATGCTGAAGTATTCTACCTGTCCGTTTTCTTCTTCCAACCATTTAAACATGTAAAAAACATTCTTAGCTTGAGACCATATCAAAGCAGACCAGATTTGGCACTAGGCCATATGGAGTTTGCTGACCCTTGACTTAAAAGGTAAGGTCTCTTACCCCAGGAAGCTTTAAAGTTAAGGATTAATGAGGATAATAAGATCCATATTACCTGTACTTGGGGAATTAAGCTTATATAGGTTTTATAGGTTTTATAATCATTGAGATAATCTGTATATATTTGATATTTATCATGCTTGTAATGTTTAAGAAAATCTGGCTTGATAGAGATAATCTGATAGATCAGCGGTTTCCAATTAAAATGTAAAATTGATTATAGATGTGATTTTAAGGAGGAAGGAAAGTTACCTACCCTTATAAACAATAATGGAATGTTTGGAAGAACTTGAGAGTCTCTATAATAAGTTTAATAATTTAGAAATTTATGTTCAGGTATGTAGAAAGGATTTACTTATCTACATAGTAAATTTGTCTGGTTAGGCATTAGAAGCAAAATTCATTGAATAAATTTATAAATGGAATGCAAAATGCTTAAATGAATTTGATAAACCGATTATTTGAGGATATTTATCCTGTTCAATTTAAATTAAACATTAATCAAAGAAGGGAAGGTAAAATTCTTATTTTAGATACAGATTTATAAATGGAGTAAGATTTGTATGTTATACTTCTATAAAGTTAATGAAAAGGATGTTTTAAATTATGTACCACTGCCAAATCGATGTTCCTTAAAAATACAAATAACTGGGACTAACTTTTTCTCTGTAAAAGCCTTTTTGGACTTCAACATTCATGATAATAAGAGGACTCCATATGGAGCACAGTGACAAGAAGGGGACAGTAGGTACAGAGAGCCAGAGTGGCCAGTCCTTCTTGACAATCAAGGAGCTGCCTCTTTGGCTCCCAATGATGTTTTACCCCATTCTGTGTGGCCACGATGCTGCATTGGTACTATGTCTTTAGTATATACACTCTTTTTTTTAAAAAAGATTTTATTTATTTATTTGACACAGAGAGAGAGAGATCAGATCACAAGTAGGCAGAGAGGCAGGCAGAGAGAGAGGAGAAAGCAGGCTCCCCGCTGTGCAGGGAGCCCGATGCGGGCCTCGATCCCAGGACCCTGAGATCATGACCTGAGCCAAAGGCAGAGGCTTTAACCCACTGAGCCACCCAGGCACCCAGTATATACACTCTTGATCAAAATNCTGAGATCATGACCTGAGCCAAAGGCAGAGGCTTTAACCCACTGAGCCACCCAGGTACCCAGTATATACACTCTTGATCAAAATTGTGTGTGTGTGTGTGTGTGTGTGTGTGTGTGTGTGTACACTCTTGATCAAAGCAATAGCCAAGTCAATCCAAACCACTAATAGCCAATCAAAAGTCATAAGTGGAGAGGGTCATAATATTGCTCTGAGTGCTTTGAGGAAGGAAATCTACAAATGTGTTTTAGATCTTCAGCATGATGCCTACCAAATGGCTGATACACAGCATTACCTATAATCTGAGAAACACTCTCTGCACAGAAATGAGAACAGAAAGTAGTGTCCAGCAAAACTTTTCATCCACTGAATCCTATATCTTTTCTGAGCATATTTGGAGCCAAGACCAGCAAACTATAGTCCACAGCAAAACCTGGCCTGCCACCTATTTTTTATAGCCTTCAAACTGACAATGGTTTTTCACATTTTTAATAGGTAAATTCAAAACAAGAATAATATTTTCTGATACATGAAATTGCATACAGATCAAATTTCAGCATCAACAATGAAATTTTATGGGAATGTAGCCATGCCCACTCACTGGCATATTGTCTACTGCTGCTCTCACCAGGGCAGAGTTGTGTAGTTCCAACAAACACCATATAGCCCGCAAAACCTCAACAATTTACTCTTTGATCCTTTACACAGAAAGTTTGCCACCTATGTTCTCAACAGAACAACATCATCTCCAGTGAATTAATGTACTGGGTAGACAGTTCATGACTGCAACATATTTTTTTTTTAAGGCAAGGAGGCCTAAGGTGACTTAGTGGCCAGAGTTTGAAGATGAGGATGCAGCCCCTTGGGCTGCAAATACACAGAGTCGTGCTGGTACCCAGGTACTCCCCATCCATATTATTTAAGTGGGATTGGTTTCCCCTAGGATTGTTACTCTCTTGAGAGAGTTAGCAACAGGCTACAACTTATTTCTTGATTACCCTTTGCCCTCCAAAAATTTTAGTATTTCATCTGACTCAAAAGACACTTTAATCCTAACTCTTCAGATCTTGAATACCTCTTACACCCTGTCATCTTCAAAGAGGATAAGGAAGATGCCTGTTCTTCATTTAGTATATGGGAGTAGCCTAACCTCCCTATTAGGAACCTCCAGATTATATACTAGTCAAGCCTTGAGCTTTAGGGCCTCTCACCCAGATAGGACCCTTCATATGTTCACACACTTACTGTATTAGAAAACTAAGATTTTTAACTATAATCTTTTGAGATTAGTGTCTCATTCCACCTAGACTTTGTCTGTACCACTCATTTTCTCTCATCTTTGAAAAGGCCATAGATATTTGGGGAATCTAATACTGAAGGGACGTGAAATTGGGATATATTTAGTTTGAATTACATGGGATTGCATTCATGTGTCTGCTTCTACCCACTATGCCAACACAATGACTTAGCAGATAGGGCAACGTAAAATGATACAAACTCCCCCCTATGGCACCCAGAGCCAGAAGCAGTGCTACCGGAACAAGTTTTGAAGTGTATAAAACCAGATGCCACTCTATAGAATATTCTTCATATCATCAAATATGCATAATTGTGAGCAAATGGTTTGCTTCTCATCACCATCTAGTCAAAACAGACATTTGTTGCTATTAGGAATATGCTTCATAGTGAAGCACATACAAGTCAGTATTATATATATAACTAATGGAAATTATGTGAAGTAAAGCATCTTTGTTTTTAGAATTTGTTTTTCAAAGCATAAACAAGTAGCACTTCTACAAGCACATCTTTGTGAGAGACCATGTGTTTTATTCATCCCAATGTATCATATCAAATCTTAGAGTGTACCTAGTACATTTTGGGCTGATCAGTCTGGTGGTCCCAGACAAGATGCTTTGCAAAACTGCCACGGACTCAGTTAAGCTGCGTGAAGAAACCAATGTTTCAGTAACAAAACTGTATGTATTCATCAGTAAGTCAATGACTGCTGTAGAAGAGTAACTTGATTACACACTTAAGTAGCTCAGTACAAAGCACCAGCAGTTTTTAAGTGCATTTGAATTGTTTTTGTGACTGTGTTAATTTTGTATTTTTTTAAAAAGGATACCTCAAACTTGTATGAGTTTCGGGTCCCGCTGGACCTGGATCTGCCCTGGACAGGCCCACCCACCTGATCCCCCGGATGAAAAAGGAGCTGCCTCGTTCAACCACTCTCTCTACCATATTGTTCAAATAATAAATAATAGCACATATTTATGAAGAAAGAGGTGGGTAGAAGAGAAACTCTACTGTTACTATGATTCTTACTCTACAGGTCTGCTGCTCTTTCAGTCTCTCTCAGATGCCGATTGATAAATTATTGCCACTCATGTGTCAGATTACCAGTACAGAAGTCTTTTTCATGCCAGGCCACCGTATAGGTTACTGAGTAGCCTATGCAGTGGCCACCCTGCTACTCCAAACAATAGCCATTCTTATGTATAGAATGACCTTGTGCCTCCTCAGCATTTTTGGATATCTTAATATCTCCAGTACCTGAGTATGAAAGAAGCTTGATAGGCAGCTTTAAGTGTCCTGCTGAGACTAGAGATCATGCAGTGGAACCCATCTACCCATTCCCTGCATTTGTCCAGCAGCTCTGGCTCTCTGGGTGTGAGGATGAAGAAGGTAAATTGAAGCATTGATTTAGGGCTAGGGTTTGGTGGTGAGGGTGCAAGAACATGCAGTTATATAGTGAGATGATTATAAATGCTAACAACCATAATGTCCACTTTGGGTAAAGAAAGAATGAGAACTGAGAGAGAGCTGGAAGTCTGGAGAAAGCAGAGAGCTCTAGAGGCTAGATATCTAAATTAAATTAAACCTCAGACTGGTGAAAGTATGGCTAGGAATCTGTGGTCCAAGAGTGAGAAATTGAAATTTAAGATTTTGGAGATGTTAGAAGGTGTGATCCTTAAAGTGGATGTCTGCCATGAGTGGAGACTTGGGTCATGAGAGTTGAGAAGGTAGAGGCTTTGGGATCAGATATAGACATCAGCAGGGTGTTTTCTGCAGGTGAGGTACTGACTGCAGACTAGAGGAGGTGTCCTATCTCAGTGCATAAGGGAAAGAGACTGCAAGTCCAGTACAGGGCAGAGGGTGATATATCCAAATAGCATTACCTTTGGAGGAAGATGCTCTCCTTCTGCAGGAAAACTAAAGAGTAGTAGTATTGAAGCAACAGTGAGGAACAGGGAGAATGCCAAGTAGAAGAACTGTGGAAGATTGGCTCTTCTCTCCCTTGAGATTTGAGCTATTAATCTAGAGGTGAGAATTTGCTTTTGCCCTGGAAGGCTCTTCAAAAGCCGTTTGGGTGTCTGGCAAAGAAAGGAAAATTATGAATCAATTTTAGCCATACATAAGTGAAAGTCTCTCTGAAAATTTAATTTTGTCTTGGCAACAACAAAGAAAGGGTTCACTTGACATGGTGACCCTTGTTATCCAAGTATTTGCAGGAGGCATTCTCCTAAGTGGCACATGAGGAGCCTGATTTTCTCTGAAAACTCTGTGAAAATGAATATATTTCAGAGACATATCTCATGTCCCTGAGAGTCAAGGTGCCTGAGACAAACCTGCATTAGAAATCAAAACACATTTTTAGAGTAGATTCCCAGGTAGTTTGATCAATACTCACTAATAATGTGGTCCTCCTGTTTTCCCTTGGAAAACACTGATAGCAATTTGGCAAGTAACCACCATTGAATGTGCAGCCCTAAATGTCTTTTTCAAAGTAGTTTCTCCTTTGAAAACCAAAGAGAGTCATGTTTTTGTACAGGACTGTGGTTTCTTACCCATTAGCTCCTCTGTTGCTCTGTTTCTAGGGTGTGTTATGCTAGCCATGTCCCTCATATGCAGTGCAAGGTGCTTCCTTTGATCTATCATGTCAGCAGTAAGGGAGGCCCTTAGCCTAATAGAGGTCTGACTAAAAGGATAGACTTCAAAGTGAGTGTCATTTTCAGAAATAAGCACACTCTACCAGATCTGTATGGGGTTTTTTAATCACATGCTGGCAGAACATTCTTCAACATTTTTGTTTTTCTATGTCCCATTATTCTTCCAGTCTTTCTCCTTTGAAGTGTTTACACATGATCGTTACATCTGGGTTTAGAGGCGGGATTTTGCAGTAGTTTACAAGTATACCTAAGAGAGCAGGATCCTAAAAAAAAAAAAAAAAGGCAAAAAAAGGCATTGTCCCAGATCTTCTCATTGTCTCCCATCTGCTCTCCATTATCCAATATATTTAATATATTTTAGGGTCATGCTGACTTAGATATCCATCTCTAGCTTTAATTCATATGGTGTGGCTGATCTGATCAAATATTACATACTAGATGGTTTAGAAGACCACAGTGTGATTCTCAATTCATTTCTCAGTAAATGTTTTTTGACATTGAGTCAAATTATCCTTATGAAATTCTTTTTTTTGTTTGTTTAAAAATTTTATTTATTTTTTTTCATTTATTTGACAGAGAGAGAGAGAGAGAGAGAGAGATCACAAGTAGGCTGAGAGTCAGGCAGAGAGAGAGGAGGAAGCAGGCTCCCTGCTGAGCAGGGAGCCCGATGCAGGCCTGGATCCCAGGACCCTGAGATCATGACCTGAGCTGAAGGCAGAGGCTTTAACCCACTGAGCCACCCAGGCGCCCCTTATGAAATTCTTTTAATGGACAGCATGACCTTGTTGTTTGCAATGATTGTTTTGATTGTTATTTAATTAGTATGGGCATATTGCCACATTATGGATCATTTTACATTAAAAAACAGAATTGGTAATTTTAATCATCAATTAAGATACATTGGCATCATACCTAATGTGTAAAATGAGCTGAATTAAGCCTTAAATTGGAAAATTCACTTAATGCAAGAATAGTGGTTGGAAACAGACATATCTCTTCTAATGGATAATGGTTATAATCGTTTTACTAATATGATGGCTACAAGAACTTTCTGTTTCTTTTGATCCAGCTCTATGAGCTCTTCTTCTGACCTTGATAACTCATTTATGTAAAAGAAAAATTCAGTTTTGTAAAAAGATATATTTTTGAGGCACAAGTGGGAAGCCTCAATAAAATAAACTAACACTTCAAATGCAGTCTTTATCTGTAAAGCATCAAACAAACAAACAAACAAACAAATATCTTTAATAGCCACTGTTCATCTTGCATCCCAACAAAATCCTTGGGAGAGTAATAGGAGAATAATAGGCTAAAAATAGAGAAATCTGGGTTTAACCACTACAGATTTCAGCAAGCTTTACTCCTGAATCAGAGACCAATTGCATGGTTCTTTCTGTTTTCTACACGTACATTTTGTCTTGTCAACAAGATAAACTCTTCTGGGGCAGTCAAGTCATTTTTTCAACATTAAGCACCTAAAATGTATAGCAGGTGCTTTTCTGAGTATTGGAGTTGCAGCAGTGAACAATTTAAGCAATGCCCTTTCCCTGGGACCTCCTAACTTACCTTCAACAGAAGTAATCTGAGCCAGTAAAACACATAAAATGCTCTTCCATACTGAGAGCATTGGAGAGTGGCTCACCACTGAGGTCCCCAATCCCCAAAATATGGAATAGCTTTTCACCCAAGGATGACTGCTTCAGTCATGGAAGGGGAAGTAGATAAATCATTCTAATTGTGCCTCAGAGAATGCAGTGGAAATCAGTTAAAATCAGCACCAAAGATAGTCCTGAAAGACATGGGTTAAACATGCAGAATTGCAGCTTTAGAAAGTGTAGAAACAGAAGATGAAAAAAAAAAAAGTGGCCTTACTACTACCGGACAGAAGTGAGATTTTAAGGCTGAGTCCCAGATCTTTTTGTACCCACTCATTCTGAGCTCCGAAGCCTGCCTTGTGTAATGGTAATCAGGAAAAGGAACTGGATACAAAATTATTTCTTCTCCTTATCTAAAGCCTGAATGGGCTAATCCAGTAGGTTCCCCAGCTAAGCATCTTAAAGACTAAGAATGACTTCCCTGAAAGAATTTTAGAGCTATGCATCCCCATTTTCCATCCAAAACTTTTAGGAAAAATTAATCTTAATAGCTAACCTCCCTTGAGTTGTTTTTATTTGCCTGGCACTCTGTTTTTTGTGTTGTTCTTTACATATATGATCTCATTTAATGCAAAAATCTTTGGTGTCAAATGCTACTGATAATTCCAGGATTACAAAGCTAGAAAGCAGCAGAACAATGATCCAAATGCAACCCAGGCAGCTGGCCCCAGGCCTGTGTTTTCAGACACCAGGGTTAATTTCCACTGGGACAGTTGCTTAGTGCTTTAGCTAACACCAAAGCATCTATTTCTACAGTTCCTGTTTTAACTAAGGAAAGCATTATTTCACATCCTGTTCAGCACTGGATTTTCAGTTTGTTGTCATTTAATTTTTTACTTGGTTCAGTTCTATAAACATTCATTGAGCAACTACTCTGTGTTCATCACAGTGATCGTTGCTATGAGAACACAGCATCTTCCCCAGATGAGCAAAAACATTGTGGGTAAAACACAATGTATAAAGAGAAAATAGTCATACTATTGCAATATATTACATCAGCACACACAAGAAGACATAATACCAGCTGCATGTAGAAGTCGAGAACACACGAAGAGTAAGGAGCTGCATTGAAAAGTAGTGTTGATCTAAGGACAACTTATCGGGAAGTCTTTTTACTCTCAACCACTGGGACTTGGAATGGTGCTTGGATCGGACATTCTCTTAAGGCTTGGAAAAAGCACAAATCTTGAACAAGACCTGAACAAAGTATAGAGCTTTGAGAGCTTGAGCAGAATATGCAAAAAGGAAGGGACAGAGACCTCTGCAGAAGAAAGTATAGAGGTGCAGCAGAAGAAAAGAAGCCATAAGAAGCCAGAAAGCCAGGGTCTATCTACATGTTTCTACTGGTAAGTTTAGAAAGGTTGGGAGATTTGGAATTTAGGGCTCTCCATGGAACCACAGTGACTTTCAGTTTCCCTAATCTACCGATACTGTTCCCCTCTCTTGGCCAGACAAGGCATCTCAGTGCAGTCTTTGAATTTCTAGGGACCACTCTGACATCTAATTTATTGTGTTAAACCTGTAGAATTTACCCTAACAAACTCTCACTTGTCCACATCCTTCTCTTCCAACAGCCATCCCTCCACTTTCATTTGGACTATTGCTAATAGCTTCCTAACTGATCCACCTTTTTTCAGGGTCACTCTCAACCAATCCCAATCCCTTCTACACAACACAAACAGACCACCTTCTCTAATGCATAGATCACATCATCACTGTTATGATACCTCCATCATCATCATTGCAAGCACTACCATGTGTTTGCACTATGCCGAATCCTTTACGTATATAATTTCATTAATTTTCAGACACACATACATCAGCTTTTTTCTTCTTTTACAGATGATGAAACGGAGACTCACATAGTCAAAAGTCACATAGCTTGTTAAAGCCAAAATCAACATCTGAATCCTGGTCTAACTCCAGTGCCCACCTTAGCTACTTTTCTACTTCCTACTTCCCCGTTCAAAAACTTAGTTTGTAAGACAATGGGGAAGCTCTCACTGCTCCTTTTTACATGAAAAATGTTCCTTTTAGACCTCTCTACCCATCTGAATTCTCCCCAAATTCCATCTCTTTCATGAAGACTTTTCTAAGCATGAAATATACTTAATACCGCTGTGCTTAACCAGATGGTGGTAACATCTGCTCCAAGAAGAGAAACAGAATAGTACAAGGGAGAGTATGTTTTTCTAATTGCTTTTTTTTATTTTGAAACAATCTTAAATTTGCAGAAAACTTGGAAGTGTAGCACAAAGAGTTTTTTCCCCTGAACCATTTGAAAGTAAGTCCATTATGCTGAGCTTTAGAGTATATTTCCTCCAATCAGGGGCATTCTCCTAATAACCACAACAGGACCCTCATGGTCAGAAATCAATGCTGATACTACTATTTAATCTTCAGACCCCATTCAACTTGTTTCTCCCCAATAACATTCTGCATAGTAAAAGCATCTGGGGCAGAATCACACGACTAAATTAAGTTGTCACTTCTCTTTAGTTTCCTTCAGTCTGAAATAAGTCTTTCCTTGACTTTCATGACCTTGATACTTTTGAATATTTTAGGCCCATTATTATGTAGAAATGTTCTCAGTTTGGGCTTGTCTTATGTTTCCTCGTGACTAGAATCTGCTTGGGCAAGGAGCACCAGAGAAGGCTACTGTGTTCTCAGTGTTTTCTCTCACAAGGTGCACGTTTCAGTGTGTCCCAGGGCTGATGATGTTCACTCTGATTACCTGATCAAGAAGGTGTTTGCCAGGCTTCTCCACTGTTTTCTCTTCAAGTGCTTTGTAGGGAGGCACTTTGAAACTTCATTATGTCCCATGCCGCAAAAAACTTTCTGGCACAAGAGGAAGTTACCAACTCATCTTGTATTTCCCTTTTCCCAGTCCTGGAATTAGCCATTTCTCCAAAAGGTCGTGGTTCCTCTTAATAGAAAATGGCATTTAGAAGCCAAGGTATGGGTACCAGGTAAGCTCGCTAGTACCAGAGCTAGGAAGCATATGCATGCATATACATATATGTACACATTCTGATATTTACATAAATATTTTTGTAGTTGCTTTTATATTGAAAACCACAGGTTTATATTAATGCCTATTTTAATTTTGTCCTTTTCCTTCTTTATAAGTCCCTTCTTTGACACTGAGAAACCAGCCTCCCATTATTCAAGATACATTTACTTATTTGACCAATCCCTAGCATGGAACTCATTCCCACCATTCCCCTGCTTTTATACACACACACACACACACACACACACACACACCAAAGCGCCTCCTCACCCTATGTAGGCCCTAAAATCCTGAGCCAAGCCGCCGTGGCGCCATGCAGAAATGCTTCTTAGTGTGCTCAAGCTCTGACACCTAAGACAAACTCTGAGTATCCACCCACATGGCACTCTCCTCACTGCACCTGGGTTCTAACACCCATCACCTGGCCAAGCCTTCCTTGTGGGCACCCTCATTGCCCTGCCCACGTTCTGGATTTCCACACTCCATGGCCAAACAAAGACTCCTACCTCACTCAGCCAAACTTTGTTACTCTAGGGCTGAACAGTTCAGAAAGGGAAAGGAAGAAGAGAAAGAGGAAAAGGAAGCAGGTATATACTTTGAAGCAAAATAAATCTGTCAGTCCTTATTGCTGCTTAAGAGCTTCATGAACTCTGACAAGCTACTGACTTTCTCTGAGCTCTTTTTCCTAAGAAGGCACATGGCATAATCCAAAAAAGGAAGACTCTGGAGTTAGTTAGACCTGGGTTTGAAACTTGGTTTTGCCACTGTCTCAGGCTATTTAGGCTGCTAGCCCAAAATACCACAGACTAGGTAATTTGTAAACAGAAGAAATTTGTATCCCACCGTTCTGGAGCATGGGAGTCCAGGATCACGGTCACATTCTCATGAAGAGCCTCTTCCGAGCTGCAGACTGCCCACCTCTTACTTATTCTCATATGGTGGAAAGGATCTAAAGAGCTTTCTCGACCCTCTTTTATAAAGGTATTCATCCCATTACTGACAGCTCCACTCCCATGGTCTTATCATTTCCCAAAGGCCAAATACCTTCACATTGGATGTTGGGATTCCAACATGTATATTTGGGACAGGAACACAAACATTCAGACAATAGCTGCCGTTGACTAGTTCTGTGACCTGAGGCAAATCACAGGCACTCACTTATATAATGAAGTTGTTGTGAGGATGTAGTGTGATCATGTATACAAAGCACCTGTCACTGGTAGGAATTTGGCTGTTGCTATTGTCATCTGTAATGGAGATACCAAGGTCTCTGTTACAGGGTTGTTGTGAGGATTCATGATAAGAGATGTAAAGTACCTGGCATGTAAGAAGTGCTTAGTATATAATCACTGTTATGTCCCACAAAGGAGATATGTGTAATATTTCTGCTTTGTAGTTATTTTTGTACATATATTTTCTCAATTAGGTTGTAAATTTTTTTGAAAGCAGGAATCTTACTCTCATTTTGTATCTTCAGCAATGCCTAGTGGATTTCTTGGCATGTATTTTTTCACTAAATTAACAGAGAGCTTTAAATCACCAAGATTAAAATTTGGGAGTCTTGTACTGTAGGCAATTTGTGGTAATTATACATTTGGGGTATGGTAGAGACATCAAAAGTGTTGTTAAAAAATTAATTGGATAGTTCCATATAAGATGAATTAGAATAGGAATTGAAAGTGGAGGTTTAGCAATTGTTTATTTGATCAACTATATAGAATTTTCCACTTTTGCATGTTTGTTATATATGCTGCCAAAGCGAGCACAGAATTTCTTTTTTCACATTTGCATGTTTATAATGTGGTTTCAAAGAATCAGGGTTTGGTGCAGCAAATATTATTTGTTTTAAACATGGGTAGAGAAATGTTTTTGTAATGTCTGGGTGAACAGGGGAATAGGGACTGGTACTGAGCAGAGAGTAGCATAAAGGCACTGAGTCACAAAACAGGTGACAAGAGGATCTAGCAGGAAAGTGAGAGGTATTCTAGCAATCTATTTCCATTTGGCCTAAGGACCTGGTGTGAGATGGTCACTTAGGATGTCAAAACGCAAGTGAAAAGGGCAAACGGCTGAAAATTTGGCAAAACTCTCCTTCCTCCAGTTCAACCCTTTCTCCCCTGTATGAGTCTCTTCTTGTGGAAGAAAGGAGAGAGAATGGGAATGAATGAGCAACGACTCTAAGGCCCCTGGCCCTTGAGCCTCTTCTCTCCACTGATTAACAACATAGTTTATTGCCTTATGCAAAGGCTGTCCCTATCCAGAGGGGCCATTGCTCTGCACCCCCTGAGAGATCAAAGGCCTTTCAGAGTACTGTTAATTCATCTCCTGCTTGTGATAGCTTTGTATTTCTTCCTAGCACATACTGTACTAGAGGATAGGAAGTCTGAGAAATTCAAGTTTGAGAACATGTAGCTTTGTCCCTCTGAGGGACACTATAAATCAGGTTAATGATACTAAATGTCATAAATGATGGAGTCTAGCAAGCACTGTCAAACAAGCATCATTTCTTTTGTAATTACAGTGTTCTCTCCATTTCACTGTGCAATGGTTTAGAACCAGAGCCTTGCCGAAAATACATCTGGGAACCAGGATATTTTTTTGGTCCACATCATCAGCAATAGAAAGCCCTAGTGTAGAAACCTGTGTTTATGAAACTACAAATTTCCCATTTTGTCACTTCCTCTAAATGACCAAGAGCATGTTGTCTGTGGTTGTGAGCTGTGATGTAAAAGGGATTTATACTAAGATTTGTCTAGGCCTTAGAAATATAAACAGAGCAGAATAAATAAGCTTACCTGTATCTCCACACTCGGAAATTTTGAATAGACTTGGGATACTGACAGTGGAGAAAGTCCGTTCTACTATTCCTATAAAATGATAATGACAGAACATGAGCAGAAATCTGAAGATTGCATATTTATAAATCTAAATCCTCTACCGCAGAAGGGCATGATTGTAGGATATTATGGCCATGGAGCAGTGGAGAGTTTGTGGGTAGGCTGGTATCATCATCCTGAGACTGAATTTACAGATGAGACTTGTCTAGTTCATTTCTTCTATCCAGTTACCTATGTGTGTTTGAGGGGAGGGGAAATAAATACTTTTAGTAAGAGAAGTGTAAGACTTGGATAATCTATCAGTTGGGAAATCACTTCCTGGATAATTAGATAAAATTTCTTATTGATCTTAGGTCACATGTATATAAACATTAAATGGTTTAGAAACAGGTATCATTGATGGTAGAGCTATGGTGCAAGAAGACTGTGCCAACATATGGGGGCAAAAAGAAATTTCAGCTAACTCTTAATGAAATGCATTTCTCAAAAAATGTAATGTGTTAAATCAGGCCCAAACATTGATTTCATGACACTATAATAGTCAACCCTCTGAGGGAAGGGGGCCTCAGATACATTTGGAAAAGCAAGGTGTATCAATGTTAGGCAGTATGGTAAAACTTCTTTGGCCACTGTAATTTGAAGGAAAGTTCCGTCGATTTTACTGACTTACACTTTGCCTAAAAGCTTTGCTTGTTTGACAAGATTGTACCTTTTTCTTTTTAAGCCTGTGTGCAGGGCATGTTTACTGACACCTTTGGGCTCATGATGAAGTGTGACCTTAGGGATGAACAGCCATAAGTGTGCAAGACTTGTGATATGCATTGCTAGGATCAAACACACTGGTAGAACAGTTTGCAGTGGCTCTTCTTTACTCTGACAGAGTCTTGCATCAAAACTATCCTTAATCCCCTTGCTGTTAATCGTTGTCCAAGATGACTTACTGTCATGACTTAGCACGTGGACGGTCCATCCTATGAAGATAGTTGACCATTTGCTCTGAATAGGCATAGAAGAATAAACATTTTGTATTTAGGTATTTTGCATTTCTGGTTTCCTTTGAAGGATAAAAGTAATCAATTTGCATCGATTTACATATTTTAGTACCAAAAGCTAAATTTATTTTTTATTCAGTAGATATTTAAAGAGTAGGGTATTCAACATTCTAGTTGTGGAGAAGAAAATAGGAAAATGAAGAAGTAAACAAGTTATAGAATGTAGTAAATGCTGTGAACGAAATAAATATGATTAAATAGAATGGGATTCTTTTAAAGTTCAGGAAAGGGCACCTCAAAAAGATAATAAGACTATAACCTGTCATGCAGAGGTCTCTAGAAAACATTCGAGGCAATGATCATCATAAGGACAAAGACAGATTTGCCTAGCTGTGCTTAGTTGTTTGGACAGGAATAAAGCTACATGGCTTGATTATAGAGCAAATAAGAGGGAGAGCAGTAAGATATGAGGTCTGAGAGACACAACCCCCGGCAAGTTCATACAAGGCCCTGAGGAAAAAATGAAAATTTGGAGTTTTGTGCTGAGGATAGTAGGAAACCATTAAACATTTGTAAGAGATATGCGATCTAAAGAAAAGCTGATTAGCATCTATTTTGTATGTTATATATATTATATACTGTATTCTTACAATAAACTACAAAAAAGAATGTTAAGAAAATCATAAGAGAAAATGCATTCACAGTAGTGTCTTTATAAAAAAAGAAAAAACTGAATATGAGTAGAGCCACACAGTCCAGACCTGTGTTGTTCAAGGGTCAACTGTATCAGACTTTAGAAGCTTGCAGGAAGGCTCCCACAGAGCCAGAATTCAGACCTCCGAGAAAGGGCCCTCCTTGGCTGATACTGGTACCCCAGAAACTTTGAGCAGTCAACCTGCAGAGCTGAGATCAAACCTCCAAGGATGAAGGGATTTGCTACCAGATGGTGCTGGGCCCTCTGAAGTTGCACAGTGGTACTGATTCTGATAGGGTAGGAAAAACTGCAGATTGAATCCAACTGCTACTACTAGAAACAACTGATGCGGTCACAGACACCTAAGGAGCAGCAACTCCATTTAGTAAGGAGTGAAATGAAAGCTGCACATATCACTTCCACTCATATCCTATTGGTCTAACAGGTATAAACGGGTTTAAGAATAAATATGACTAATTCTTGGTTAGCATGCAACTCAACTAGTGGGAGCAGAGATGCACCAATACTATTTAAGAATAACCTGTAGACTTCAACCATCCAACAAGTCTCGGGCACTACTCCATTTCCTTTCCAGAGAACAGGGAGACTGCCCATTAATCTGGCAATTGGTTAACTGCAGTGCAGCATGGTTAAGTTTGTTTAGGACACTGAGTTCTGGAGGTGCTCGAGTTTCACCACTTATCCCTATCTCCAAAAGCAAAGAATTCTGTTATGGGCCAAAGATAAAACGTAACCCTCAAAGAGTTACAAACATAAGGGGACAGATAAAGAACCATAAGTGGGACTTCACAGGAGCTAAAGTTCTTTTAAATTATCCTGTCTTTCCCTACCCTTGCAGGATTTGGCAGGACCAGGGAAAGGACAAATGGAGAAAGGTGGCTTGGTAAAGTTCAGCTTCAGGCCTTAGCAGGAAAGGGTCTTATTCACCTTCCATGGTCCAAGTGCTAATCTCAAGGGCCAGGATCGGACATGGTCCTACAACAGAGAGCCTAAGCAACATATCATAGACCTTGTTTTTGTCTGGGTCTTGTGCTAAAGAAAGCAAAAGGAGTTTGACATTCAAAAATGGTCCCTCTCAGTTCGCCAAAGTCTGAGTCCAGGTAAGGATCTGAGAAGAGACCTCTGGCTTGTAGTAG
This sequence comes from Ailurus styani, assembly GCA_002007465.1. Classification (NCBI taxonomy): domain Eukaryota; kingdom Metazoa; phylum Chordata; class Mammalia; order Carnivora; family Ailuridae; genus Ailurus; species Ailurus styani. The sequence continues at coordinate 3,569,143 of LNAC01000131.1, read as the reverse complement.
AGCATGAATTTTTTTCCTAGAGTGTGTTCATAGCAGGGGCGCTTTTGTACGTGTCACGGTTGCTAAGCTGGGACTGTACTTCCCAGAACTCCCATCCAGTTCTGAGTTAGGTTTGGCCACAGAAACTGTCAAAGATAAGACAAAGGTAAAGTAGGAACCAGGCTGCTCTGAGGTCTAAGTCGGGGGCCAGGCATCTGCAGCAGTTCACCCTCACTGTGTCCATGGGTCACCAGTCTGCCCTTGAATCTCCTCCCTCACCTTCTTCAAGTTCTGTGCAGGTGCACCTGCAATTCTGTACCCCAGGATATTGGCTTCTTCTGCAGGTACCCACATGGTGGAGGGCAGAGGCAGTAGACAACAGGCAGATTGCATTTTGCCTCTCCCCCTAGCCCTGCTGATCTGTCATGGCTTCAGGCTCACCAGCCATCAGAGGCAACACCCTGTGGTAGACTTGTTCTCCAGTTCCCACAACAGCATAAGGCCTAGCTCCCATAATAAACCCCTTTTTCCATAGCACTTGACCTTTAATACAATAAACTAGGCTGTGCTGTGGGGACAAGTTATATCTAAACCTTAACAACCAGGTTTATTTCTTGCTCATGGCTCATCCACAGCTATGTTCTGCATTGTTTTCTTTCTGGGACCCAGGCTGAAGGAGCCAGCCTCTGTTTAGAACATTGCTGGTCATCATGACAGGAGGAAGAGAGGGAACCAAACACTGCTCTTAAGGCTCTGCCTGGCAGCGACTCATACCACTTCCCCTCACACTTCCTTAGCCAAAGCAATTCTAACAGAAGTGTCTGACTTGAACAGGAAAATGGGAGAACATAATGTGATATATCCATGGGTTTTATCCTGGCACCAAACACATGTCATGTTCCCGCATCAGCTCAGCAGTTCTTCAACATCAACTGGGTGTTCAAGAGTTCAATTCTGACACTTCCAGAGTTACTACAGACCTTAGGCTCAAGGGTTCAGTGCCCCAAGATTGGCCCAACTTCAGCTACAAATGAAGTTCCCAAGCTGCCCACACTACTGTCCAGCCAACTACAAATTCAGGTGTTCCTATGACCCCCTTGGTTTGACAATTTGTTAGAATGACTCACAGAACTCAGGAAAGTCCTTGACTTAAATCACCAGGGTATTATAAAGGATGCAATTTAGGAACAGCCAAATGTATTAGGGTATGAGGAAGGTAGCCCTTCCATGCCTTTTCAGAGCACACCACCCTCCCAGCACTTCAGTATGTTTTCCAGCTTGGAAACTCTCCAAACACCATCATCTGGGGGGTTTTATGGAGATTTCTTTATATAGCTATGATTGATTAAATCATTGGCTCTTAGGGATTGAACTCAATCTCCAACTCCTGTCCCCTCCCTAAAGGTCAGGGAGTGAGCTGAAACCTCTAATCATGTGGTTGGTTTTCTGGCAACCAGCCCCTATCCTGAAGCTATTTTCAGGATAAATATCTCCAGCCATGAGTCCTCATCAGTAACAAAAGAGGATATTCCAAGGGTTTTGGGAACTCTGTGGCAAGAGCCAAAGACCACGTATTTATTTTTTATTATACCACAATATGTCACAATGAGTATACACACACACACACACGCACGCGCACACATGCGCCCTTATTCAAGAATCTAGCATAGTCTGCAGAACCTCAAGGATTGAGGTTTGCAGATCACCATGGTCTCTCTCTCTCTCAAATGATTGTATTGTTCATTCAGCAATGTTTTAGGGACCTGAACTGAGCACAAGCACTGTATTTGGAGTTATTTTAAGACCAAGTCATTATTTTTATTTTAGTAGTTCTCCTGTGGGACTAAAATGCTACATTTTACTTCAACAGCAAGATGATAAAATATTTGAGAAAAGAATGTGTTGAATATTAGGTCATTTCTGAATCTTGATACTCAAGAGGAAAATGATTCTTTTTCTACTCTAGTATCTCAAAAAATAGGCAAACTTTAAAGTGGCTGTGAGGGATTGATGTTGCAAGAGCTTGAGAAATAAATTAAAGGACTTTTACAGGTTATTCCCCATATGCTCATAAAACAAGTTGTAGTTTTTAGCTATGGTATAATCAGTATCTCTTATACAATGATGCTACCAGAAAGTTTCTCCTTGTGTTTCAAACAAAATTAACTTGAGAACTTATAAGACCATTACTCTTTACCTGTGACATTGTTTACTTTTCTCTTTTCTTGGCTTTAAACTTATTGAGTGTATGAACTGTATCTTGTTCATTTCTGTATGTCCAGTGGTTTTCATAGTGCCTCACACAGAGTAGATGATCAATAAATGTTTATTTTATTATATTTTACCTATTTTAAGATGCACATATTTTCACATTTTACCATCTCTGAAATTGGGATGCATCCTTTACATTGATAATGGTGTAAGTTATGGTCATCCGGGTTTAAAAATCTTCAACTGATACCTCCTGGTAAAATTAAGAAAGCACCAAACTGACAACACGTTAGATTTAACAAAGTATGGGTAACTAATAAATAATTAAAAGATTACCTTCCTCGAGTTGTTTATTATGCTATTGATTCAAACATATTTTATAAAGGAGCATCATCAATATGACCTTAAATATCCTTTTACAATTTTACAGCCTCATAAATTATATAGTTTAATTCAATTTATTATCAGCTTTTATTTCTTGTAAATTCAAATAAAAATGAAGTTCATCATTTTAGCCTTGTTAATTACTTTTATTCTGCCATGTAATTGAGAAACAGGTCCTTCAGATTTTGTTGTCCTTTCAATTCACCCTTTTGTAATTTACTCAAAAGTGTTAACACCTGTTTCACATTAATCTTTGTTTTCGTATTGACCTAATTATATACTGAATACACATAGTAACATATTCTGCTAAAAGCCATGGAGATAGTGATATTTCTATCCCTGTGCCATCTGAGACCCCGAAGCCATAAGCAAAACCTCTACTAAGCAATTAGCATTTGTTTACTTTGTAACCAACCCACGCTCTCCCAAACCTTAGTAAATAATCTGCTCCTATTCTGTTTATGAATTTCAGTTTACTTAAATATATGTGCTCCCTTGTTTGGTCCAATTCGCCACTTGAAAATTTGGTTGTTTTAATAGCTGGGGGAGGGAGGATTTCTTTATAAACTGCAGGACCGTATTTGTTTAATTTGAAAGGATTTGGGAAAAGGAAAGAGGCAGTTTAAAAAACTGTTTTCGTATTTTGTGATTGAGGTATGCAGATGAAAGGAATAAAGTCTGATTTTTAAAACAACAGTCTGTTTCTTATAGCAGATGATCAGAAATGCCAACTGAAATTCTTCACTGGACCATTTCATCATCTGCAGCATGACAGACTTTCACATAATCCTAGTGGTCTGCAGATGTGCGTAAAGGCAACTCCTTATACATAAAAAGAATATTTCAATGTACCTACTCTTTCCCAATTTTTTAAATTAAAGTTTATTCCAGGGACACCTGGGTGGCTCTGTCGGTTAAGCATCAGACTCTTGATTTTTGCTCAGGTCATGAACTTGACTCAGGTCATGATCTCAGTGTCGCGAGATTGAACCATGCATTGGGCTCTGTGCTCAGCAGGGACACTTTTAAAATTCCCTCTCTCCCTCTTCCCCTCTCCTTCTGTCTTTCTCTCACTCATTCTCTCTCTTTCTCCCACAAATAAATAAATAAATCTAAAAAAAAAAGTTACATGCTGTATGCCAAATATGGAAATAGAAGTTATTTTTAGATAAGAGTCAAGTGGTCTTTTATGAACATTTGATATTGTACTCTTGGACTCTTAGTCCAGAGAAATGAAAATTTATGTTTACACAAAAGGCTGTACAGGGTTGTCTGGGGGGCTCAGTCAGTTGAGTGCTCGACTCTTGATTTCAGCTCAGGTCATGGTATCAGGGTCATGAGATCAAGCCCCTTGTGTGGTTCCATGCTGGGCATGGCCCCTGCTTTAGATTCTCTCTCTTCTCCTCCCCCTTGACCTTCTTCTCCCTCTGTCTCTCTCTCTCAAAAAAAAGGGGGGACACACCTGGGTGGCTCTGTTGGTTGAGCATCTAGCTCTTGGTTTTGGCTCAGGTCATGATCTGAGGGTCCTGGAATCAGGCCAGTGCCATACTCTTTGGGGAATCTGCTTGAAGATTCCCTCCCTATACCTTTCCCCCAGCGCGCGCGCGCGCACACACACACACACACACACACACACACACACACACACACATACACACTTTCTCTCAAATAAATAAATAAATCTTTTTTTTTTAAGTCTGTACATGGGACGCCTGGGTGGCTCAGCTGGTTAAACAGCTGCCTTCGGCTCAGGTCATGATCCCAGGGTCCTGGGATTGAGTCCCTCATCGGGCCCCTTGCTTGGCAGGGAGCCTGCTTCTCCTTCTGCCTCTGCCTGCCACTCTGCCTGCTTGTGCTCTCTCTTTCTATGACAAATAAATAGAATTATAAATAAATAAAATCATTCATAAATAAATAAATAGGCTGTACATAAATGTTCATAGAAGCATTATACATAATAGCCCCAAACTGGAAAAAGCTCAGTGTCTTCAGTAGGTGAATACTTAAACAAATTGTGATACATCCATGCCATGGAGTGCTACACAGCAATAAAAAAGAACTAACTACTGATACATGTCAAGGGAATTGTGCTGAGTGAAAGAAGCCAATCCCAGAAGGTTATGTACTATATTGTCCATTTATGTAATATTCTTTAAATAACAGAATTATAGAGGCAGGAACAGATTAGTGATTTCCAAGGGTTAGGGATGACGGAGGTAAGATGGTGGGTATGGCTAATAAAGGTTAGCAAGACAAAGCCCTGTGGTGATGGAAGAGTTCTATATCCTAATTGTGATAGGAGTTGCACAGATCTGCATCTGTGATAAAGTTGCATAGAACTAAACACACACATGCACACACTCTCTCTCTGACCGCCTAAAAACTGGTGAAATATCCTGATTATAATATTGTACTAAGTAAAGGACACATAGGACCTCCTTGTTCATTTTTTTCTAAATTCCTGTGAATCTATAATTATTTCAAAATTAAAAACTTTAAAAAGTTATTCTGCATAGGCAGGTGGAGCCATATCAAACCAAAAATCTGCACAGCAAAAGAATCAGCAAAGTGAAAAGGCAACCTACATGATGGGAGATGTCCGCAAACTATGTGTCTGATAAGGCATTAATGTCCAAAGTATAAGGAACTGTTATAACTCGATAGCAAAAAGATAATCCAATTAAAAAATGAATAAGAAACTAGGCATTTCTGCAAAGATGACCTACAAACAGCCATCAGGAAAATGAAAAGGTGCTCACCGTCACTAATCATCAGGTAAATGCAAATCAAAACCACAATGAGACATCACCTCACACCTGTTAGGATGTCCATTATCAAAAAAGTAGTATAGCAAGTGTTTGGTGAGGATGTGAAGAAATTGGAATTCTTGTACACTGTTGTTGAGAAGGTAAATTGGTACAAGCACCATGGAAAACACTACGAAGTTTCCTCAAAAAATTAAAATTAGAACTAATGTGTTCAAGCTTCCCACTTCTGGGTATATATCCAAAGGAATTGAAATCGAGATCTTGAAGAGATATTTGTACTTCTGTGTTCATTACAGCATTATTCACAACTGCCAAGAAGTGGAGACCACCTAAAAGTTCGCTGATGGATGAATGGATTTAAAAAATGTGGTTAATGCATACAATGGTATATCATTCAGCCATAAAAAGAAAATCGTGCCAATCATGCCATTTGCAACAACATGGATGATTCTGGAAGACATTATGCTAAGTAAAATAAGCTAGTCACAGAAGGATAATACTGCATAATTCCACTTACATAGGAGACATTTAAAATGGTCACCTTAATGGGAAGAATAGTGATTATAGAATAATAGAATAATAATAATAGAATAGTGATTGCCAGAGGCTGGGGGGAGAAATGGGGGAATTGCTGTTTGATGGGTATAGAGTTTCAGTCATACAGATGGAAATGTACAATACTGCGCTTTTACTTAAAAATAAATTGCACAGGGATGCCTGGGTGGCTCAGTTGCTTAAGCGTCTGCCTTTGGCTCAGGTCTTGATCCCAGGGTCCTGGGATCGAGTCCCACGTCAGGCTCCTTGTTTAGTGGGGAGCCTGCTTCTCCCTCTGCCTGCAACTCCCTCTGCTTGTGCTCTCTCTCTCTCTCTGACAAATAAATAAATAAATACTTAAAAAAAAATAAATTTCCCAGGTGTAGCCCCCTGCAGAATTCCTTGAGAATTCCCAAGGAAATTTGCCTGTCTCATGCCCCCTCTCCAACTAAACTGACTTATCCCTAAATATTTTTGGCTATTGTCACCACCTTTCCATGAGGCAAAATTGTATAAACCAGTTCTCTGGTTCTATTTTAAGATTGCTGCAAGAGAATTATAATTCAGAAAAGGAAGTTTTAATTTGATCAAATTTGTGGGGCTTATCCCAAGTCCATTGGATTCACTTTGCCACAGGAATACTTTACCATTTACTACTCTCAGTCTCTCCCAGCAATAATGTCATTAAACCCCAGTCTATCCCTGGTCTGTTCCAGAGTCTGCTCCAGAACAGTGATTCTTCTCACTGACTTCTACACTGTCCTAAGACTTTGCCCAAATGAACATAAATAATAAATATCTTACCCATGGGGTATTCTGTTTTACAAACCAGATGTGACCGACCTCTCTATTACTATGAAAATAGAAATTAAATTTTAAAATAATTTTCTTAAAACTTGTGTGCCAGATCATGGACCCCAACAGTAAATTGGGGTCTATGGTCTTTCCAAACCTTACCTGTAAATTTCCAATTCTAATGACAACGCCAACTCCCATCCCAAGGGGGGGACCCAGAGCACTGGGCAATGGTGCCCATTTCCCATCCTCCAGGACCTACTGCAGCTCCACAAATAGGAACACACAACATATTGTCCCAGTCATTAATCCCTAGTAATCTTAGGCTTTCAGGCAAGTAAAAAGCATTTACTCCTGGTTTCCAAAGTGGTAATTCTTTCTTGAAATGTTCGTATAAAATTTCCTGGACTTCTTCAAAGTTTTTTGTTTTTTTGGTTTTTTGGGTTTTTTTTTTTTTTTACTTCTCCCTCCCTCCCTCCTCTTTCCTATTTTCTCCCTTTTACTCAGGAAACTAAATCCTTAGATAAATAAAAGCAGTGTATTTTTGCTATTTTATTCTGCTTGTATTTCTATTATTTTCTGTAGGTACAACTATTGCTCTAAATTTTTAAAAGCTCTTCCTGGTTGAATTAATTTTCTTTTGTTTTCCATAAAATTTTCTTAACACTGTGCTCCGCTCTGCCTCCCCTTTGTCATTTTCCTTTGCTTTTCCAAAATCAATCTCAGTATCACTGTATACATCTTAAACACCTTGGAATTTAATATTAAATATTTTTATTGGCTATATAGAATATGCTCTTAATAGTAAAAACTCAGTATAATTTTAATCAAGTACCATCTTATAGTCTCTTATTTTATTCTTTCGTTATCCTGGCAATAAAAAAATAATATGCCCTGATCTAGATTAAGAATCTAGTAAATTTGATGTTAAACATTTCTCTGAGTACTATATAAAATATGTAATTTAAGTAACAGTCTGAATCTTCAAAATTCTGTTGTTCTTCTTTGCTTTTAAAATGCAATTGAAGAGTACAGAGACCATGTATTACTCAATATTGTTAACTACACTATTAATAGAGAAGTCAATTTTTAAAGATTTGTATAGAAGACTATAATTTGTTACTTGAAAAAAGTATAGAATGTTAAAATTTTATAATATGCTTAACTATTTTTCTGTTTAATATACATATTTAGATACCTGCCATGAACCAGGAATGTGCTTAGAAAGATTGGGGTGTAGCTGCTCTAGAACTTGGCCATCAGCATCACCAGAGAACTCATTAAAAATGTAAATCCTTAGACCCCACCCCCAGTCTACTGGGTCAGGAACTCTGGGAGTGAGATTAACAAACTCTTCAAGCTGATTCTGACCTATGCTAAATTTGAGGACACAGATTCACATGAAGCAATTAACTACTATGTAGTGTGGAAAGTATCACATTAAATAGGTCTACAAAATACTCTAGAAAAAGGAAGAAACAGCAAATAACTGGGGAAATTCAGGAAAACTGTAGAGAAGTAACATCTGAGACAACTTTGGAGCTGGGTAGGATTTTGCTCTGTAATTAAACAAATTTTTGTATAGTACATACTATCCTAGTCATTCTGCCAGACTGAGAAAGTTTAATAAACAATAGTTCAATAAAAGTAATTGAGCAATAACTCAGAGGCAGATTTACCAAGAAGCTAACCGAGCTGAAGCTTCAGGCTTCCTCACTCACCTGGGACCCTTCCAATGCCCCATCTCTACTTTGTAATTATACAGAATTAGGAGAATGCACAACTGTGTACTCTTTTTCTTACATTGCCCCCCTAAATTGTATAAGTCTCACACACACACCCAAAACCTACCTCTAAAATCACACTTGCTATGGTTGGAAGTAGAAGGGAGATAGTAAGGAAGCAAGCCAGGACCTTCCAGCAAAGGAAAGCACGTATGCCAGGGGTTGGAGGCAGAGAGTATTAAGTCTGTCAGTGTGCCTAGAACAGGGGTAAATGAGGGGGAAGTGATGCTGACAAGATTCATTACCAGAGGCCTTGGATGTACTGCCAAGGGGTTTGGGCTTTATCCCCTACACAATAAATTACGTTAGAGACTTCTCAGTAGGTGCCTGCATTTAACAAAGGTAACTGTAGCAACTATGGAAGCAAACAGATTGATGGAGAGAGACTAGAGCCAGGGATATCACTCAGGAACATAATGAAATAGACCAAGAGGGAAATGTTGAAGGCGTAGGTGCAGGTAATGGGAGTGAATTGGAGGGAGATACTTGAGAGAGAATCTACTTAGGCACCGTTTGAAAGATAGACCAGGAAGAGATATTAAAGGTGACTTAGATTTATAGTTTGGGTGGTTTGGGATGCATTATAATGTGAATAATAAACCTCTCAGCTGAAAAAATATATGGAGGAGCAGTGGTTTTTATGGAGAAAATAATGTGCTCCATTTCAGTAAGTTGTTTTTCTACATTATTTGTCTATCATTCTGAAATACATATATATCATTCTAAATAACCGCTTTTTGAAAAGAGCTACACATTGAAAGAAAAATTACTTATATATAGCCTAGTACTTTATAAACAAACAATATCATTATTCTAAAAATTATTATATTCTATAGTCATTAATTAAATCACTATTTCTAAAAAAAAATACATAAAATGGGATTTAAGTATACAGGCAAAAGCCTGTCTTGCTGATAAAATATGGAACCAAACAGACTTTAAAATAACACCATCAGCTATCAAAAAAAAAAAACCGAAATCTTGCCCTTTGCAACGACATGGATGGAACTGGAGGGTATTATGCTGAGCGAAATAAGTCAATCAGAGAAATGGGGGTTAGGGAGGAAAAATAAAGAAACAAGATGGGATGGGGAAGGAGACAAACCATAAGAGACTCCTAATCTCACAAAACAAACTGAGGGTTACTGGGGGGTGGGAGGGTAGGGATAGGGTGGATGGGTTATGGACATTGGGGAGGGTTTGTGCTTTGGTGAATGCTGTGAAAGGTGTAAGCCTGATGATTCACAGACCTGAGGGTTTGTGCTTTGGTGAATGCTGTGAAAGGTGTAAGCCTGATGATTCACAGACCTGTACCCCTGGGGCAAAGAATTAAAAAAAAATTACCTACCAAAAAATAAATACACCATCTTTGGCTAGAAAAATGGTTCTAAAACATCTGCAAATAGCTTCAAGGATGAAAAGGTTAGAAGACTCCCCAGCTATATCATTAAATGGAAGGTAGCAGAATAGGTAAAGAGGAGAAAGAACGGTACACTCTGCTTGGGTCCAGGTGGAGGTTGGGGGTTAATGGAAGAAAGTTTAAAGTTCCATATCAGAGATAAACATGACAGGAGCAATGAGTTAATCTGAAATCCACATCAAAGAACACTAAACAAATTTGATCCCTTGATACAATTATACAGATTAGACATTTAGCAAAGCATAAAGCAGCATGAGGTCTCAAGAAAAAGGTCATCTAAGTATCCCTAAAGGATTATTCACTGAGATTATTCAGAAAGAGAAAACTCTCAGAGGACAAAAGATATCTGATTTTGTTGCATGAGCTTTGCAGTGCTGTTAGACTTCATGACTTGCTCTTTGCCATTTAATAGGAAAACCATTGCACCCCACCCCTCAAGCAACTCTGCTTGCTGGGCCATGGCACTGCTAACCACAACAGAAAGAAGCAGTGGATGCCCCAGAGTTGCCAGTCCTCAGCCTATCTTAATATCCATCAGAGTTCCTTGCTGGGACTTTTGATCTGATACACCTGGGATTCTGACAGTATATCCTGACAACATTTCTGCACTTAAGACTGGAAATATTTCGGGCGCCTGAGTGGCTCAGTGGGTTAAAGCCGCTGCCTTCGGCTCAGGTCATGATCCCAGGGTCCTGGGATCGAGGCCCACATCGGGCTCTCTGCTCAGC
>LNAC01000131.1:3543583-3558447 GCA_002007465.1 Ailurus styani | reverse complement strand
CCCCCCCCCGCCTCTCTACCCCCTTTTAACTTCCCCCTCCTGGTCCAAAGAAAAAAAAAAATCTTTAAAAAAAAAAAAAAAAAAAAAGACTGGAAATATTTCTCTCTTTCCCTGGGTTTATCTCATGCCTGGTGGAAGTTAATTCCCCTGGTTCTCTGTATTATTTATGACTCAGCAAACTAAAGGTGATTTTAGATATTAACAGTTCATACCATGTTTAATTGGCAAATGGTCAGGAATTTTACACAGTAATAGTAGAGGCAGGGGAGGGAAATTGTTTAACGGACATAGATAAATGCTGGAGATCAGTTTCACAACAATGGGTGTGAATATACTTAACACTACTGAACTGTACACTTAAAAATTGTTAAGCTTGTTTAAAAATTCTCATTATATATTATGTGACAAGAAACTCCAGGTCCCTAATGGGTACCTTAGGTCTTCAAGATCCCTCTAACTTGTTTTTATATTGTGCGCCTGGCTTGATTCTCGGTCTTCAGCTGTATATTTGTCAAACAGAAATTGAGCAGCATATTCAACTGACAGGCATACTGTTTGAAATTGAGTTTAAAGACTCGTGTATCTGCCACCGTACCAAGTTAGGTGACTCATAAACCAAACCCCTTGTTGTGGTGCAGAAAGGCAATACTTAATGATTCCAAACCCAAAGCCAATACCCATCCATTCTTCATTATTCCTGATCATGGAGAAAAACAAAAACATAAATGACTTCAAATGGCAGGCAAATGAGCCTTTCTGTTTTGCTTAAGAACATAGGTGTTTTTTCTCTAATGCAATACATGCATTCCAGAACACCTTGCATTCTACAAAATTATATGCTACACATGACAGGGCTTGTGAGAAACTTTGGATTAGCCACAGACCACTCAAACCTATGCAACCATATATACGGAATGCTAAGAACAAAAACTAATACATAGTTTAAAAGCTATGTTAAACCCCTGATGAATAACCACAGTCATTAATATAAGCATTTGTGCAGGAAATAATGGTAGCTTGATGGAAAGTGGTGACAGGAGGGTTGAGACCACTGAGCTTTGTAGCAACAAGGGCAACATTTGAAAGGATCAGCAAAAACTGAAGGGTATTTCCGACAAAGGACAATGGCCAAGCAGAGCCAAGAGTGAAAATATGGGATGAATGGGATTTTGAAAATTCCTGAGTTCCTTTGTCCATTGCTGTGCTCCTCTGTGGTATTACACTTTATATTCAGCTCCTGATGCCTGGCAGTGTAAAAGATTAAGGCACCGGAAAAAGCTTGGATAAACCAATGCAATTCAGTATTATTTTGACATTACCCTGCATTACTGCGATAGACTGAATATTTGTATCCCTCCAAAATTCATATGTTAAAATTTAATCTCCAAGGTAATAGTATTAAGAGGTAGGGCTGTGGGAATGTTGGTTAGATCATGAGGGTAGAGGCCTCATAAGTGGGACTTAGCGACCTTATAAAAGAGACCCCAGAGAGCTCGTCTGCCTCTTCTGCCATGTGAGGACACAATAAAAAGATGGCATTATGAAGCAGGAAGTAGGGCTCCCACCAGATATCTAATCTACTGGCACTTTGATCTTGGACTTCCTAGCTTCCAGAATTGCAACAAATTTTCTCTTGTTTATAAGCCACCTAGTCTATGGTATTCTGTTATAACAGCCTTAACAGATTTAGACAATTACCAATCATGCTGAAGCAGTGTTGAATTATAGAAATGCATATTATCCCAGAATAGAGTTATCTGCATTTGAACATTTTCTAAAAATTCATATAATGTGTATGTTTGATTCAGATTTGATGAACTGGGAATGAACTTGGTTTCTATCCCTGCATCAACACCTGTATATAAACACTTTTCTGCAGCCAAATGCAGTTTTTTCTCTAAAACTTTCTCCAAGAGTCACTGAAAATGAGTATTTGATTAAATACTGCTAAGGGTTTCTTGATGTACAACATAAGCAGAGAAAATTTCAGTATCTTCAAAACTATCATTACATTTGTTATCATTAATGACTATTTGAAAGAGCAGTCCCTAAATGCAGAGGACTTTCATAAAGTGTGGTCATCAGACCAACTACTTAAGAAGTACCTAGTGGGCTTCTTAAAAAGATAAATTACCCTCTGCCAACCTACGACTCTTGAAATCAGCATTTCTGCCAATAGGTCCCAAGAACCTTTATTTTGTCAAAACATTAAGTTAAATCCGATGCTCTTTAAAGTTTGGGATGCAGTAATATCATGATTTCCTGCCACATAGTACAAGTGGACATAGTGCACATAGTTGTCTAACAGTGTATCTTTCAAAGCTTGTGCTACTAAGAATCTGACACAACCTCATGGCAGGCACTGAGGCAGGAAAAGCATTGCAAGAATAGACAGGCAAATGCTACCTGATACTGTTAGGGTATACTACGCCTGCGACATTGATTTTCAATGTGCGCCTATTCCCTGACAGAGCATTGGGGTCTTCTGTTCAAGTCTTTAATCCATTTTGATTTGATTTTTTGCATATGGTGCAAGATAGAGGTCCAGTTTCATTCTTTTGTATGTAGCTGTCCAGTTTTCCCAACACCATTAACTGAAGAGACAGTCCTTTCCTCATTGTATATTCTTGGGCCCTTTGATGTTAACTAATTGACCGTATATGCATGGGTTCATTTCTGAGCTCTCTATCCTGCTACATTGATCTATGTCTATATTTATGCCCATAGCATACTGTTGCAGCTCTGTGGCATAGTTTGAAATTAGGGAGCATGAAACCTTCAGTTTTGTTCTTCTTTCTTAAGATTGCTTGGACTCTTGGGAGTGTTTTGTGGTTCCATACAAATTTTAAGATTGTTTTTTCTATTTCTGTGAAAAATGTCATTGGAATGTTGATAGGGATTACACCGCATCTGTAGATGGCTTTACATCATATGAATCTTTTAACAATACTTTAATCCATGGGCACAGAATGTGTTTCCATTTATTTGTGCCATCTTCAATTTCTTGCATCCTTGTCATAGTTTTCACTGTGCAGGTGTTTTACCTCCTTGCTTAAATTTACCTCTAAGTATTTTATTCCTTTTGATAGAAGTGTAAATAATATTTTCTTAATTTCTCTTTCTGATAGTTACTAGCATGTAGAAACACAACTGATTTTTGCATATTAATTTATATCCTGAAATTTTAGTGAATTTATTTAACAGGTTTTTTTGTGAAGTCTTCAGGGATTTCCGTACATAACATAGCATGTCGTATGCAAATGGAGTTATGTTGCTGCTTCTTTGACTTGGATGACTTTTATTTCTGTTTCTTACCTGAGTATAACTTTTTAGTAGTGCTCAGGGGTTAAAGTCATACAAATGAAACTAACACTTCAGGATTGAATATTCTTCCTGGTTTAAAAATCTTAATCAGCTGAACATTTCGAAGTTTTTAATTCTTCAACAAATAGTTCCTTAAGTCTGAAAGAACCACAGTTGGCCGTCAGTATGACTAATCATTCTAGTTCTTTGCTTTCTCATTGCTACAGCCATTTTTTGGTCCCAGGTAGATGATTTACTCTAAGAGGGATGGAAGTGAGGTTGTAAAGGCAAGCAGTCATTCATACCTCCAGTCCCGTTAAGAATGTGCAAAATTGGGCGCCTGGGTGGCTCAGTGGGTTAAAGCCGCTGCCTTCGGCTCAGGTCATGATCCCGGGGTCCTGGGATCGAGGCCCGCATCGGGCTCTCTGCTCGGCGGGGAGCCTGCTTCCTCCTCTCTCCTCTCTCTCTGCCTACTTGTAATCTCTCTCTCTGTGTCAAATGAATAAATAAAAAAAAAAATCTTTAAAAAAAAAAAGAATGTGCAAAATTACATGACTAGATGTTTTTTGTTCCAATTGAACTAGAAATAAGAGTAACAAAGATACCATTTCTATTATTAACTAAAGAAAATCTTACCTGAATGAAGACCAATTCCTATTAAACCTAGAATAAGTCATTGTTTAGCTAGAAAGAGCACCCAGGAAGGCAAACACTTAGATTTACCAATACACATCAAAACCTCTATTAAATCCAGTGTGTTCAGTCTCTACAACTTCCACATGTCCCTGTGCCTTGTTCCTATAAACATCCATCTCTCCTCAGTCATGACACTTACAAAAAGATCAATAAAAGACAAATTTCATGGTACCCATTTGACCACCAGAAATAGAAAGGAGGGCAATAAATAATGAATGTAATGACAATCCTATGGAGCCCAGGCCAACTAATGGGAGCACACATTTATTTAGCAGGATGAAAAGGGGACACAATCGCAATCCCAAAGCCAGTGAGCTCAAAGAGTATTTAACACAAGGTTTTTTGAATTGTCATTTGATACCAACAAAGCCTAGTATCCCTCTGTTATTTATGGACTAGGCCTCCAGAGCATTGAATTCACTTCAGCATTAGAACGAAGGCTG
This sequence comes from Ailurus styani, assembly GCA_002007465.1. Taxonomy (NCBI): domain Eukaryota; kingdom Metazoa; phylum Chordata; class Mammalia; order Carnivora; family Ailuridae; genus Ailurus; species Ailurus styani. The sequence goes on along the minus strand of LNAC01000131.1, from coordinate 3,554,005 downwards.
GTAGGCTATATTGATGAGTGTTTATCATTGTTAGTTTTTCCTGAACTTTAGAGATAATCCAGAGTGTGAGAAAGATGGAGTAGGATGTCAACAACAGCAAAATAAAAAACAGAACTGGGGCAATACCACTTTGGAAAGCCTCCCATTATACACTGGGAAAATATATGGTTTATTCAAATGCAGAGTACCTTGGATACAAAACAGAATAGAAGCAACAGCTTGGTCATTTAACAAGAAAGGCAACATAGAAGAGACATCTAATTCAATACCCAACTACCTACTGTGGAAAAACCAGAATACCGGAAATACACCATCTCTTCAAGCCTATGTCCTTCAAATTTGGAAGAGTTTCAGGAATATTAGAAAAATGTACTGCAAATAAATCTGTCTTCAGATATTACACAGAGTACATGAGCTGTGTTTTTGAAATTTTTTTCTAAGGATCCAAATTCATCAATAAATGATCAGTGTCCACATGCAGTGGAATAGACCTATATGTATTTACTTGAAAAATGTCCTTGATATATTACCTAGTGAAAAAAAATCAAATACCTAAAAGTTCTGCTTATTAAGTAGTTAGGTCTGAAAAACTTAATAGTAGTATTCTCAAGGCATTTCTCCTGGAAATTTTAAACATCCCATGGTGCCCCAGGGCACTAGCTGTTTAGGAAACACAGCCTGAGATATATACCTGGGGGTAGAATTGATGAATTGAGAAATACATGTTTATTTTTCATCAGAAATTGTCATGTGCTCTCCAAAACGTTTCTACCAATGTGCTCGAGGAGCAGTGTAAGAAGTTTCACATCACTCCACGCTCCAGACTCCATTTGTTATTGTCAGACTTTTTAATGTTTGTAACTCTCAGGTCTATGTGCTATTATTTCATTTTGACTTTATATATGTTTCACTGAGTACAAAGGAGATTAAGCCCATCTTCTCATGATGTTACCAGTTGCCTGTCCCTGGAGGGCAGGCAGGTTTCAAACCAGAATAATATTAATATAATGAATGTTATTTATAATATACATAATATAAATGAAATATTAGTTATAAATATAAATAAATAATATAAATATATAGTAGAATATACAAGAGTTGAGAGGATCAAGAAGGTGATGAAAACTTTGTTAGTGGAAAAGTTAGGTAGTATTCTTTGCCAGTAATCAACATTCTCTTGTAGAATTCAAATGGTCTTTCTTGAATTATCCCTCTTTTCCCTCCCAGCTAGTTTTGTGTTTACCCAATTTGTTTATGTACATAAACATGTACATATTTTTTGCAAAAATTACACCATACTATACCCACCATTCTTTTTATTTTCAGCTTTATTAATATAGAATTGATATACAGGCTTGTACAAGTTTAAGGTATATAACATGTTGGTATGATACACGTATATATTTCAAAATGATTACCACTATAGCATTCGCTAACACCACCAATACGTCACATAATTACCATTTCATTCTGGGGGTGAAAACATTTCAGATCTTGTTTCTTAGCAACTTTGAAGTATATGATACAGAATTGGTAAGCACAATCAAAATGCTATACATTAGATCCCCAGAACTTATTCATCATATAACTGATAGTTTGTACTCTTTGACCACATCACTTAATTTCTCCTACCCCCAATCCCTGATAACCACCACTCTACTCACTGTTTCTATAAGACTGGCTGTTTTAGGTAACACATATAAGTGATACCATGCAGTATTTTTCTTCCTCTGTGCGACTTATTTCGCCTAGCATAGTATCTTCCACACTCATCCATTGTCCCAAATGACAGGATTTCCTTCTTTCTCATGGCTGAATAATATCTGCTGTATATATTCTCTGTCACTTAAATGACATAAGATATTATATCAATTTCAGGTATAAAATGTAATGATTCAGCACTTCATAGTATTGTGAAATGATTGCCATAATAAAACTACTCACCATCCATCACCATAAAAAGTTACAAAAAATTTTTTTTCTTATGATGAGAACTTTCAAGATCTGCTCTCTTGGCAACCTTCAAATACACAGTAAAATTCCATTCACTATAGTCACCATGCTACACACCACATCCCCATGAGCTATTCATTTCCCAGATGTAAGTCTGTACCTTCCAATCCCCCATCTTCTATTTTGCCCACCCCCAACTCCTCTTCCTCCTGGCAACCACCACTTTGTTCTCTATGTCCATGCATTTTGTTATGTTGTTTATTAGTTTTTAAAATTCCGCATGTAAGTGAGATCATATGGTATTTGTCTTTCTCTATCTGACTGACTTTACTTAGATCAAGGTGCATCTGTGTTCTCACAAATGGCAAGATTTTATTCTTTTTTTAATAGTTAAGTAGTATTCCATTGTGTATATATGCCAAATATTCTTTATCCATTCATACATACATCAATGTGCACTAAGGTTTTTTCCGTATCTTGCCTGTTGTAAATAATGCTGCAGTGAACATAGCAGTGTGTATATCCCTTTAAATTAGTGTTTTTGTTTTATTTGGATGAATACCCAGAAGCAGAAATACTGGATCATATGGTAGTTCTATTTTTAATGGTTTTTTTTTTACTGTTTTCCACAGTGGCTCCACCAATTTACATTCCCACCAACAGCGTACAAGCACTCCCTTTTCTCCACATCCTTACCCAAACTTGGTATTTCTTGTCTTTTTGATAATAGCCATTCTAACTGGTGGGAGGTGATATCTGACTGTGGTTTTTGATTTGCCTTTTCTTGATGATTAGTGGGGGTTAGCATATTTTCATCTGCCTGTTGGCCGTCTGTATGCTTCTTTGGAAAAATGTCAACTGGAAAAAGGTCCTCTGCCCATTTTTAAAGTGGATTGTTTGATTTGTTCTTACTGTGTTGAGTATGTATGAGTCCTCAGTATATGTTGACTATTAGCCCCTTATTGGGTATATTATTGCAAATAGTTTCTTCCATTTAGCAGATTGCCTCTTTGTTTTGTTGATGGTTTCCTTTGCTGCGCAGAGGCTTTTTAGTTTATGTAGTCCCATTTGTTTATTTTTGTTTTTGTTGCTTTTGGAACATCTTGGAATCAGATCCAAGATAACATTATCAAGACCAGTGTCAGTGTTTACCACCTATATTTTATCCTAGAATTTAATCCATTTTAAGTTAAATTTTGTATATGCTATAAGACAATAGTCTAGTTTCAATTTCTTGCTTCTAGATCTTCAGCTACCCCAAAACCATTTATTAAAAAGACTTCTTTCCCCATTGTCTATTCTTGCCTCCTTCATCATAAATTAATTGACCATATATGCATAGTTTATTTCTGGGCTTTCCATTCTATCCCATTTTATCTACACTTCTGCTTTTATGTCAATACCATACTACTTTGATTACCATAACTTTGTAATATAGATTGAATTCAGGGAGTATGATACTTCCAGCTTTGTTCTTTCTCAAGACTGCTGTGGTTATTCAAGGCATTTTGTGGTTCCATATGAATTTTAGGATTGTTTGTTCTATTTCTGTGAAAAATACCATTGGGATTTTGATTGGAATTATATTGAATCTATAGATTGCTTTGGGTAGTATGGACATTTTAAAATATCAATTCCTCCAATCTATGAGCATGGGTTGTCTTTCCATTTTTTTGTGTCTTCTTCAATTTCTTTTATCACTAATTTATGGTTTTCAGTGTATAGGTATTTCACTTCCTTGGTTAAATTTATTCTAGGTCTTCCTTTCTTTTATCATTTTATGTAATCCCCATCCCCTAATTCCCCCAAACTCCCACCCTGACCCCCACCTAGTAACCATCAGTTTGTTTCTTAGTTTGTCTTCTTTTTCCTTTACTCATTTATTTTGTTTCTTAAATTCCACGTATGAGTGAACCATATTTGTCTTTCTCTGACTGACTTACTTGCTTAGGTTTATACTCTCTCGTTCTGTCCATCGTGTTGCAAATGGCAAGATTTCATTCTTTTGGGGGGTTCTGTAATATTCCATTGTATTGATATATCACATCTTCTTTATCCATTCATATATCAGTGGACACTTGGGTTGCTTCCATAGTTTGGCTATTGTACATAATGCTGAAATAAATACAGGAGTGCATATATCCCTTTGAATTAATGTTTTTGTATTTTTTGGTTGGGAGGGGAAATTAAATACCTGGTAGTGTGATTACTGGATCATAGGGTAGATCCATTTTTAACTTTTTGAGAAAGTTCCATACTGTTTTCTTCACTGGTTGCACAAGTTTTATTCCCACCAACATTGCACAAATGTTCCTTTTTCTCCACATCCTCACCAACATTTGTTTCTTGTATTTGTGATTTTAGCCATTCTGACAGGTATGAGGATGATGTCTCACTGTAGTTTTTATTTGCATTTTTGTGAGCACAAGTGATGTTGAACATCTTTTCTTGAATCTGTTGGCTATCTGCATGTTTCCTTTGGAGAAATGTCTGTTCATGTCATCTGCCCATTTTTTAATTGGATTGTTTTTCTCTGGGGTATTGAGTTGTATCAGTTCTTTATAGATTTTGGATACTAACCTTTTGTCAGATATGTCATTTGCAAATATCTTCTCCCATTTAGCAGGTTGTTTTTGCTTTGTTGATTGTTTTCCTTGCTGTGTAGTTTTTATTTTGATGTAGCCCCAATAATTTATTTTCACTTTTATTTCCTTTGCCTCAGGAGACATATCTAGAAAATGTTGCTCCAGCCAATGTCAGAGAGATTATTGCCTGTGCTCTCTTCAAGGATTTTTATGACTTCAGGTCTCATATTTAGGTCTTCAATCCATTTTGAGTTTATTTTTGTGTATGGTGAAAGAAAGTGGTTCAGTTTCATTTGCATGTGTTTACCTAGTTTCCCCAGCACCATTTGTTGCAAAGACAGTCTTTTCCCCATTGTGTATTCATTCCTCCTTTGTCAAAGATTAGTTGGCCATCTAATTGTGTGTTTATTTCTGGGTTTTCTGTTCTATTCCATTAATCCATGTGTCTATTTTTATGCCAGTACCATATTATTTTAATTATTACTGTTTGTAGTATAACTTTAAGTCTGGAATTGTAATACTTCCAGTTTTGTTTTTCTTTTTCAAAATCGTTTTGGCTATTCAAGGTCTTTGTGTTTCCATATAAATTTTAGGATTGTTTGTTCTAGTTCTGTGAAAACTTCTGTTTGTATTTTGATAGCAATTGCATTAAATTGTAGATTGCTTTGGGTAGTATAGACAATATTTGTTCTTCCAACCCCATGAAATGTCTTTCCATTTCTTTGCATCATCGGTGTTTTACAGTTTTCAGAATACAGGTCTTTCACCTCCTTGGTTAAGTGTATTCCTAGATATTTTATTGTTTTGGTATAATATAAATGGGGTTGTTTTCTTAATTTCATTTTCTGCTTCATTATTAGTGTATAGGAATATAACAGATTTCTGTACATTGATTTTGTAGCCTACAACTTTACCGCATTCATTTATCAGTTCTAGTAGTTTTATGATGGATCTTTAAGGTTTTCTATATATAATATCATGTCATCTGCAAATAGTGAGAGTTTTACTTCTTCCTTACCAATTTAGATGCCTTTTATTTCTTTATGTTGTCTGATTGTTGTCACTAGGACTTCCAGTATTGTGTGGAATAAAGTGGTGAGAGTGGACATCCTTGTTTTATTCTGAACCTAAGGGAAAAGCTCTGTTTTTCACCATCAAGTATGATGTTGGCTGTGGGTTTTTCATATAAGGTCTTTATTATGTTGAGATATGTTCCCTCTAGACATACTTTGCAAAGGGTTTTTATCATGAGTGGATTTCATACTTTGTCAAATGCTTTTCCGCATCTATTGAGATGATCATATGGTTTTATCCTTTGTCTTGTTGATGTGATGCATATTGTTGATTGTTTTGTGAGTATTGAACCATATTTGCATCCCAGGAATAAATCCCACTTTATTGTAGTGAGTGATTTTTTTTAATGTATTATTGGACTTGATTTGCTAATATTTTGTTGAAGGTTTTTGCATCTGTATTCATGAGAGATAGTGGCCTGTAGTTCCCCTTTTTGTCATGTCTTTATCTGGTTTTGGTATCAGGGTGATATTGTGACTTCATAGAATGAATTTGAAGTTTTCCTTCCTCGTGTATTTTTTGGAATAGTTTGAGAAGAATAGGTATTGACTTTTCTTTAAATTTTTGGTAGAATTCACCTATGAAGCTATCTAGTCCTGGACTTTGGTTTTGGATAGTTTTTGTTGTTGTCGTTGTTGTTATTATTACTGTTTCAATTGCCTTGTTGGTTATTGGTCTGTTCAAATTTTCTATTTCTTCCTGCTTTAGTTTTGGTGGGTTATATGTTTCCAGGAATTTATCCATTTGTTCTAAGCTGTCCAATTTGTTGGCATATAGGTTTTCATGATATTGTTTCAATTGTTTACAATTGGCAATAAAATTGTTCTCTTAAATTTTCTTTCTGATAATTTGTTGTTATTGTGCAGAAACACAAGAGTCTTTTGTGTGTTGATTTTGTATTATGCATCTTTACTGAATTTATTAGTTCCCACAGGTTTTTTTTAAGTCTTTAGGGTTTTCCATATATAAAATCATATCTTCTGCAAATAATGATAGTTTTGTTTCTTCCTTTGCAATTTTATTCCTTTGCCTTTTATTTCTCTTTCTTGTCTAATTGGTTAGAACTTCCAATACTGTGTTAAATAAAAGTGGTAGGAGCAGGCTTCCTTATTTAATTCCTGATCTTAGAGGAAAACCTTTTAGCTTTTCACCATTGACTATCATGTTAGCTGTGAGTTTGTCATTTATGGCCTTTATTATATTGCAGAACACTCCCTCTATACCCATGTTCTTGAGAGTTTTCATCAAATGCTTTCTCTGTATCTATTGATGTGATCATATGATTTTTATTTTTTATTAATGTAATTGATTACACTGATTGATTTGGGGATGTTGAACCATCTTTGCATCCCTGAAATAAACACCACTTGATCGTGGTGATAACCACAAATTATCTCCCCTTTTTACATTTTTTTTATTCTTCAGTGACCCAAGATTCATTGTTTATGCAATATGTGCCCTCCTTAATACCCACCACCAGGCTTACCCATCCCCTCTCCCCCCCTTCCATAACCCTCAATTTCTCAGAGTCCACAGTCTCATGGCTCATCTCCCCTTCCAATTTACCCCAATACACTTTTCCTTTCCTTCTCCTAGAGTCCTCCATTTTATTCCTTATGTTCCACAAGTAAGTGAAACCATATAATTGACTTTCTCTGCTTGACTTATTTCACTCAGCATAATCTCCTCCAGACCTGTCCATGTTGATACAAAAGTTGGGTATTCATCCTTTCTGATGGCTGAGTAATATTCCATCGTATATATGGACCACATCTTCTTTATCCATTCGTCTTTTGAAGGGCATCTTGGCTCTTCCCACAGTTTGGCAATTATGGACATTGCTGCTATGAATATTGGGGTACATATGGCCCTTCTTTTCACTACATCTGTATCTTTGGGGTAAATACCCAGTAGTGCAATTGCAGGCTCATAGGGTAGCTCTATTTTTAATTTTTTGAGGAATCTCCACACTGTTTTCCAAAGTGGCTGCACCAACTTTCATTCCCACCAACAGTGTAAGAGGGTTCCCCTTTCTCCACATCCTCTCCAACACTTGTTGTTTCCTGTCCTGTCAATTTTGGCCATTCTAACTGTGTAAGGTGGTATCTCAATGTGGTTTTGATTTGAGTTTCCCTGATGACTAGTGATGATGAGCATTTTTTCATGTGTCTGTTGGCCATTTGTATGTCTTCTATGGAGAAGTGTCTGTTCATGTCTTCTGCCCATTTCCTGACATGATTATCTGTTTTTTGGGTGTTGAGTTTGAGAAGTTTTTTATAGATCTTGGATATCAGCCCTTTATCTGTAGTGTCATTTGCAAACATCTTCTCCCATTCCATGGGTTGCCTCTTTGTTTTGTTGACTGTTTCCTTTGCTGTGCAGAAGCTTTTTATCTTGATGAAGTCCCAGAAGTTCATTTTTGCTTTTGTTTTCCTTGACTTTGGAGACATGTCTTAGAAGAAGTTGCTGTGGCCGATGTTGAAGACATTACTGCCTATGTTCTCTTCTAGGATTTTGATGGATTCCTTTCTCACATCGAGGTCTTCCATCTATTTAGAGTTTATCTTTGTGTATGGTGTAAGGGAATGATCCAGTTTTATTCTTCTGAAGAACCTTTCTTTAGTATTTATAAGTCTTCAAATGTTCATTTTAGAGCACATGATTTAAGTAGTATCAACTCTTTTATATGAAAAAGGTGGTACTATGCAGGTACTACAGACAGATGTATGGTGCGAACATCAGGGTCATTGAGTTCCTTATTTCTCCTGGATAGACCGTCACAAGGCTACATCCTTCATTCCATAGTCCTAACAGCCCTTCTATTCAAATTACCTCCAAGCCATCCTGGTCGGATACTGGAGAGTGCCCACCCTTCACATTTGGCATTCCGTTAGTTATCACATGACCTTAGTAAAATAGTGATCATCCTGAGATAAAGAAAAGCAGTTCTGGCAGCCAAGAGCCAGCCTGGCACTAACAGCTAGACCTTGGTGTTCTCCTGTTAAACCACTTTACAGTTTACCAACACCAGACAAGACCATACTGTTTTCTTTATGAAATAAGATAAAAACAAGACCTCTATGAGTATGTCTAAACAAAGACAACCCCCCAAAAAATTGTCCAAACCAGAAAAATGACAAAAACCCCCACTTTTTTTGCTGATATGACTATTGCTTCTTTATCAATTATATCCCCAATTGTTTCTTTTACCTTCTAGATAAAATTATCAAGGTATCCAATGATGAAATTCCCCTCTGATAGTATTCAACCAAAGAAAAATCCCAATTCCTTAACCCTATACAAAATTACCTCACACAAGCCCAAATCTCATAATTTCTTTCTAATACCATCTTTCTGAGATTACCCCTTCTTGAAACAAGCAAATAAATTAAACCTTTTCTCAGCATGCTTATTTTGTATTTCTGAGAAATAAGGCTAACATAGGACTAATGTAGGATAGGGTAGAGGGAGAAGCCATCCACAAATTTGAGTAAACTACAAAAGTACATAAATTGTTGGGTTGGAATGAAGGGAAAAACAGAGCTGAAGGAAGGTCCTTGATTGCTAACAAAATTCTCCTAAAGGTTCTATTAACACAAGGGTCAGCTTACGGAAAAACTCCCAAATTGCATAAAACCTCACTAAGCAGGAGAAATGGGCAGGACAGAAGGATGTGAGCTGCGGGGGCAGCTGGTCTGCAGCAGGGATGGCTGGGCTGGAGGCTGTGGCACAGGCCCAGGACCTGTCAGTAAGAGCAGGCTGGGAAGAAGTCTAGAGGCAGGGGTTAGCACATTCACCCAAAGCCCGGGCATCCCAGTCAGTCTCTGGGGTGCGGATGCTTTCCTCAGACAAGGAAATTAAATCTTTTTTGACTACCCATATATTCCAAGAGTCTTTGACTGATGGGCTTTAATAATCCTTTCAAATTGGTGAATGTACCAATTAATAGTTCAGGGAAATGTCAAAAATCATTTTCTTTTCCAACATGTGTGCTTTATTGAATAAATGAGACTTACTATCAAATTATAACCATCAGCATTCAGTCTTGAAGAGAATTGGAGGGAAAACTCGAACTCCAAAACGGCTTCACCAGGCCTTCCCACCTTTACCTAATTTCAAAGGAATAATGCTTTTCTAATGACTAGTATTCATGCTAGTAATATTAATTTCTATATATTGAAATTTATGAGCAATACTTTCTTTTGGACTTATTTTATCCCACTGTTGGGCCTCTACTAATTTTTATGATTATTTTAACCCACGATTAGTTAATAGTATATTTTCATCTTTCGTTAATGGTGAAACAAAGAGTGGCCTAAATTTCTGAAGACTTTGTTCTATTTATTGGGTCTGTGCTTTAGGGAAGTAATAACTTAGCATTTTGTAAGAAAGAGAGAATGAAGCTAGGTAAAATGAGTCCCAAAACTGTAACAACCTACTAAATGCCTTTGGTTTGTAAGAGACCATATTCTCTGGCTGTTTCCTTCCAGCATTCCCCTGGTATCTGAAATGTTAATAAGTCATAAGAAGTAGAGCAAAGACAAATAATAACCATAAACTATAACATTTCTTTAACTGTGTTGCTAAAATGGCTACTCCAGTCATCAGAAAAGTATGTAGTACTGTGACCTAAGAAGCAGCATATTCTAAGATTACAATTAATGAAAATTTAAAATTTAAAGACCTGTGAGTTGGGGGCACCTGGGTGGCTCAGTCGGTTAAAAGTCTGTCTTCAGCTCAGGTCATAATCCCAGGATCCCTGGGACTGAGTCTTGCATCGGGCTCCCTGCTTAGCAGGGAGTCTGCTTCT
>LNAC01000131.1:3412392-3543426 GCA_002007465.1 Ailurus styani | reverse complement strand
AGGGCGCCTGGGTGGCTCAGTGGGTTAAAGCCTCTGCTTTCAGCTCAGGTCATGATCTCAGGGTCCTGGGATCGAGGCCCGCATCGGGCTCCCTGCTCAGCGAGGAGCCTGCTTCCCCCTCTCTCTCTCTGCCTGCCTCTCTGCCTCCTTGTGATCTCTCTCCCTCTGTGAAATAAATAAATAAAATCTTTAAAAAAAAAATAAAGACTAGTGAGTTGAGAAGTAGGATGAGTGGACAAAATTGAAGTGGACTACCTTATCAACTTCTTGGTAAGAGGAATTAGAATTAGGAATCCAGAAATGCTCTGGAGCAGTTTTAGACAGAACACATATTTGAAGAAAGATGAAAGAGAAAGATGGGTTATTTCATTTATTCCATCTACAGAATATTTAGTGCTTTTCTGTGCCATCCATGTTTTTAAGCACTAGGGATATGGGCAGAGGCGGGGAATTTCACAGTGTCTGTTCTCATGAAGATAATAGGAAAACAAATATTGATATGACAATTGCAGTAGGTTGAATCGTAGCCCCCCAAAATGTATGTCTATTCCCTAACCCCTAGCAATTGTGAACATGGCTTAATCTGGAAAAAAGAGTTTTCAATTGTGCTTATGGATCTCAGATGAGATTATCCAGGATTACCCAGATAGGTCCTAAATCCATTGACAAGTATCCTTAGAAGACATGGAAGAGGAAAAGACACAGACACAGATGAGAAAACCATGTAAAGACAGAAATGGATATTGGGGTGATGTGACCACAAGCCAAGGAATGCCTGGAACCACCAGAAGTTGGAAGATGCAAGGAAGACCCTCCCCTGGAGGCTTCAGAGGGAGTCTGCCTGTCAACACCTAGATCTTGGACTTCTGGCCTCCAGAACTGTGTGAGAATAGATCTCTGTTGTTTTAACCCATCCGAGATGTTGAAATTCACTATAGCAGCCCTAGGAAACTAATAAATATTAAAATGAGATGTAATTAAAAGTTCCATGAAAACAGATAACACACCTAAACAGATAACAAACCTAACTTTGACCTAAATTCTGGTCTCAGAAAAGCTTCTCAAGAGATCAGAGACAAAGATCCTAAAAGAAGATACAAGGTTAAATGGATTCAGACCAAAAAGACAATTTTAAGGGTAAATAAGAGAGGATACTTTTCTGTGCATTAAGATTTTATGTGTGCTAATATGTAATTAATACAATTATGTAAATTAAACACTAGTTGACTACAAACTTGTTATGGAGGTTTCTTACTTAGAAACCTATTATGTGACATGTAAGTGCTCCATACTTTTCCAAACCAACAAAAAAGTAAGAGTAAATACAGAGTAGGACTCTCCTCTGCTTCTGTGTTACTTCAAGTGGTTGGGAGGCAAGCCATCTGTTCCCAAGCTGAAGAAACACCAGATATCTTCCCATATCCACATGTAGGACTCACTCTGAAACTGACTCCACTGATACCTGAACCAGGTCTGTAATCAGCCATGGGCCTGAAAGACAGGTGGATGCTTCATGAAGCCTGGACCAAGACAATAAGTAAACACAGCAAAAGGACCAGAAGAGCCATGAAATTAGAGTCAGACTAAAATATGATAGTATTATAATTTTTGAATTTTGAATCATTTATCATTCAACGAATGACCCCTGTTCACCAGGTGCCATTTAAAGCATTTTATAGGGGTGCCTGGGCGGCTGTCAGTTAGGTGTCTGCCTTTGGCTCAGGTCATGATCCCAGGGTCCTGGGATCGAGTCCTGCAACAGACTCCTTGATGGACAGGAAACCTGCTTCTCCTTCTACCTGCCCCCCCTCTATTTGCGATCTCTCTCTCTCTCTTTCAAATAAATAAATAAAATCTTAAAAAATAAAGCATTTTATAAGTGAGGAAACAAGCACAGAGAGCTAAAGTAAGTTGCCCAGAGTCACATACTAATAAGCAGCAGAACTGGGGTTTAGAATCATCCTGTCTTGAGTTTCAAAATTTATGCTCCTAATGAGTACATTTTCTTTCTTTTTTTAAAAAAAGATTTTATTTATTTATTTAACACATAGAGAGATTACAAGTAGGCAGAGAGGCAGGCAGAGAGAGAGGAGGAAGCAGGCTCCCCGCTGAGCAGAGAGCCTGATGTGGGGCTCGATCCCAGGACCCTGAGATCATGACCTGAGCCAAAGGCAGAGGCTTTAACCCACTGAGCCACCCAGGTGCCCCAAACATTTTCGATAGTCTCTATAATCCCATAACAATAACAACCAAGAAGTGTAATTATCATCTTCATTTTACAGATGAAGAAAGTGAGGCCCAAAGAGATGAAGGAACTCACTCTACATTACACAGATGCTAACTGTAGAGAGCTTGAATTTAATTGTAGGAAGTCAGACTCTATAGAGTCCAGGGAATTAACCAGCTGGTTATAGTGGCTTCAAATCCAGCTGTTTACTTTGGCATTAGGAAACATTCCTGCCTTGCTCAAATTCTTGGCTTATTTATTGGTTCCCCTCCTCCTTAAAGTTGTCTATAGGTTTTCATGTTTGAATAAGAGAATCATCTCCTCATAGTCTTCATTTTACTCAGAAACAAAGTAAAACTTTATCTTTACTGTTTCTGGCTTTTTTTTAAATATGCTTTTCAAAAAGAAAAAATGGCTAATATTTTTTTAAGGCTTCACTATGTGCTAGACTCTCTGCTGTGTGTTTTAATTCTATTTTTCCAACTCATCCTACAGAAAAGTCTGTAGGTAGGTTTTTTAATTTTCTTCACAGTACAGATGAGGAATTTGAGGCTCAAAGCATTAAAAACCTCCCCTGAAGTCACGCAGCCAATACTACCAGAGCTAGCATTCCAGCTCAAGACCTTCAGATTCCAAAGTCCATCCTTATACTTTTGATCACACACTAAATTGCCTCCAACTCTTTTTTTTTTATATGTAGGATCCACAGCTTGCGTGGAGCCCAACATTGGGCTTGAACTCACAGCCCTGAGATCAAGACCTGAGCCAAAATCAAGAGTCAAGACGCTAACTAACTGAGCCACCCTGGCGCCCCTAAATTCCCTCCACCTCTTAAATAGATCTGACCATATGTGACTAGTAATTCTATGAGGAAAGGAAAACATGGGAATAACCAGCAGGTTTCAGGGCCAGAAAGTTCTGGAAAGGATCCTCCTTTCTCTGGAATATCAGACGGCTGTTTACAGCAAAGACCTGCAGTAGTTGGCACACAACCTGAGGCCATCCTGACAAGATTACCAGTTCTTCGTTGTCATCATCATAAAGCCTCACTGAGCTTTGCCATTCAAAGATAGTTTATCACTTCATCTGGATGTGATCAGGCCCTAAGGAAATGATGGTAACCTGCCCGGAGTGGGCTGATTTAAACTTTGAAATACCTGCATATTAATTTATAGAGCAAATAACCCCTGACAGGAAAGACCAGAGTATGAGACCTGCCAACCAGACCTCCTCAAACACTAAATCAAGAAGTTGGAAGTTGCTTTTCACTGGAGTTAGGCACATCCTGTGTCACCATTTTGGACCTGTGCTTCCTAGGAAAATTGACTTTGCCTCTATGAATCTGAGTCTTCTCATTCTTTATTCGGTTTTTTTTAAGATTTTATTTATTTGTTAGAAAGAGCTTGAGAGAGAGAGAGATCACAAGTGGGGGGGCGGGGGAGGGGTAGAGGGAGAAGCAAGCTCCCTGCTCATCAGGGAGCCCAATGCAAGACTTGATCCCATGACCCCGGGATCATGACCTGAGCTGAAGGCAGACGCTTAACCGAGTGAGCCACATAGGCTCCCTCATTCTTTAAAAGTCTCTATCATTAACTTCTAACTGGAGGCATTATTGAAAAGATCAGAAATATGTATAAACTTGGGGCACTTTACAAATCTCACATGAGTATTACTTGACATATCTTGATATAGGCATGTGCCTGCCACCCAGATTGAAATATCCATGTTATTATATATCCAAGTATCCTTTCCCCAAAATTTTACTGAAGAAAAGCTGATAATTCATTTTAACTTACTTTCCTAATATCACAACAATACAATTCACAATTTTGCAAATTGTTTTTGTTGGTTTCCTATAGACCAACTACTTAGTCTGATGGCCTGGTTCCTAGGTCAGGCTTTGGGTCATGTCACTTCCATGGAACCTCCCTATAGGAGGAAACTCCCTACTCTCTTCTGCAGGATGAGGATTCTTATTTTAGCATGCACCCTAGAAAATGACACATAAACTAATTTCCAGAATGGCTATTCATATTATTTTAGGTTCTTATGGTTCTCTACCCTCCAAATATAGCACCATTTCCTCATCTCCACTGGCATTAAGAGATGGCAGCAAACCTTAATATCAACAAACTGTCTCTGTAATGGGTTTAGAGGCAGGTCTCAAAGATGATTAAAGGATCAGAAAAACTAACATATAGAGAAAAGTGAAAGATACCAATGTACTTTATCTAATGGAGGCAAGAAACCAGCCATCCCCTTCTGAAAACTGTAACAAGAGAAAGTGAAGCTGTGCTGCAGTGTAAGGCATCAGGAGAAGCAACTGCAGTCTTCTCAAATGTAGGTACGTTAGGATACGTTACGTTAGGATGTTGACCCTCCTCTTTTGGAGACTTAAAAGATGTGGTCCAGATACATCTATTGGGAACCGATTTGTTCAGTCCTACATGTATCCTTGCCCAAGGACTGACAGATGGATCAAATGACCTCTCAACATCCCTTCCAGCCCCACACTTCTGTTTTTCTCTGATTGTCAGACTAGCATGTTAGCTGAGTCAGATTTGCCCTTGCAACTTTGGGGAGGATTTGGCTGCTTTAAAAAAACAACAACAAAACAAAACAAAACAGGTAGACTCTTTGTCCCCAAAACACATGTCTCTCTACCCTGTTCAAGATTAAATTATACCACCAGAGGTGTTATTTCTTTACACCACAAAGTATTTTTGGTCTTCTAGAGTTCCCTAACAGAGTGCAGATACTGACACCTAAGTGAGGATCAAGTAATTAAATCTTATCAGATCAGAGATCAAGGCCAAGGCTTGGTAGCAGAGCAAGGCTGGAAATGCAGGAAGAGAAGAGTCCCAAACACAGAGAAGACAGAGACCTGACTGTAAAGGCAAATTGGGCCTAATCGAAAATTGTAGCTATAGGCCATAGTATAGAAGATAAGGCTTTCTTCCCTCCCGCTGAGCTCAGTAATTCCTTCAGTGAATGTAGAGCACTAGCCACCGATGTAAAGCACCAGACAAGGCACTGGGAACACTGCAGTAAGACAAACAGACACAACTGGCTCCCGTCTTCCTGCAAAACACTGAACATGGGGTGAACATATAGTGAATATTCCATGGGGTCTCCATGTACACAACAGTGAGTTGCGGATGTACACAAGGTACCATTCTGGGCACTTGGAATGAGGTGGTGACCAAATGGAGCTTACATTCTGATAAGATGAAATTAGGGAATGAAAGAAGCATGAGTTGCTCTAAGAACTCTGACAAGGAGAAGACCCTAGCTAAAAAGTCCAGCCTGAGAAAGGGATGTTTCTATCGCCATATGAAGGCTGAGTGGGAATTGGTAAAATGTATACGTTGTGGAATGAGGAAATACCTGGAGAATGTTCCATTTAAAGTTACCAAATGTTACCAAGCTACCACACACAGTTCGGTTGTATAGTAAAATAAAAGGTAATTTATACCTTTCTTTCTCTTATTCAAGTATCTGTGTATAATTTTTGAGAATATCAAAGTCATACTTAAAACTACTTTATCTAATTTTTACCTTGTGGCTTCAATGTATACTGGTCTTTAAACTGTTCCTTGTAAATTATGATCAAATTCTATCATGGATATGATATAATTTGGAGACCTAACTCAAAATCAAGTAAGAGATTTACCCTGCTAATGAAAGCATTGAGTCTAAATCCAAAATGTGTTTGGTGTTTCTGAATGTAAACAAGATGACACGTTTCACATTGTGACATGGCTCTTTCCCCACCTGCACGGAATATGAATTATAGGTTGGTTCCTGCACTACAGGTGGACCTGTGGCAGCCCAGCAGTATCTCCCGTGTATCAAAAGGAGCAGTTACTGATGTCCATATTCCCCAAAATGGTTCCCAAGTGCTGTTAGCGCTCTTACAGGAAGCCAACATCCAGTACAAGTAAGCGTTCTTTTTCACTTGCTTAATTCATTAGTACTAAACTGAACTGAATGAGAGCTGTATTCAGGTTATTTACTGAGTGACTGCAACAGTGTTTCAGGCACTATTTTTCAAACTGCAAAAATAGACAGGAATGTAACACAGTTATATTCACCCTTGATGAGCTTATTAATGTAATGGACGAGGGGAGAAGAACCACACTAGCATATCATTTCACAATTACCACTAGGTGATCAGAGAAGATCTTCTCTGTGTGAGGAAAGGAGAGCAACCTAACAATGCCTAGAAAGTGGGTAGGAATGCAGGGGCAGATAAAGCTTTCTGCAGAAGCAATGACACCTAAGCACAGGATGAGCCTCGGGACTCGCAGGCATAGGGGACAGTGCAAGCAAAGGGAAGAGGCAGTATAGTACCTGTTTAGGAAACTGAAGTGTTTGAGTGTTATTAGTATACAAACACAGGGAGTAGAAATAAAAGATGCTGGAGTGGTTGAGGGAAGACCAGGTTGTGGGAAGTCTGATGTGTACAGGGCTAGGAGCCCAGACTATCTAGTGTGTGGTGCTACACACCTGGATAACGTAAGTAAGGGAGCCAGGTGTAAGTGGAGTGGAGGGGCAATAGGAGACGAGAGTAGTAGTCTGAGTAAGAGGTTGTGAGGCCTTCAGTCAGGACCAGAGTAGTGCGATCAGGAGAGTATTCAAAAAAGTAGTTAATAGGCAGAATCACCTGGATTCTGCACTTGGTTGGATGTGGAGAGGAAGAAATCAAGGACAGCCCCAAATCTTCTAGCTTAGGCAATGGAGTAGATAGATTCAAATAGACTTGGATATCTTGAGGTATTTGGTTTGGGTTGTTTGCATTTTTTTAAGGAATAGTTACATAGTAAGAATAAAGCAATCAGAAGATAGTCACAGGAGTCAAAGAAGAAACGAGAGACTTTCAAGGAGAACATTAGTGGCACCAAGTGTGCAGTAAAATATCCAGCAAGAAAAGGACTGGCCAGTTTCCTTTGGATTTGGCAATGTAAATCATGTTGGCAGCTCTCATGGCACTTGGGATTAGATTGTCAGGAGCAGAAGACAGAGAAAGATAGAAGTGAATAGGAGGTAAGAACATGGAGAAGCAGAGATGACTACTGCTCTTAGAAATTAAAATAAGGAGAGAGGCAGAGAATAAGGAGATGCAGCATCAATGACTGCTTGAAATTTGGGATTTTAGGGGGTAGAAGGCAATTCTGGTATGTCTATAAGCTGAGGGGAGGAACGAGTTAGGAAGGAGACATTGATGGTACAGGATAGATGAACCAATGGAGGAATGGGTTTGAGTACTAGGAAGGATACTTTATCCAATAAGACTGAAGAGGTAATTGTGAGTCTAGTTAAGATTATAAAGAGGAGAGTTAACAACTTGAAAGAAATCATAACAATGGCTAAATTTTCTATATGGAATAGGAAACAGAATTATCTACTGAAAGAGAAGAAACAGGGGCTGAAGAAGTTTACCAAGAGAAAAACTGGGGTAAGAACCAATAAAAGTGTTTGTTGAAAAGAAGGGAGATGGTAGTGCTCATACAGAGTTGAGGCTTTGTTGGGTTAGGACCATGGAAAGGTCAGGATGGCAAGGAAGCTGAGGTTTCTAGTGAGATACTAGCTCAAGCATTCATGGTGTCAAATCTGAGTAAGAAAGGAGAAGAGCGTAGGAGGAATGATGGAGTCAAATGGAAGAATCAAGAAGGGTATAAGGATCATTATATCGAAAGCAGATATAGCATGACTGAGGGCAACAAGGAAATGGAAGGAAGAAAATTTTGACAAAGTGTAGGCTGAGATTAAGAGTCCTGGTATAGAACATTTATGGCTGGTGACAAGAGTCAGGGGGTAGTCATAGACGATTTGGCTTAAGTGGAGTGTAAATCACAGAGACTGATGTGGTCAAGAATGGATGAACTAAATCACCAGAGATTCAATACAGTAGTTTTGAATCTCCTTGGCTGATGGCAAGATTAGAGATAAAGAGACAGAATGTGCTCCTGGGACAGTAATTTCAGAGAGTCCCCAGGAGTTAGAGAAAAGAAACAAGGAATGGCATGATGCCAAAGCCAAATGAGCTTTTTCTAGAAGTAGATTGATGGGAAAGGAGAAATGGGGGTTTGGGAGAATGCTGACCTCCTTCCCTTCTGGTCCCATGATAGGTGGAGTGGCAGAAGAGAAAGTCACAAAAGAATCTATCCTTGAGAAAGTCCAATTTCTGTCAGGGCAAGAATATGGGAAAAGAGAGGGTTCTCTGAAGAGATGAGAATGTAGGAAGTTTAGTTATAGTGAAAGCAGGCTTCCAGCAGGCACAGGGAAAAGGAAGTGGTGGAGTGATGAAGAGTCAATCCTGGATCTGGGGGAGAAGTACAATGTAGTGAATTAATGACATGGAAAGGAGTGACATACCTTTCATTTGGAAATCTAGGATTTCAGGGCTGAGAGGCATGATCTTAAGTGACTAACCTCAATTGTTCCAACTTTTTAGCAAATTGTTGTACTGTTAAAACTGGCAGGAAGATATCTGATGATGTCTGGTAAAGCCTGGGATGGGCTCATGGCTCTGTGCGTCAATAGTAAAAGCCTTAGTCTATGGAAGGCTGAGCCACAGTGTGCAATACATTCCTCCCTGTTCCACACAAATACTTCCCTGCCAGAAAGATAATTACACCCTTATTAAAGTACTGATATGCTTTTTGCAGAAAGGTAATTTATCTGTGCTTCTAGAACAGGGTAGAGTCACAGCTGTGCATAAAACTATTGTTCATACTGAACACACTTTAGTCATCACTATAACTTTGAAGGCGTGCTTTGATTCTCTGAATGCCTGGAAGGAAGGAGCTTGGTAATTATATCTATAGGTGCTCAGCAACAACTCACATGCTTCATTAATTATAATTCAGTAGAAGGGAATATATCAGTTATTTTAACAAGTCTCTATTTCCTGCCATTTAAATATAGGTCATGTGGAACTGATATAGAATAAAATATCACACTTTTTGTCACAGAGAATGGAATCTAAAAAAAATGAATGTTTTAAATCAGTTGTCTCCTCATGGAGGACAATCACTTAGAATTATTCATTTTGTTGGTCCCAAGATAATAACACATAAGAGTCGATTAAATTCCACAGGGTAGTAGGTAGAAATCATTTTAATTGACTTTTGTTATTGTAGCCTAGGGTATTTTCAAAAGATTATCATTAATTCTGTACAACTACACATAATATATAGCTGTAGTCATCTTTAAGGCAGAGATAATGTGACCCCGTGTGTCTAGCCCCTGGGTAATCAGCCCCTCTCGATGACATGACAGATGAGATGACTCATTCTGTTATAAAAATAATTCAATCATTTTATAAATTAAATACCAGTAAAAATTGGCAGTGGAATTTTAAATTTTGAGCCTCCCTCACCTACCCTGGAAGCTTCGGAGAGGTGGTTTTATACTGAGTGTTGACATCACTTGGAAAGTTCTCAGTAGCTCTAGTCACTATCCTAGGAGTGTATGCAACTAGGGGAGGAATAATAGTCAGCCATAAAGGACCAAGAAAATACAACACTTACAAATGTTATTTTGGGCTCCTTCTCATCAATCTGCTGGTGTTGACTACTTGACAAGGAAAATGGGGCTAGAACTGCCACACCACAATTATTTTAATTTTCAGATTGGTCTCCTAGGGCTTGTATTAAGATACAGTCTAGTTATTGAACGGAGACCTGTATTAGTTTGCTAGGGCTGTCATAACAAATACCAGAGACTAGCTGGCTTAAAAAGCAAAAATTTATTGTCTCATGATTCTGGAGGCTAGAAGACTGAGATCAAGGTGTGGGCAGAGTTGGTTCCTTCTGAGGGCTGTGAGGGAAGGATCTGTCCCAGGCCTCTCTCCCTGGTTTGTAGACGGCCATCTTTGCCTCTTCATATCTTCCCTCTGTGTGTGTCTTTGTGTCCTGATTTCCTCAACATATGTAACATAAAATGTACCATTTTAACCATTTTAAACATACAATTCAGTGACATTAAGTACATTCACAGTACGCAACCATCAGCACTATGCATCTCTAGAACTTTTTCATCTTCCCAAACTTTCCTCTTTCTATAAGAACACCAGTCATATTGGATGGGAATACATCCTGGTGACCTCAGTTGAATTACAGCTGCAACAATCCTAGTTCCAAATAAGGTCACATTCTGAGGTGCTGGGGGTTAGGACTTCAACATATGAATTGAGGGAGAGGGAGACACAATTCAATCCATAACAGATCCCCAACCACAGTAGCTTCAATCAAATAGAATTTACTTCTCCCTCATGGGATGGTCCAAAGGTCCAGAAACTGTGACTGTGCTACTCCAACCACTACTATTGTTACCATCACTGCCTCTCAGGCTGTAAACCTGGTGACTAGACACTGGAATGCTGAGTCCAGCAATGCCTACTGCTTCTCAACAGTCACCTCTCTGTGGCCTTGACCTGGCCACAGCAACAGCAGAAGATGGCCTCTGCCTCATTCTTAACTTCCTATCTTACCAGTGTTTACAAATCTGCACCCAGAATCAAGGCTGCAAGAGAGTCAAGAAAAAGCAGGTTTCTGCTTCCCAGCCCCTGCAGTACAGGATGTCCACAAGGATAGTAGGCAGTTGACCATATCCAGCGCAGACACTCAGGAGAGGAAAAAGGAAACTAGGGTCAGCCATATTCTACTATTCTTTTCGTTTATATTTGATACAGAACTTGAGAAGACTGATATCAGTGAGTTTCCAGATTTAATTAGCCTAAATTAATGGCTTCCAGATCATTAGCCTAAATTTGATCCTGACAGTATATTAAAATCACTTTGGTGAGCTTTTAAAAAGGACTGATACCTATTCATAGATATTCTTGTCTATGTAGGGCCCAATGAAGCATATTTTTTTAAGTTTGTTTATTTTTAAGTAATCTCCACACCCAACGTGGTACGCCAGCTCACAACCTCAAGATCCAGAGTCACACACTCTTCCAACTGAGCCAGTCAACTGCCCCAGTGTCACCTATTTTTTGAAGCTCACAGGTGACTTTAAAGCAGTGCAGCTTAAGAATCACTGTCCTGACAAGGGAAGCAAGGGCAAAAATGAACTATTGGGACTTCATCAAGATTAAAAGCTTTTGCACAGCAAAGGAAACAGTCAACAAAACCAAAAGACAACTGACAGAATGGGAGAAGATATTTGCAAATGACATATCAGATAAAGGGCTAGTATCCAAAATCTATAAAGAGCTTCTCAAACTCAACACCCATAAAACAAATAACCCAGTCAAGAAATGGGCAGAAGACATGAACAGACATTTCTCCAAAGAAGACATCCAAATGGCCAACAGACACATGAGAAAGTGCTCAACATCACTCGGCATCAGAGAAATACAAATCAAAACCACAGCGAGATACCACCTTACACCAGTCAGAATGGCTAAAATCAACAAGTCAGGAAATGACAGATGTTGGCGAGGTTGCGGAGAAAGGGGAACCCTCCTACACTGTTGGTGGGAATGCAAACTGGTGCAGCCACTCTGGAAAACAGTATGGAGATTCCTCAAAAAGTTGAAAATGGAGCTACCCTACGACCCAGCAATCGCACTACTGGGTATTTATCCTAAAGACACAAAGGTAGTGTTCCTCAGGGGCACGTGCACCCGAATGTTTATAGCAGCAATGTCCACAATAGCCAAACTATGGAAAGAACCTAGATGTCCATCAACAGATGAATGGATAAAGAAGATGTGGTATATATATACAATGGAATACTATGCAGCTATCAAAAGAAACGAAATCTTGCCATTCGCAACGACATGGATGGAACTGGAGGGTATTATGCTGAGCGAAATAAGTCAATCAGAGAAAGACAATTATCATATGATCTCTCTGATATGAGGAACTTGAGGGGCAGGGTGGGGGGTTGTGGGGGGTAGGGAGGGAAAAATAATGAAACAAGATGGGATGGGGAAGGAGACAAACCATAAGAGACTCCTAATCTCACGAAACAAACTGAGGGTTACTGGGGGGTGGGAGGGTAGGGATAGGGTGGATGGGTTATGGACATTGGGGAGGGTTTATGCTTTGGTGAATGCTGTGAAAGATGTAAGCCTGATGATTCACAGACCTGTACCCCTTGGGCAAAGAATAAAAATAAAAAAATTTAAAAAAAAAAAGAATCACTGGCCTGAAAAAAAAAAAGAAAAAAAAAAAGAATCACTGGCCTGAATGGCCAGGTACTAGAGAATCCAAAAACAAGTTCTATTTAGGGCACTTGGAGACTTTAAAAGAAGATTGAAAAGCTTAAGAGTTCATTCATCAAAGAGGCTAATATCCAACTAGAATAATCCCATACAACTTGAAACTGAAAAATTTTATGATTTTCCTACTTTGGTGAAAGCACTAGTAAACTTGACTAGAAAATATTAAGATAAATCTGTTGTAGGAGCAATTCTCCATTAAAATTATTTTGACAATTCTCTGAATGGACATCTTATGATGTGATTGGTAATATGTTTTTTTTATTGGTAATATGTTAAGTCATTTATCGATTGATAATGATAAAGAATCTAATCAATTAAGAGGCATAGGTTTTTGTACTGAAACTCCTGGGAAAATATTGTCTTTCTAACAGGAACGTCGATTGTTCTATCAGGAGCTACCAAACAAACAATGTATCAGCATCAGAGCTTCGTGACTTTCTGGTGATAAATGTGGGGAATTGCTCTTACCTGGAGTGGAAACTAGTTGTACTTGTTTATATTTAGAAGGTCTGTCCACTTTGGAAATAATGCAAAAGCAATATACCATAGCTCAATTTTGTAAACATTTAAACATTTATTGAACCTTTGAATACTTTTTTGTGGGTGGGGTGTTGTCTTGTTTGGGGGTCCATAATGTCACTGTGGTCTTAGAGTCTAAAGAGTAGAATTCAGATTCACATTCCAAGTTCAAATTCTGGCTCTGTACTCACTAGCAGAGTGATGTTGGCAGGTTCTTAACCCTTTGGCAGCTCATTTTCCCTGTTTGTAAAACAGAGATAACCAAAAAATCTACCTCATAGGGTTATTAACTAAGCTCATGTACATAAAATACATAGCATGATGCCTAAACAGGTACTGAATAAATGTAAATGCTCATACCCATCATTCAGTTCTTGTAGCTGTTCAATCAATGATAGTAATTATTATTATTTGAGAACATCTGCCTATATTTTATATTTTTTATCCATTACCCAATTTAATAGTTTCTATTTCCCAAAAGAGAACATTTTCCCAACATTTGGTTTTTAGAAATGTCAATATTTGTTATCCTCTTTTTCACAGATGCATAATTTTCTTTTCAAATTGCCTGATTTTTATGTGATCTCCATTCAATTTGCATCATGTCTATCATTTCAAATCCAGGATCCTCATAGAAGATCTTCAGAACACACTGGAAAAGGCAAGCAGTTTGCGAACCCAGAGAAATCGAAGATACCTGTCTGGATATAATTATGAAGTTTATCATTCCTTAGAAGAAGTATGTAATCAGAGGAGCTTTTGTTGTTTTTTTAATAAATACATCTTTATCATTTAGGTCTGATGGTTGGGAGAAAAGCATAAAGACAGAGGCAGGGGCCATACGAAGAATACATAAAGCTCTTATATTGCCCAACCACCTCAGTTCATCATCTCTTCCATTATTAAGCCTTTATAAGAAGGGGTGAAATAATTTGAATTTCATTTGCTTTACCCTACCCACCCCTACAAAAGACATGGGAAGGACAATGGGAAAGTGAGATAATGCTGCTATAATTGCCATTGTGAAAACCTTAACTAAAAAGCCATGGAAGGTAGGGCTAGTCAGAGTTTGAGGGCAGTGATTTGGATGAGGGGTGGAGTGAACGTTGATGCTCACCCCCTAGCCTCTGCACAAGTTGAGACCTCCCAAAGACCAAGCCTTATTTGTGGAACCTGAGGGCCTTTAAACATGTTAATATCTATTCTTCCTATTATTTATTCTACAACAACCCCATTCCTACCACCACATACTTTACTAGTCACCTAGACAATAGCTAGTTACTCTGACTCTCAGCCCAAGCAAAAAGATGGCTGTTTCTACTCTCGAAGATGGAATTAGAACTCCCCACATCCAACCCCAGCATATTACATGTACCCACAGCACAGGGATATGATATCTATCATAGTTTGTTTGTATGTAATTGTAGGATCATTTGATTAATGCTTTTCTCTCCTCATAAGCTGCAAGTTCCTGGAGGGCAGGCCATTTCTTTCTTGTTCACCACTGTATCCCCAGTGGGATATCCCCAGCAAATAGAAACCTCTAAGTAGGTAGTAGACGACAGAATAAATAAATGAAGAAGTACGTAGATTTTCCAGCTTCCTCTGAATTGAGCAAAGAAATGTCAGGCATAGAATTAATATGATCCTGTTCTATTCTAAGGAGAATATTTGGTTATCTTGATAATGACTTTCTTTTCAAAATTATTTTCATATATTTCATGTTCCAACGTATGTTTTAGAAGCTTGAAATTAGAAGCAATGGAAAGGTTTTAGATAGCTTGGCACACAGAAGTGCTATAAAATGCACTAGAAAAAAAATTTTTTAAATATATCTGTAGATACGTACATACATATACATACATACATACGCATAAGATAGATAGATATATATATATGCACACATACATGCTCATTAGACTAAATAAGAATAGAAAGTAAAGAAAGCTTGGGTACTTCTCAAAATCTATTTTTTTCAGCACAGACTCTCTTGCACATCATGGATTAAAGGGACACTTTTGTGTGACTTCCTTACTTCTTGTGAGGCTTTTAAGTCAGAAATGTCATTCATATTTCTAAGTGCCTTATTCATCCATCTCAAATATACCTTCTTCTGATGACAGATAAGTGTGTATGACTGGATCAATGCAAATGTATCTCCATTACCGGGGAAATTATTCAGAGTATGCCCTCTAATGTGTGACTTGAATAACCTTTAAATGCAGAAGACAATGCCTTTTTCTTAGCATCTTCTGTTCAGTGGCAAATTACAATATATAGGACTTTAATAGACCCTTTTAAGTATTTTGCATGGTTTTCATGAAACTGATTTCTTTTCCTCTTAAATGCTTGGGGGGGGATGGAAATAAATTTTTTTTCAAAAAGAATCCAGAACACGTTGATTAGTTTTCTATAAATGTTTGCCTTTGTGATACTAATGATAAATGGTAGTAGAAGGTATGCATTAAAAGGGGAACAATATAAAGACATGAAGCTACTATTTGTAAAGACAGAAAATAAAATATAATTTTAAGTATCTTAAGGAAAATTAAAAACACAAAACTGATTTTTGCTCAGTTTTATACTCATGTATACTCTTTGAGCTCTGAGACCTGTTGTTGCCTTGTGTTACCTTTTGTTCTCTGAAAACTCCATAATTGGGAGAGTCTGACATGGTTTTTATTTTGTTTTAGATTCAAAACTGGATGCATC
The DNA here is from genome assembly GCA_002007465.1 of Ailurus styani. NCBI lineage: Eukaryota > Metazoa > Chordata > Mammalia > Carnivora > Ailuridae > Ailurus > Ailurus styani. The sequence goes on along the minus strand of LNAC01000131.1, from coordinate 3,527,728 downwards.
ATCTAAATAAAACTCATTCAGGCCTCATTCACATGTTCTCTATTGGAAAATCATATGAGGGAAGGTCTCTTTATGTTTTAAAGGTAAAAGTAAATTGTTAACAAAATATATAGTAAACATTCATCTTTTTCAAGTTTGACTTCTGGGAGTAAAAATGAAATAGCCTTTCACAGCATCTCATATTTAACATTAACAGATAATTTTTTTAAAAATTTCCCTTAGATTTTTGGGCCATATTTAATTTTTGGCTTTGAGTATTCTAGGGAATGCTGTTTCTAACATATTCAGAGTTATGGATGTATTTAAAAATAATGGCATTCAAAATTATTTGTGAGCTGGTGCTACTTAAGGTGAACCAATGTAAAACTACATAAATGTGTAAGAAGGTAAATGCCCTTCCCAGCCCTTGACCATGCATTCTCTCCTAGCTACTGACCCAGAGCTCTCTGTCCTTTCCCAGCCAAATGTCTCAAAAGATTTCTCTATATCACTGTTTCTATTTCCTTACCTCACATTCAGATCTTGACTTATATGGCTCCTCTAAAACTTCTCTTGCTAAGACCAACAATGACCCTTGTTGGTTCTCCTCCTATGTCTCTGACCATACCCTCCTGTCTCATTCACTGGCTCCTCTCCCCATGCCCTTCCCATGGGTTCTGATCATCCCAGGACTCTCTGTTCAGACTCTATACTCTCCCTCTACCAACCTCTCTAGATGGACACATCCACCCATGGTTTCAACAATCATTCCAGAATTTTCTATTTAGTTGGGGTCCACTCTCTGGAGCTTTACATTCATATGTCATGCCTACTTGACCTTCTCATCTCAATTTTCACAAAAGCCCCTCAATCTCAAAATGTCACCATTCTGTGATTGCAGTCAAGAAGCATGAACCTCATCCTCAATTCCTCTTCTTTATTTTTATCACTTCCTTTAAATGTACCACCAAGAACTGACAATTCTCTCTTCTAAATATCTTTTGGATCTGCTCCAGTTCCTTCTCTTGTCTTCCATACTCTTGCCCTAACTTATCTCTGGATCTCTTCTCCATGGACTATTGCAATAAATCTCTCAGTTAGGAGTTCCTTCCAAGTTCCCGTCCTCTCCCCTCTCATACTCTCATCTGTCACTACCGTCAGCATGACCCTGTGCTCGTGCCTCTGTCTCTCTATCTCACATACACACCCCTCTGCCATGAAATACATGATGAAGCCTTATCTCTTTTACATAAGATGCAGGAATTTCATGTGTTCTCTGTCTCTGTGTCCAGCTTCATCTGCCATTTCTTCCTCATACCCCAAAAACCGTTCTTCAAAGAGGATGTGCCCAGATTCTCTTCCAAGCTTGAGATGCCTTCTTCCAACTTGTCTGCTGGGCAAGCTTCAAGTCTTACCCAAGTACTCAAGTGTTCCTCCCCTGAAAAGCCTTCTTTTATTCTCTGGGAAAATTAGACATAACACCCCACGCTCCCTAAGCAACTTATGCATGTCCATATCACAACGACTGATTGCTCCTATGTCTGCCCTCTCTACTAGCATATAAACTCCTTGCCTTTTCATCTTTGAATCTCTGTCTTTTCATCTTTGAATGTCCAGTTTCAAGCACAATATCCACAAAGGATTTCCTGAAGTATTAGTTGAGTGAAGTAATGAACGAAAGCTAGGTCCCCTATGAATATAATGTTAATAGCTACCTATTTGTTATTGAGTTAGAAACCACATTTAAGTAACATTGATATAATAAGATTATAAAGAAAAATCTGTCACTTGATTCTACAAATCAATTTGTTTTGCTTTCCCATGTTGTGTTGTAATAAAATTTGACTTTGTCCAATTTGTCCAATTTTGCTGGGGTGCCAGGGTGGCTCAGTCGGTTAAGTGTCTACCTTCACCTCAGGTCATGATTCCAGGGTTCTGGGATCGAAGCCCTGCATTGTGTTCAGTGGGGAGTTTGCTTCTCCCTCTGCCCCTCCCCTTCTCCTGCACTCTTTCTCTCTCTCTTTCACAAAAATAATTAAAATCTTTTTAAAGAATTTTAAAAACAGTTATAAAAAAAGTTATTGCTTTAAGAAGTATTCCCTGTGATTCTGATTCTCTTGGAAGAGGGGGTTAGGAAGAAGGGGAATTTAGTATTTTACTTAACAATCACATATTATATTAAAGGAGAAGCAACTTGGGGCACATGGGTGTCTCAGTTAAGCATCCAGCTCTTGATTTCAGCTTAGGTTATGGTCTTGGGGTCATGAGATCAAGCCCTAAATCAGGCTTCATACTCAGTGTGGAATCTGCTTAGGATTCTCTGTCCCTCTGCCCCTCCTTCGGCTCACACATATGCTCTAAAAATAATAAATAAATAAAAATCTTTTTTTTTAAAAAGATGCAAGCCTATCTAGGGATTGCCCTTTTTTGTCTATTTTCCAGTTAGATTTGTAATTGAGGCAGTAAATATATTATTTGTGCATAAACAGGCCTGGACTTCAGAAATAGATAGGAAATTTCTGTATCTTTTTTGTGGGTTATCTAATGACTCAAACTATAGTGAAGAACTGCCCTGAAATCATTAAATTATGCTGATCAGTGAACTTAAAAATAAAAGCCTGAGTTGGTTACTATGAATGCTCTTGTTTTCAGCTGGGCAGAAGATCACGAACTTACAAAAGAGCTGTCTGGATAGACTGTGGTATTCATGCAAGAGAATGGATTGGTCCTGCTTTTTGTCAGTGGTTTGTAAAAGAAGTAAGTTAAACCCTTTATACAGCATCCATTTCAGCTAAGAGATGCTTCCCATGTTTTTTATTCTCCTCAAAAAGCAAAACTGGGAACTTGAAGCCAGCATACCTGATTGAATGATAACACCTTGATGTTGGTGGGTTACTTTCATGGTTCGGAAGACCCCTTATAACTCTGGCTCAGTTCATCCTCACCTCTGTCCTCACAGGTTGGAGTTACCAACCCTCATTAAGAAAAAAGATCAGAGTTTCAGAGCATTTATGAATTTATGGACAAATTAGGAACCAACCAGGTAGCCGATATGTGGTAAAAGGCTAAACATCTAATTTATGGTACCCTAGAGCATTTTCTCATATAATATCCAAATTGGAAAATTCTGTACCACTTATCACAATGATCTCATATATGCTCTAACAATAAAGGGATGAGCAAATGGTTGCATTTTGCTTTCTTACTATAGATCTGTAATATAAAACCAAAGACCCTACATCTGTGGATTTTACGTTCTCAGTTTTACTATTTTTCAGTAACTCTAATGGTTGAAGATTCATTGCAATTTCTTATCAGAGGTTTCTTTTAAATCATAAGTCTTCTGAGGCTACTGTATCAAGTGGGTCCCTATTCCAAGTATGGGTCAATGGAGCTAACCTCATTCATGGACCCACATCTTAATATGTTTTGATATTTTCTATTCATCATCCAGAATGCAATGATTTTCATGGTTATTTTTAAACTTATTTGTATTTTTTTTGAAGATTTTTAAAATCAACCACTAACTAGTACTAGTAATGAAAGCAAAGAAGTCTAAGGAAATGAAGGTTCTAAGCCAGGAAATAACCCTACAAATTTCTTTAGTCCTATATTTATAGGGAACCATTAAGAATACAAAAGATCTTTAAATATTTTAGTTCTATTTCACTATGTTTTGTTGGAAAATTAGGTGCCCTGCTGAGGTTTGTGATTTTGAGAGCTCTCTTACTCTTGGGAAAATATACCTCGTAAGTGTCAAAATTGTACTAAATTTGTGAAATCTGCCTCTCTGCCTCTAGCATACCCACATACATATCCTCAATTTTATAAATGTGTTGTAATAGTAAAAATTCTTAAACCATTGCCACTCAGTGTCTTAAGGAATTCATGTTCTCTTAAAATAATATTTCATCCTGGTAGGACAAATGCAAAATCTAATAAGAAATTAACTCTAGGAGTGCCTGGGTGATGCTCATTTGAGCATCCAACTCTAGATTTTGGCTCAGGTCATGATCTCAGGGTTGTGGAATCGAGCCCTGTGTCCGGCTCTGTGCTCTGTATGGAGTCTGCTTCTCCCTCTCCTTCCCCCTCTGTCCTTCCCTCCTGCCGCTCCCCCTGCTCATGCAAGCATTCTTTCTCTAAAATAAGTCTTTAAGAAAATGAAATTAACTCTATTACCTTGTGTTAAATATCCGTTGTTATGCATACAACATATTGACTGCTATCTTAAGTTTCAAAAAGAAAAGGAGGAGAAATGGCTAAGTATAGAACATCTATTGTTAATAAACTGTGGTCCTATGTATTATTAAAGGATGTAAGAATGAATCTCCCAAACATTTTACCACACACCCCACATGTGCAATTTCTTTATAACACCTAAACTTACTTTATTGGTTCATGTGGTTGTCTGTCTTCTCCTGTACCAATGCCAAGGACAGAGACTCTATCTTATTCATTGCTAAATCCTCAGAACCTAGAACAATACTAGGCACTTAGCTGATCTTCAAATATTTGTTAATGAATGGGAATAATGAGGATCTAGTGATAATGATGTAGAAGGATTTCTGGGAAATGACTCGTCCAATCATCTCATAGGATATAAATAGTACCACCTGGATTTTTACAATGCACAATCTGTACAGCTATATGTGGCAGCCCTATACCCAAGCTAAGTTTCCAAGAAAGAGGGTAACCCTGTGTAACCATGGAAAAAAGGATGAGGCATATATAATGACTACCAATCAAGGGTTGTTGAATTTAGAGCAAGAAAAAGAAGCATCAACTAAGATTAGGCTCCATTTCACCCAAGATGAGTAAGGCCTCATCCCTCTTTCACCAGGCCATCTTCAGGCATGCTCCTGAGTCTGGCCATTCCCATATCCCTGCTACTCTTTCCACGCCTCTCTCAATCTCACTGTTTGAGGCTGTCCACTTGCTCTTCCACTTGATCGCTTAAATTTTCCCTCTGAATCAGGGCAGCAACCAGAAATTGGGGAAAGAAGCCTTAGGGGTCACTTGTATCTGTGTCCTTGTGGAAGTAGTGGGGCCGCCAAGGTGGTAGCAGTGACTGGAGTGGGTTGATATTTACACTTTACAGGCTAGTAAGAGATGTTCTCATCTTGCTTCTTTGAAGCCCCCTTCCACTTAATGGTGGTACTGCAGACAAGGAGAAAAGGAATGTTAAAGATTTAAATAAACTTAAACCTGCCAACTGTTAGAACACCATCTCTTATACACTAATTCTGTCTCTTATGAAATCCTCAGCCTCCCAAAGCAGACAGGAGGTGGCTGGTCCAAGAGGGGCTCCAGGCAGTGTCCCTTCCACAGGCCATCTCCCCTCTAACCCAGAAGCCCCATGACTAGGTCCCAGGCTCTCAACTCATCTAATTTCCTTGCCTTCTCTAGGGGCACCAGGGAACTTCTGGGCTCTTTCTCTGCCTTCTAGGAGGCTCTGTGGTGCTGTGTCTAGTGCTCTCAGCTGACTCCTGCCACACTGCCAATTGTCTCCTCCTGCATTTGCCACATACTGGCATGTGAGGGTCAAGTGAGGTGATGCCCTCTCAGAGAGATACATGATGAACAGAATAGAGGTCCTCTTTCTTACATTTTTAACCCTAATCTCTCAATAGTTTCTACCATCTCTTGATTTCCCTGGAATTTCAACCCCAGGAGAGGGCGTGGGTCAGAAGCCAAACGTTTGGCTTCACACTTCTGTTTTCTTTTTCTTGAATGCTTTCCCCAAACAGCGTAAAACAACATTTATAACCTGATATAGTTTCTGTGGGCCAGCCATCCAGGTGCAACTAGCCAGGTACCTCTGACTCAGGATCTCTCACAAGGCTGCAGTCAAGATGTCAACTGGATCTTCGGTCATCTTCAGGCTTGCGGGGCAGTGGGGGGTGGAAATCTGCTTTTGAGCTCACTCAGGTGGCTGTTAGCAGCCAAAGGTCTCTTTGTGAACTAACTTCAGAGGTGACATCCTATCATTTTTTCCATATTCTGACCATTAGAAGTGAGTCAGTAGTTCCTGACCATATTCAAGGGGTAGGGGGTGTTACACAAAAGTACGTGTACCAAAGATGGGAATCATCGGAGACCCCTTAGAGGCTGCCCACCAAACTTTGATGGGACTTTCCCCTCAGCTAGCCACCACTATAATATTTACATCCTTACTCAAATGTGAACTAGGAGAAAATTTATCAAGCCCTTCTGGGATCCTTAGAGCAGATTGCATAGAAGTCCCTTGCACAGGAGTGCCTGGGTGGCTCAGTCAGTTAAGTGTCTCTTGATTTCAGTTCAGGTCATGATCACATGATTTGTGAAATTGAGCCCAATGTCCTGTTCTGCACTGAGTGGGAAGCCTGCCTAGGATTCTCTCTCTCTGTCTCTCCCCTGCTTGCATGTGTGTGTGTGTTCTCCCTCTCTCTCAAAAAAAAAAAAAAAAAGAAGAAGAAGTAGTAGTTGTTATTTGCACACCAGTTAATAGACAACCCTGGTTTGGAATGCCAGCTCTGAAATTTACTAGCTCTATGATCTTGGGGCAAGCTGTTTAACCTCTTTGAACCTCAGTATATGTGACAGACTGGGTTATTGGGACAATTAAATGATATAATACATATAAAAGACTTAATAGATTGCTTGGCATATAATCCCTTTAAAAAAATCAACTCTCAGTAGCAGTAGTATCAGCAATTTGGTATTTTTATTTTATTTTTTGTGTTTAATATCTCACGGCCATACTGCTATAGGGAACTTCACTAAAAACTATGTAGCATCAATTAAATAATAGGGTTTATTTAGACTAAACTCTTAAAAGGAGCATGGGTATGGCTAAAAGAGGAAGCACAGGAGCTGTTGTGCTCTGGTTGTGGGTGTTGGTGGCTGCTGGGAAGCTGAATCAGACCTGCGGGGGACCCGAGGCCCTGGAGCCCTCCCAGTACACCATTGCTCCCTGCTGGGGCCCCTGGTGATTCCAAGAAGCCTTAGGCCCATGAGAGTACCTAGAAGCGGTACGCAGAACAGGAGCAGGAGCCGGAGGCCACACTGGGACAGGCCGGACCATGGGCAGAGAGTTGACCAGCTTCTGCCTGAGGAAATGGTTTTCTTCCTTTAGCCTTCGGATCTCCCTCTCTGCCCACGAAGCAGCCTTCTGGCTCTTCTCATTGCTCTTCTCATACAGGCGGAGCTCTCGTTCACACAAGGAGGAGACGCTCTGCCATTCTTGCCACTTGTCTTGGGCCATCTTCTTGTAGAAGCCTAAGTTCCAGGAGGTGGCCTCCACCTGGCAGCGTGCCATGGTAAGTTCTTTCTTCAAATCCAGGCAGCGTGTTTGCTCCTTCGCCAGCTTTCCCTCCAGTTGCAGGGTGCGTTCTTCGAACATCTTAGACTGTGCCTGGAGCTCCAGGCGAAACTTCTGAATCTCACTTTACAGGAGTGTTTTGAAAGCGCAAAGACGCCTCCGCAGCTTGGTAGGTTGTTCTTTGTCTTGTGAGCTCTTCAGTCTTCTGACATTCCTTCATCAGTGCCCTGGACAGCTTTTCATTTTTCTCTTGGCACCTGCAGGAGGGCACACCGACCTGGACTTGGTCAGGGGCGGAGCCAGGCTCCGCCTCCCTCCTCGCCGCCACATTGGAGGCCACACGTTCCAGCTGACGGCTAGTGAGCTCCAGCACATGCAGCACCGTCAGCATGATCCGGCTTAGGGTCTGGGATTGGCTCGGGTTCTCACCAACGGCCTGTGGCATTCCTGGATCGAGAAGCTCTGGCCCGCCTGCCTCGCCTGCCTCGCCTGCCTCGTCTGCCTTGCCTGCCTCACCTGCCTCTTCCTGCACTCTCTGCTCACAGCTGCCAATTTCCTGAACCCGTGGGTCTGCACTTCCCTGCAGATCAGGGCTGTCCTTCGAGCTTTCCGTTACTTTCCTCGTGATGCTCCAGAGATGGGGTTTTCATCAGTCAGCAGGGGAGGGCTCCCGAGCCAGCTTTCGGAAGTCTCCTTCAGCGACTGTATAGTGTCTTTCATTGAAAAATACTTGGAATTTTTATTCAGGGCAGCCAGAGCGAGAATCTGTAATGGGAGAGGACTGGACTCCTCCCCAGGTGATGCGACGGTTTCACAGGCTTGCGCCTCTGGTCCTGTCTCCTCCACGCCTTTCCCGGATACTTCACCCTGGGCACACTGCCCCATTCCTTGTCTTAAGCTCAGTCCACTCTTTATTATGAATATCGCCACCGCAATGCATACCAGGATCTCCCAGCGAAACCCAGAGACTCGTGGCATATGTGGCACACTTTCATATACCACCAAGAGGGCAGCCCACAGCTGCTCCAGAACTATCTGGGGAGACATTTCGAAAGCCATCAGCTGGCCCCGAAGGGCCTTGTAGCTCTGTCTCTGATCACCAGTGTCCTATGGGCCACTAGTAACTGCTTAGAACCCCAAGGAGGGTAACCAACACAAACCAGTGCCTGGCAACAAGGGCTGACGTCACTTAGGGTGGGGGAGGGGCACCTGAGTTCTAGCAGACCCAGCTCTTCCTCTGGCCATGCAATGGACAGAAAGGGAGACTACTTACACAGTGTATGGGGGATATAAATGGGCAGCCTGGAGCTGGGGCTTCTGTCAGCCCTCCTGGCCCTATAGCACTCCTAGAGAGTTATAGCAGGGCCATGCCAGTTTCCTCCTCTGCATGTGTGTTAGGCACAGGGGGACCCATTCCTGGGTGAGGCTCATCCCTGTGCCCCTATTCACAGAAGCCTGGTCCCAGAGATCTCCTCTATCTGAGGCTCCCTCTGTCTTTGTCTTTTGTGGGTCTGGAAGAGGTGGGGTATAGGAACACCAGACTGGACGGTGTCCCCAGAGGTACCAACCAAGAGAGTAGATTTTCAGTTGTAACAACACACAAGAAAAAATAAAGAACAGGCAGGGTCTGAGATTTTCATGGCTGTTCAGTGGAGCCTGTTTTCCTCATTAAATCCATGCCTTCCTGGAAGCAGGTGAATCTCTCTGGAGGTTTTCCTTCACCCTGAAGAAATTTTTTTATACTTTTTGCATGGCAGATATATAGGCAATGAAGCCCTCAATTTTTGATCTGTGAGAGAGAGTCTTTATTTCTCTTTCACTTTCGAAGGATAAATTCAGAGGCGACGGATTCTTAATTTGGTGCCTTTTTGTTCTACTCCACTCCTTGGTTGTTAAAGGGAAGTTTCTTCGTAGTCTCATTTGTGTTTCTGTGTAGGTAAGGTGATTTTTCCCAATGGATCCTTTTCCCGTTTTGTTGTTTCTTTGATCTCCTGCAGTTTATGATATGCCTATGTGCAGATTTCATTTTTAGCTTTATTTAAGTAATCTCTACACCTAACATGGGGCTTGAACACATGACCCCAAGATCAAGAGTCACGTGCTCTTCTGACTGAGCCAGCCAGATGCCCCCCATGTACAGATTTTTTGGTATTTATTGTTCTTGGCTGTTCTATGAACCTCCTGGATCTACTGTTTAGTGTCCTTTTTAAAAAACACAAAAACTCATAGACGTTATTTCCTCTGATCTTTTTCCTGTTCCTCCTTCTCTTTCCTCTTGTCCTGGTATTCCACTGCAAATGTGTTAGACCTTTAATATTGTCCCACAGTTCTTAGATATTCTGCTCTGTTGTTTTTTCTCTCTCTCTTTCCTCTTTCCTTTTTACTTTAAGAAATTCCTATTGATCTATATCCAAGCTCCCTCATTCTGTCCATAGCTGTGTCCAGTCTACTGATGAGCCCATTAAGTTCATTCTTCTCATTGTTACATGAAGTTTTTTATTTTTTCATTCTGTCCTAGAATTCCCATCTCTAATATTGCCAATCTGTTCTTGTATACTGTTTACTTTATCCACTAGAAACCTTAGCGTATTAATTATCATTGTTTTATATCCTGGTGTCATAATTCCAACGTCTGTGCTGTGTCCGAAGCTGGTCTTCATGCTTGCCATGTCTCTGAAAACTGTTTTTTTTGTGTGTAGGGGCGGCGGTTTGGTTTGTTTTGGTTTGGTTTTTTTTCACCTCTTATCATGCGTTAATAATTTTTAGTTGTGAACCAGACATGATCGTGATGTGCTGGGTATAAGGCACTACCTTCAGTGACAAGCCTAGAGTGGGTAGTGGGTGTGTGTCAGGGAGGCATTCTTAGTTCCATTAGTCTGTCTCCAGTGCCCCTGAGCCCCAAGGTTGTGACCTCCTGCGTTCCCCCAGTCCATCCCCTAAGGCAGGAGAGAAGAACTTGCCAGGGGGTTGGGGGGGTGCAGAGTGGGATGTTCCCCTTTTCCGGGTCAGTTATGTTCTGGTAAAATTCCAGCAGATTAGGCTAAGGTTTAACTAGCTTCCCCTGAGGGCAGGCCTGTTAAGAAGAACAGGGTACTGTGGTGAATTTCAAAACTGTTCTTTTTCTTTTCTTGCTCAAAGCATACCCTTATGATCTAATTTGTCTCAGATCTTCACTGAGAGAACCTGGTAGGGCTCCTGGACTAAACTCACAGAGATGTGACCCCTCCCCCAGAGACTGAATCCACCCAGCAATTTGGGGTTTTTAAATAACCAAAGTACAGGGAATCATCAGAAAATCAACAAGGATATGAACTTAACAACACCATCAACCAACAGGACCTAAACAACATTTATAAATCACTCAGCCCAACAACAGCAGAATGCACATTATTTTCAAATGCCTGTGTTCCGTATATTCTAGGTCAAAAAACAGACCTCAGCAAATTAAAACAAACAAACACACAAACAAAAACAAAAAACTCCTAGAGAACTGTGTTCTCTGACCACAGTGAAATCAAACTGGGGAGTTGGGGGGCTAAATGGGTGGTGAGTATTAAGGAGTACACTTATTATGATGAGCACTAGCTGTTATAAGTAAGTGATGAATCACTTAATTCTATTCCTGAAGCCAATTTTACAGGATATGTTAACTAGAATTTAAATAAAAATTTGGAAAAAATAAACACGAACCGTTGAATCACTATATTACATACCTGAAACAAATATAACACTATATATCAACTTATTGGAATTAAAATTTTAAAAATTTAAAAAAGTTTTAAAAATCAAACTAGGTATCAAAAGGAAAAAGAACAAATATCCAAACACTTGGAAAGTAACATTCTACATTATCTATAGATCAAAAATAAAATCTCAATACATTGAACTGAATGAAAATGAAAATATAACATGTTAAAATTTGTGGGACACAGTTAAATCAATGGATAGCAAAATTTATAGCACAAAATGCATACATTAGAAAGGAGGAGGGACATCTGGGTGGCTCAATCAGTTGGTCTAACTCTTGATTTTGATTCAGGTCATGATCAACCACAGAGTTGTGAGACTGAGCCCTCATTGTGCTGGTGCTGGGTGTGGAGGCTGCTTAATAATCTCTCTCTCTCCCTCTGTACCCCTCCCCCATTTCTCTCTTTCCCTCTCTCTCTCCCCCTCCCTGCCTTTCCCTCCATCTCTCTCTTTCTCTCCCCCCTAAAAAAAAAGTCTCAAAACAATAAGCTCTCAACTTAAGGACCTAGAAAAAGAATAGAAAATAAAACCAAAGAATAAAACCAAAAGGATCATCCTACCCAATTTCAAGATATATAGCTACAGTAATCAAAAGTGTGTGGTGCTGGTGAAGGGATAGGCAAATGGAACAGAATAAAGATAGATAAATGGAACAGAATAAAGGACCCAGAAATAGACCTACACAAATATGTCCAACTGAGTTTTGACAAAGGTGAAAAGCAATTCAATGGAGGAGTGACAGCCTTTTCAACAAATGGTGCTAGAGCAAGTGGACTTCCATAGGCAAAGAAGAAGAAAGAGAAGAAGGAGGAGGAGGAGTGGTTGGGGAGAAGAGGAAGAGGAAGAGGACGAGGACCACAATTTAAGTCTCGTACCTTATACAAAAATTAACTCAAGGCACCTAGGTCACTCAGGCAGTTAGGCATAGGCAGCCAGCTCTTGATTTCAGCTAATGTCATGATCTCAGGGTCCTGTAACAAAGTCAGGCTCTAAGCTCAGTGGGGAGTCTGCTTAAGGATGCTCTTTTCCCTTCTCCCTCCACTTCTCCCCCAGCTCATGTGCATGCTCACTGTCTCAAAAAATATATATGTTTAAAAATATTAACTCAGAATTAATCACTGACTTAAATGTAAAGTTATAAAACTTTTAGGAAAAAATTTCCAGAATGTAAAGCTAGGTAAAGAATCCTTAGATTTGACATCAAATCATTTTCCATAAAGGAAAAGTTGATTAATAGGACATTATCAAACCATCAAAATTGTAAATCGGTACTGGGTGAAAGACCTTGTTAAGAGGACAAAAAGACAAGCTCCAAACTGGGAGAAAATATGTACAAACCATATACCTGACAAAGAACTCCCATTTGAAGTACATAAACTCGAAATTTGACCCCAAACCAAGCAAGCAATCCAGTCAGAAAAAAAATGGGCAAAAGACCTAAACACCACCAAAGAGTATACAGATGGAAAGCACATAAAAAGTTGCCGTTGGGGCAATTCAAATTAAAACTACAATAAGCTGGGCGCCTGGGTGGCTCAGTGGGTTAAAGCCTCTGCTTTCGGCTCAGGTCATGATCTCAGGGTCCTGGGATCGAGGCCCGCATCGGGCTCTCTGCTCCGCAGGGAGCCTGCTTCCCCCCCTCTCTCTGCCTGCCTCTCTGCCTCCTTGTGATCTCTCTCCCGCTGTGAAATAAATAAATAAAATCTTTAAAAAAAAAAAAAAAACTACAATAAGCTATCACTACACACCTATCACAATGATTAAAATAAAATGCATCAGAGAGAGAGAGAGACCCCACTACCGAATGCAAAGGAGGATGTGGAATAAATGAATCACTCCTGCATTGCTGGTGGGAATGGAAAATGATAGAGATAACTCTTGAAAACAGTTAACAGTTGCTTTTCTTTTTCTTTGCTTTTTTCTTTACATGAAAGAAAAGTTTTACTCAAGTATATATTATTGGTTTAAAAATACATGGAAAAAGACAAACATACAAAAGCATTATCATTCAACTGATTTCTAAACTTAATACTTCTGAAATACAAAACAATGATCATTACCCCCCAAAAGTCAGTTTATTGAAGCAAATTTATTTTTCAGTTGGTCTGTAACTCTTTTCACTCAGTTCTGTTTCCAAATATTCCCAGATTTTTCAGTTTCATGCCATATCAGAACTTCGTTTTTGAAATATTTCCTTCTCAAAGTAGTATATAATTATTTCTTGCAATTAATGTCAACTATAGGAAGCTTCTCTGAGTCACAAGAATTCAATATGATTGCTGCTTTGGAAATAGTTACCACTGTGGGTTGATCTACACTAAGATTCATGTACTGAGAGGGAAAATATTAATGTGCAAAATATGGGGACTGAGAGCAGGGGGTGTAAGAAAAGAAAATATTAGCACAGGAGAGAAGCTGTGTTTAGGATGAAGTAAGTTGGATCATACTTCATATAGAAACTTGCCAAATAATACATAATTATTGGAGAAATGGTGAAAAACTTCCGTGAAGATGTAAACTGTACTCCATAGTCCAGTTGTTCCCAATGAGTTAGGAGCCTTGCTTTACCCTGATCAGAAGTTTCAAAAGGTGTTCCTTTTACTGCATGCAAAAATACTTACATCCCCAGATTATATATAACATTTATTAAGGTCCAAGCAATAGAACATTGAAGAAGGGAATACTGAATAGGACAATATGAAGCAAGCCAACTCCTAATGCATATGTCAGCCACATACCACGGCTGTTCATTACATGGGTACTTGGATTCATCTCACTGTGGGCAACTCCAACATTCATGTTTGCTCTGCCACCTCACTCCTGGCGGCCAGCTCGGAACACAACCAGATCCGCGGCGACCAAGTTTCTTCAAGGCCGAATGCCTATAATATGCCTTTCTTTTTCAAAGCCTTTATTTAAATTCCAGTTAACATACAGTGTAATATTAATTTCAGATGTACAATATAGTGATTCAACACTTCCACACGGTTTTCTTTTAAAACTAGACCTGCAATTACCATATGACCCAGTAATTGCACTCTTGGCATTTATCCTAGAGAAATCAAAACTTACGTTTGCTCAAAAACATGTACATAAAAGTTTATAGCAGCCTTATTTATAATAACCAAAACCTGGAAACAATCCAGATAGCCTTCCATCCCTGAATGGGTAAACAAACTAGTATATACCTACCATAGAAAACTACTGAGCAATAAAAAGGAGCAAACTATGGAAACACCAACTTAAACGAATCTTCAGAGAATTATGCTGAATAGCCAATTATGCTGAATAACCAATCCCAAATAGATACATACTGTTGACTTCATTTATATAATGTTCATGAAGTGCTAAAATTATAGAAGTGGAGAGACAGATTAGTGGTTGCTGAGGTTAAGGAGAGATGGGAATGAGAGCAAAGTGATATGACAATAAAAGGGCTTCAGGAGGGATCCTTGCAGTGATGGGAATGTTCTGTGTCTTGACCAATGTCAAGTGCTCAGTGCTCTGAGTATGATATTATGCTATAGTTTTATAAGAAGTTACCATTTGGAGGAAGTAGTAAAGGGTACATGGGATTTATCTGTATTAATTGTTCTAATTACATCTCAAAATGAAAATTTTATTATGAAAAATAGTAGCCAGATCTTCACACTCCTGGATTCCACTCTCTCTGGAACCAAGGTTCTCTCTCTTGCCTGGAGAATCGGAGGCAGTTTTATCATTGCTCTTTCTTCCCTGCTATACAACCCCCAACTGACCCTGACTCTCTGCCATGAAAACCAGAAGTATGAAGATGTGGCTCTGGTTCCATATGTCCCTCTTTTTGATGGCCAGCTTGATTATCCTGTGCCTTACCCCGAGAGCCCCTTCCACTTCTGCTCCCTGCTTTAATTTAGCAGATGAGTCCATCAATGTCTTGGACACACGGAGCTCAGAAAACAGTGATCCAGAAGGAAACTACCCAGTTTAAGTGACAAGATGGGCTTGATTATTCTGTTATTCAGAAAATTGTTCAAACTGAATTCATTATCTCAACATATAATTCACAGTTGTTCATTATCTCAATATATAACTGCTGGTTGGCAGACATTTGTAAAGTGCAAAATACATGATATGATTGTGGGGTTTTACCTTTTGAATTGAAACTTATTTAATTATATTGAAAAATACAGAGCCATCATTTTTTTTTTAAAGATTTTTTATTTATTCATTTGACACAGACAGAGAGATTACAAGTAGGCAGAGAGGCAGGCAGAGAGAGAGGAGAGAGGAGGAAGCAGGCTCCCTGCTGAGCAGAGAGCCCGATGTGGGCCTCGATCCCAGGACCCTGGGATCATGACCTGAGCCGAAGGCAGCGGCTTTAACCCACTGAGCCACCCAGGCGCCCCAGAGCCATCATTTTTTACTTTAATACTTGCCACCTCTCTTTTTTTTCTGGTATTCATATTACAGATGTTTATGTCATAAGCAAAATAAAGGAAACAGAGGTATGCTTGGATCGCAGGATCTCTTTTTGTTAAATGCTTGTTTATACCAGGTTAGCAGAAACATCACTGATGTTATATTCATGGTACTGTGGGGGTTTTGGGGGGAGGCATGGGGAAGAGGAAGCAGACATGGTGGACTTACTGTTGAATTATGTCCTACAGATGCTCCTTCACCATGAAACAACAACAACAACAACAACAACAACAACAAAGGCTTTGAGGAACACTAACTGTATGGGGGTGGGACAGGGAGAGGCAAATCAGGAAACAGACTCTTAACTGTAGAGAACAAACTGAGGGTTACAGGAGGGGAGGTGGGCAGTGGGATGGGTTAAATGGTGATACATTAAAGAGGGCACTTATAGTAATGACCATTGGGTGTTGTATGTAAGTGATGGATCACTAAATTTTATACCTGAAACTAATATTATACTGCATTTTAACTGGAATATAAATAAAAACGTAAAAAAATGCTACTTGTTGGTAATAAAATTTTCTTAAATTTCTCATGGGCCAAGAGGGATGATACAGACACTAAATTCATCAAAAAAAAACTAGAATAAATATATGAGAAGAAAACAATATACAGAACTTAAAGGTTATCTTTCTGCAAAAGTGAACAGATGTTGTTTACAGGAGGGTAAGAGACTTAAATCAAGGCAAACAGAGGGCTGAAGTTCTGGGGGCAGGAATCTACACATGGACAGAAAGAGCAGACATAGAACTGGAAAGTAAAGAAAGCATATATATCATTCAAAGGAAAATATCATTCATTTGCTTCATTTCTTGAAACATCTCTAACTGAATGAGGCAATTTGAGTTTTGTTCACTTTTGAGAGTTTGAAGATTTTGGTCTCCCAGATTGGGTACCTTAAGCCACGCTAGTCTTCCATGCCCAGAGTTATGCATAGCACTTAATTTCTGCCTCCAATAATTCTACATTGCTGGGGTAAATTTTGCCAGAATTTTTATTCATTGAATGTTTAGAAAGTGACTTGGGGAAGTATTTGGTTTCCAAGTGAGAATGACTTTTCTAAGCATAAAAGCAAAGGAGGAAGGCATAAAGGAAATGATTGATAGCCCTGACTTAATGAAAATATTATAGAGGAGTATTTAATGATAGGGAAAACTATCCCTGACATGTTTTTATCATTTATTATCATTTTATAATTTATTATTATTTATCAAAAAATAAAAGACCAGCATGGATATTATAATTTCAATGTGGTAAAATTTGTATCTGAAATACATATATGTGGGAAATAATGCGAAGTACTAAAAGAATTATGAGTGATTTTTATTTTATTTGTACTTTTCTGAATTTCCCAAATTTTCATATTAAGCAGAACCAAAAAAAATTTTAAAACAAATTTAAGCCAGCCAACACTGAATCCATTTCATTCCTAAATTCATTTATGAGTTCATATATTCCTACAGGTTTGAGTCATATATTCCTACAGGTATTTTAGAATTAGTGGTTGAATTCTATTTAACTCAGTGGCATACCAAAGATAAAACAAGAATTTGTGAGTTGACCCAGGGGAAAATTGAGACAAAAATAGTCTGAAATGGAAAGTTCTTTCAGACTTTGAAGAACTATAATATATAGGTGGATCTAATTTGATCCCACCAGAGAAAGGTAGAAGTACACATAAAAAAATTCTTAAAGAAAAATTTTCCTTGTTTCCCAGGTGAGCCACTATATTCCTCTGCTACTACGAATTTGAAACTTCACCCTTCCAGGTCCAGCCCAATTACACTGGAAAACCACCTCCATTACACATTCCCACCCAACTATACCTGACACCAGTGATGGCTAATCCTGGTGCCAAAATCTGGCATGTGATTCAGATGTCCTATGTAGATAATTTAAATAGCCAAAACTAGGAATGGAGACTTTCAGGGAAAGGAGTCATTTTCTAAGAACCAGGTGATGATTCTGAACAAGGTAAATGTAACTATTTGGAGAGTATGGTGGATTATGTATATAGGACCAAGCTCTAAGGAAGACTTGGTAGTTGTGGAAGAAGTCCTCCAACTGGGAAGCTTTCTGGAATGGGAAGACTCTTTGTCCCAGGATCCAAAAGCTTTCTATGGAATACTCCTTTGGATAACCATCTCTTCCGGTCTCTTTATGTCTTGATGATTACTAAAGGTACAAATAAAAACCCTCAAATGTGGTGTGAAACTCAGTTTGGGTTCAAAATTGTATCACTAAAAATATATCTTCCAAAAAGAACTTAAATTGTATGTGTAAAATGTCCAAAACCAGAGAATAACTGAACTGAGACAGCTATTAAGCCTAGATCAAGTATGTTTTTTTATTTAAATTTTAGATAGTTAACATACAGTGCAATATTGGTTCTGAAGTAGAATTCAGTGATTCATCACTTACATACAACACCCAGTGCTCATCCTAACAAGTGCCCTCCATCACCCATCTAGCCCATCCCCCACCTATCTCCCTTCATCAACCCCATTTGTTCTCTATTGTTAAAAGCATCTTATGGCTTGCTTCCCTCTCTCCTTTTTTTCTTTCCCCCTTCTCATATGTTCATCTGTTTTCTTTCTTAAATTCCACATATGAGTGCGATCATTTGATATTTGTCTTTCTCTGACTTATTTCACTTAGCATAATACACTCTAGCTCCATCCATGCCATTATAAATGGCAAGATTCATTCCTTTTGATGGCTGAGTAATATTCCGTGTGTGTGTGTGTACCACTTCTTCTTTATCCCTTCATAAGTTGATGGATAGTTAGGCTCTCTCCATAGTTTGGCTATTGTTGATAATGCTGCTATAAACATCAGGGTGCATGTATCCCTTCACATCTGTATTTTGTATCTTTTGGGTAAATACCTAGTAGTGCAATTCCTGGATCATAGGGTACTTCTATTTTTTTAACTTTTTAAGGAATCTGCATACTGTTCTCCAGAGTGGCTGCATCACTTTGCATTCCCACCAACAATGCAAGAGGGTTTCCCTTTCCCCACATCCTCGCCAACACCTGGTGTTTCTTGTATTGTTAATTTTGGTCATTCTGACAGGTGTGAGATGGTACCTCATCATGGTTCTGATTTGTATTTCCCTGATGATGAGTGATGTTGAACACCTGTTCATGTGTCTGTAAGCCATATGGATGTCTTCTTTGGAAAAATGCTTGTTCATGTCTTCTTCTGCCCATTTCTTAACTGGATTATTTGTTTTTTGGGTGTTGAGTTTGATAACTTCTTTGTAGATATTGAATAATAACCCTTGATCAGATAGGTCATTTGTAAATATCTTCTCCCATTCTGTAATCTGCCTTTTAGTATTGTTGACTATTTCCTTCACTGTGCAGAAGCTTCTTATCTTGATGAAGTCCCAATAGTTCATTTTTGCTTTTATCTTCCTTGTCTCCAGAGATGTGTCTAGTAAGAAGTTGCTATGGTCAATGTCAAAGAGGTTTCTGCCTGTGTTTTCCTCTGAAAACTTGATGTTTTCCTGTCTCACATTTAGGTCTTTTATCCATTTGAACTTATTTTTGTGTATGGATAAAAAAAGTGGTCCAGTTTTATTGTTCTCCATGTTGCTGTCTGATTTTCCTAACACCATTTTTGAAGAGACTGTCTTCTTCCCATTGGATATTCTTTCCTGCAAACTAATCCAAAGATTAGATAACCACACTGTTGTGGATCCGTTTCTGGGTTCTCAATTCTGTTCCATTGATCTATGTGTCTGTTTTGGTGACAGTACCATGCTGTCTTGATGACTACAGCTTTGTAATGTAGCTTAAAATCTGGAATCATGATGCCTCCAGTTTTGTTTTTCTTTGTCGGAATTGCTTCGGCTATTTGGGGTCTTTTGTGTTTCCATATAAATGTGAGGATTGTTTGTTCTAGCTCTGTGAAAAATGCTGGTGGTATTTTGATAGGGATTGCATCAAATGTGTAAATTGCTTTGGGTAGTACAGACGTTTTTACAAAGTTGTACTTCTAATCCATGAGCATGGAATGCTTTTCCATTTGTTTGGTTCCCCTTCAATTTCTTTCATAAATAGATTCCATAGTTTTCAGAGTATAGCTCTTTTACGTCTTTAGTTAGATTTATTTCTAGGTATCTTATTGTTTTCTGGTGCAATTGCAAATGGGATCAACTCCTTGATTTCTTGTTCTGATGCTTCATTATCTGTTAAAGAACATCCTATTAGAGAATGAGTGGGTTAACTAGGAAATTAAAGAAGAATTTTAAAAATATATGAAGCAAGTGAAATTGAAAGTGTTACATCCCCAAACCCCTGGGATGCAGCAAAAGCAGTCCTAAAAGGGAAGCGTATTGCAGTGCACACTTACCTCAAGAAGCAAGAAAAGTTCCAGATACACAACCGAACTTTACACAAAAAGGAGCTAGAAAAGGAAGAGCAAATAAAGTCTACAGCCAGCAGAAGGGAAATGATAAATATTAGAGTAGAAATAAATTATATAGAAACAAACAAACAAAAACAATAGAATGGAGGGGTGCCAGTGTGGCTCAATCAGTTAAATGTCTGCCTTTGGCTCAGGTCATGATCCCAGGATTCTAGGATTAAGCCTGCTTCTCGCTCTCCCCCTGCCTGCTACTCCCCCTGTTGTGTTTGCTCTCTCTTGCTCTCTCTCCTTCTCTCTCTGTCAAATAAATAAATAAAAGCTAAAAAAAACAAAACAGTAGAATGGATTAATGAAACTAAGAGCTGGTTCTTGGAAAGAATTAATGAAATTGATAAATCCCTAGCCAGACTTATCAACAAGAAAAGAGAAAGGAACAAATAGATAAAATAATGAATGACAGAGGAGAGATCCCAACCAACACCATAGAAATACAAATAATTATAAGAGAATACTATGAAAAATTACATGCCAACAAACCAGGCAACCTGGAAGAAATGGAGAAAATCCTAGAATCTTACAAACTACCAAAGCTGAAACAGGAAGAAATAGAAAATTTGAATAGACCCATAACCAGCAAAGACCTTGAATCAATAATCAGTAATCTCCCAACAAACTAAAGTCCTAGGCTGACTGGCTTCCCAGGAGAATTCTACCAGACATTTTAAGAAGACTTAATACCTATTCTTCTCAAACTGTTCCCAAAAATAGAAATGGAAGGAAAACTTCCAAACTCATTCTATGAAGCCAGCATTACCTTGATTCCAAAACCAGACAAAGACCCACTAAAAAGAATTATAGGCCGATATCACTGATGAACATGGATGCAAAAATTCTCAATGAAATACTAGCAAATCAAATTCAACAGTACATTAAAAGAATTATTTGCCACGATCAGGTGGGATTTATTCCTGGGCTGCAGGAGTGGTTCAGTACTCCCAAATCATCAATGTGATACACCATAGTAATAAAAGAAAGGGTAAGACCCATATGATCCTCAATAGATGCAGGAAAGGCATTTGACAAAATACAGCATCCTTTCCTGATAAAAACACTCAACAAAGTAGGTTTAGATGGAACATACCTGAACATCATAAAGGTCATATACAAAAGACACACAGCCAATATCCTCCTCAATGGAAAAAAAATTTAGAGCCTTTCCTCTATGGGTAGTAATAAGACAGGGATGTCCATTCTCACTATTACTATTTAACATAGTACTGGAAGCCTTAGGCTCAGCAGTGAGACAACAAAAAGAAATAAAAGGCATCCAAATTGGCAAGGAAGAAGTGAAATTTTTACTCTATCCAGACAACATGATCCTCTGTAGAAAACCCTAAAGACTGTGCAGAAAATTGCTAGAACTCATACATCAATTCACCAAAGTCACAGGATATAAAATCAATGTGCTGAAATCTGTTGCATTTCTATACACTTAGATCAAATATTTAATGAGTTGAATAAGCAAGTCTTTGTTCTTAATTGCATAATAAAAAAGTTCATCTTTTAAAAATGGCCTACATTTTGACTTGTTCACTATCACTGCAAGTAATTACAATATTTTGTTTTCTACTAGCCTTTTAGTACATTTAACTTACCATATTCTCTCATCCTCCCCAATCTTGTCTTTAATCTGCTGCATCCTCCAACCCAGCTCTCTCACCCTTATATTCGATTTATAATGTCTTACTGCATAGTGGGAGGTGTATTAATGTTTGTTCAATTTAATTAAATTTTAATCCATTGCATCCATTTTACTCCACTATCCAGCATTTGAGAATGTTCTGGGCATTGTTTCTACAGGCAGTCCTTGCTTTTCTTCCAAGTAGTACAGGACTGTAAAAGTGACCATTCATGCTGAAGCCATAAAAATCTATTTTAAAAATCAATGGGAAAAATTGTTTGTTCTATGACATCTATTTTTGTCAAAAGATTTAAAACTCCCTTACTTTGTTATAAATATGTAGGGAAATGATCAAAACATAGTAAAACTAGTATTTATTATATCATGGTTTAAAACATTAAAAATATTTTTATTTCTTTGTCAAAAAAGAGCTATTATGGATAATTTGGATAGTGCTCGCCTTATCATTATTTAACTTACATGAAGTTAGCACATTTTTTATACTATGGCAAATTGCCATACTCCTTTCTTAATTCATATCAGCTTCCAATATTTTTTTCCTTTTCATGTCCAACATCATAAAATATCTATAAGAGTTCCTTTAATGTGAAATGTTGACAGCATTTTTTCTTGTAGAACATTTTCTCCTTTTTCATCACAGCCATTTTCTCATTTATGTCCACACGTTTGTTTTCAGTAAGTTTCTCTGGCTGCATACCCAGAGTTGAATGGTAGCAGTGTCAACATTCCTGTTGTCAGCTATTTCTTCTATAACATTTACATTTGATTTAAATTTCAGCTCTACATTATCACTTTTTGTGCTTCTGCTGCACTCTAATCTTTGTTGGCCCATTCCCTCTTGCCATTGTTCATTTTTGTGAAATGCCACATATGTGGGAAACAAGGGGGCAACACAGCTACATGCTTTGCTGTCTGTGTGAGAATTGAAAACCAGATGTGCAGTGACCAGTCACCCACTGACAGACTTTAAAAGTCAGTCACAGATGTTGATGCCCATCTGTTATTTACAAAATGACTTGGAGATGAAATATCTAACACTGGAAACTAAAATTTGAACTGCACTTGTTGGAGGACTAATGTTATTTAAATGGTGATAACTGAAATTTGTGTATACTGGAACCCCACAAACTGAGGAGACCTGTACTTTCTCTTACTAGGTATAAGATTATTATATAGTATATTTTAATAATGCAACAAAGTTGGTCCTGGCCTCTACTCTGTTGTTCCTGAGTAAATACCACCAACCATTGTTACTGGACAATCTCAGTATAAAATTTCTAGAAATGAGATGTGGTACTACAGAAAAGTAAAATGGATCAGATATTATAGTCCTGCTGGTGACACAAAACATTTCAAATATTTATATTTTATTAGAAAATGTAGATTTTTCAATCATCACCTGCTCTGTTAGATTAATCCCTGGGCAGTTCTAAGTATATGTTTAGTATGAAAGTAACTAGAATTTGAAGGATTGCTGTATGATTTTCCAGTTCTCCATCCTTCATTCAGAGAATATTTTTGCTTGTGTTGCTTTCAAACTTATTTAGTCACCATTTTGTATTTAATGAGCTTCTCACAGTGTGACATCAAATATCTTTATAGATGAAGCTCCCTTTTGAAAATTTCCCTAGAAATTATCCAGCTCTAATTAATTTTCTTAGTATTAAATTTTAAGTACTTCCTTAGTGTTGAGATTTACGTCCTTTGGTACTACAACTCTTTTCCAACCTGAATAATTTTACTCCAGTCCAAGTAACGATATTCTTCAGCTTGATTGGTAACTGTGCCCTTCCTTTGATTATTATTCTTACTTCCTCTATACTGAGTCTAGAACAAAAACAAAAACAAAGAATTTAAATGCTATCTCTTTTAAAGCTAGTAACACCAATTCTTAAAAAAAAAAAAAGCTCTAACATTTCAGGTTGTCATAGGGGTCTAAGAAACAATATTCAGTCAAATCCAAAAACTGTGAAAAGGAGGGAAACTCTTTAGCATAACTTTGTCACATTACATACACAAAGACTTCAGTGATTGTAAAATTTGTCTTCAAATTTAACAAAAGTTTATTTGGTGAATTTGGGTATATGACAAACAAATATTTAAGGGGAAATCAAAATAGTCTTAGCAGGTGATGAATATCAAATAGATTCATTCTTTATCTCTCTTAGGAAATTCCCTAACCTAATAACAAATATATTTTCCTAACAAGATAATATTCAAAACTTCTCTCTCTCTATTTTTTTTTTTTGGCAAAGTATTTTTAAATACATTGATGAGGTGAGTGTAGTACCTAAAGGCTGCCACACTGAGGCATGTGATGCATTGTTTTGGAACTGGCTTTCAGATCACAATTACTAGTCTTCCTCATAAGGAAAGATAGTAGTCTAGAAATTAAACTTATAAAGCCCAGATGGAACTTGATTAGTAGGCATTTCCTTTCCTGTGTGTATGGGTGATGTAAACTGATTGCTAAAAAGAGACCCACACATTAGAAGGAAAGCACATCCCCTCCTTTATGGTCATCATATGTTAGAATAATAGGAAATAGTCCCATGGTCATCTTTTTTCTAGAAACACTACCTAAACTACAAAAGAGAAATGATCTGTTCTATTACTTAAAGCATTCAATCAAGGAGATGTCTCAATTGTCCTATTCAGGATTGAACAGTCATTACATTGTGATCATTCTCCCTTTGTCTGACCAGATGGGGAATGGCTGCAATTCTTAGAGAGTTATAAAAATCACAAATATAGCATATGCAATACAATGACACCCTGTTTATTTGTCAGAGAAAGAACATGTTCTGGCAAGTCTTGGAAATTAAATTCACTCCAGAATAGACTACTAGAAAACAACTTTCTAATTTAATACATAATTTGAATATAAAGAACTTTAAAATGAATCCATGTTGATGATCACAAAATAAATAAAACAAAATTTGACAAAATTATAAGAAAAAAATAACAAATCTAATATTGATGTTTTTTTAACACAACTCTCAGTGATTAAGAAAACAGGCAAATATTTAGTGGAATATAGATGATATAAGCAATTACAAACTTAATCTAGTAAACACATATAGAATCCATACCCAATGGTTAGAGATAGCATATTCTTTTCAAGCCCAACTGAAACATTTACAAAAATTGACAATATACTAGATCACAAAGCAAGGTTCAAGAAATACTAAACAGTCTATATCATATAGACCAATTTTTCTGACCAAATGCAGTTGTTAGAAAGTATTTATGAAAATGTGACTTAAAGAGAACTCACATTTTAAAATTAAAAATACAACATGTTTAAAGAAATAAAGGAAAATGTTCAATATTTACAACTAAATGGAAATAAAACTATTATATATCAAAATATATGGAATGTAGCTAAGGTAGTACTGAAGAAGAATCTATAGTTTCAAATAAATATATTACAAAAGAAAAAGACCTCCAAATTAATGAGCTAAGTTTTCAACTCAAATTAAAAAAGGAAAAAGAGAATTAGCAAAAACAACACAGGGCAGAGACCAACAAAACAGAAAGCAAAGAATAATCTTCCCTATTGTATCTTCATTTTATATTTAATTTCTGCTCTAGGTTTAGATGGTTTGCTCCCCAAATAATGAGTAAGATAACCCTGACACCAAAACCAGACAAAGACAAAATAAGAAAGGAAATTATAAGTCTATCTCAGGAATACAGATGTAAATATTAGCGACCTAAATCCAGCTAATATAATAAGATACATATCATAACCAAAGAAGCTAATCCCAGGAATATAAGGATGATTTAACAATAGAAAATTACAAATTAAAATTAATTATAACAACTATATGATTGTGTTAATGTATGAAGAAAGATTACATGCTAAAATTTAACATCCATTAATGACAAAAACAACCTAGCATAGAAAATACATCTTTAATGTGTTCAATCTTAATTTGAAAAGCAATGTGAAGGGAGAGTGATCAAAAATAGCCAAGACAGTTTTGAAGTAGAACAACATGAAGAGACACATCCTACCAGACTGAACAAATTCTATATAAACCATAGTGTGGTTTTAGTAAATGGTTATAAACCAGGGTGCATTAGAGCAATTCCATGCACAAAAGGAAATTTGACATTGGACAGAGGTGGCATGTGAACTCACTGGACAGATGAACCATCCAAATGAGTACAGTAGCATAGCTGGTCTTCCATAGCAGAAAAATAAATAAATCCCAACCTCACATCATGTAAAAAAAATCATTTCTAAGTTTTTAAGACTTACATTTGAAAACAAACTTTAAAACAACTTTTTGGAGAAAATACAGGATAACATCTTTATGATATTAAGGCAGAAGTGAGTTCTGAAAACTTTATACATACAGTCATGATGAAGGATATGATGAAAATAGGAATCAATAAGCTACAAGAAAGGAAGATGTTCATGATGCATATAAACAAAGGATTACTATCCAGAAGGTAAAAAGAATAAATAGAGTTTAATTCTTTTTAATGGGCAAAAATGAGTGAGCAATTTCTGGAATCACCTACTGTATAAAAGCTGTTCATATAATTTGTAATGAGGAAAATGCAAAGTAAAACAACAAAAGCACAATTTCATATCCATTAGATTTTTTTTAACTAAAAGCTCAACGATATCAAGGGTTAGTAAAGTTGTAGAGAAATGGGAACACTCATTCACTGCAGATGAGAGTATTTACTGATTTAGAGAGAAATAGCAGCATTCAATAAAGTGGATGGCGTATAAATCCATGGCCCAGCAAATCCCTTCCCAGATGTAAAGAAACTCTCATACATGTCTAGGAGAAATGTGCAAGAATATTCATTGCAATATTGTAACAATGAAAGCAACCTAACTCTCCACCAACAAAATAAGGAATCAATATATTGTGGATTTAACTGTAATGGAATATCATTTAATTGTGCTATTAAAATTAATAAATCAACTTAAGTGTCAAAAATTTGGGGAGAAGAACAGACTGAATTGATACATCAGGATCTCATTTGCATGAAATTTCAAAGCGTACACAATATTACATAATGTTCCTGAGTCCATGTATATATAGAAAAACATAAAATCATGCATGGGAATGATAATGCAGAAGTTAAGGTAGTGATTACCTTGATAGAGGAGAGGAAAACAGGATCAGGGTATACTAAAAAGGGAGCTTTGGTTTTATCTGTAATGTCTCAATTTCTTTGTAAAAGATTTAATAAATATGACAAGATGTAGTTGGTGGACACATAGATATAATATTCTCTGCTTTTTTTCTATTTGCTTCAAATTGTGATTTTTTAAAAGGAAGTTAGTAATATTCTTTTAAATACAAAAGCATGGTGGTCACTTGCATTGAAAGAGGAGAAGGCAGGATAAGATGAGAAAGTTCCCCAGCAGGTCTCTAGCACAATCTGGTGCTTAGGTGCTAGCATGATTCATGCTTAGAAAAGGTGAGTCTTCCCAAGTTTGGACTGAAATAAATGAGCTA
This sequence comes from Ailurus styani, assembly GCA_002007465.1. Lineage (NCBI taxonomy): Eukaryota > Metazoa > Chordata > Mammalia > Carnivora > Ailuridae > Ailurus > Ailurus styani. The sequence goes on along the minus strand of LNAC01000131.1, from coordinate 3,500,676 downwards.
TGTCAGGGAGGCAGAGAGGGAGAGAAATTACCATGACTTTGCCTACCCTTTCTTTCTTGCCCTGTTGTCCCAGCTCTCTTTCCTTCCATCTTTTCTCTCTCCCTCACTAACATGGCACAGAAAGCCACAGCTGCCTAACTTTGTGGAAGAAATATAGCTAACCATATAGCTCTGTCTTTGCCATCCCCATCAGGAGACTTCCTCCAGGCACTGGGGAACCTCCATTAATTAGAGGAAATCAAAACTCCAGGATACATACAATCATATACTAGGAATTTTCCTCTCATTTGAGGCATTAGACAACTTGTAGAAATTCAAGTAGTATGAAAATTCTACAGAAGCTATGTGGCTGAAAAATTATTGTTGAGCCTTAAAGTAAGAGAGAATTGTGTTAATATTTATTAACTTGTATTAATCTCTTAGATATTTAAATTAGATTCAATATAGTTGTATTTAACTCTTATGTTCTTGAGCATATCCCTATATTTTCTCATTATTTCTAATATAGTGATAGTTTCTAATATATTAATGGATTCCTCTCTGTGAACAGCATTCTCATCATGTAAATGCCAAAGCTGTTTATGATGGATTCAGAAATCCTACTTAACTATATGTAAAATAAGATTGAAGTTTTAAGTATTAAATTTTCCAAAGCAATATGTACGTAATTTAAGAATACTTTTATTTTGAATTGTTTTTAATATAGTAAAAATTCAGACAATCCAAAGGGATATAAAAATATTATACTAAAGGTAACTCTCTTTCCCGTACATTGTCCCATGAGTCCCCTCCTCAGAGGCAGCCATTTTCAATTTCCTTTTCTCTAAGATACCTTATATGTGGATAAATAGGCAATGAAAAGAATTGGGGTTTTTTTTTTAAAGATTTTACTTATTTATTTGACAGAGAGAGAGAGAGATTATAAGTAGGCAGAGAGGCAGGCAGAGAGAGAGGAGGAAGCAGGCTCCCCACTGAGCAGAGAGCCCATGCGGGTCTGGATCCCAGGACCCTGAGATCATGACCTGAGCCGAAGGCAGAGGTTTTAACCCACTGAGCCACCCAGGCACCCTGAAAAGAATTGTCTTAAAAGTCCATTCCATAGGAATTGTATTTCAAAATGTCTGTATTCTTAGTACATTCAATGCTTTTCTGTTTGAGGCCAAACATGTAGTGCAGAAATCTTCAGGCTTGGGGTCAGACACAATATAAGTAAAACCCAATCACAAAAGCAAGATTTTGAAGCCAGCCACGATAAAAGTGACTGAGATGTTATAATGTTTATTAAACTTTTTATAGAAAAATCAAGAGAGAACAGTGTCAATGTAATAACTGTATGGTAACTAACTGTTAACGAACGAGGATTTAAATAAAAACTTTTTTAAAAATTTAAAAATTTTTTATTTTAAAAAAGAGTATGTGATGTCAAAGAGTATAGTTCATATTAGCTTGTTACTCTTCAACACAATATATTTGGTATTTCCCATGTTTGGAAAGGATTTTCATGTATTTTTTCTAAACCTGTATTTTGGACCCATTTGTAAGAAAAATGTCACCTTTGTCTTTTAGGCTCTTCTAACATATAGGAATGACCCAACCATGAGAAAAATGTTGAATCATCTGTATTTCTATATCATGCCTGTGTTTAATGTTGATGGATACCATTTTAGCTGGACCAGTGTAAGTCACTTTGCCTATCCAATTGAAAAGAGAGACTAAATAAATAGAAAATAAAACAGAACAGGGAGGAAACCTGGTGGGCGGACAGCCTAGTGATTCCAGAACTACAAAAAAGACCTCCACTCCCTGTCCCATCATAGCAAAAGTTAAGTTCAAACTTTTGTTCTCAGGCTTTGCCTGAGATTCCATATAAGTCAAGATTTCTCCTTCAAGAGATTGAATTGTGAAACAATTTCAAGAAACTGAAACATCACCAGTCTAGCCCAGCTTACTCAGTTTTGCCTGAGAAGAAATGAGGCCAGGAGAAGCTTAGAGATAACAAACATGTGGCAGAAATTGGAGCATGAACCTGGGTCTCTGCTCCTTATCCAGTCCCCTTTCTACTCCTTGGATTTGTCTGTTCCTGGAGGAGCTCCCCCCACAGTGCTATGATTCATTCACTAATTATGCTACTAAAATGCATGTGGATAACCTTTTGAGTATTTTTTCTACACCAATTTTCTTAATTATACTTAGGATCGATTTTGGAGAAAAACAAGGTCAAGGAACTCAAGGTTTCGCTGCCGTGGAGTTGATGCCAATCGTAACTGGAAAGTGAAATGGTGTGGTAAGTCGGAAACTAACTGGAATTTGGATCCAGAGGTTTCCACAGTTTTCATTCTCAAAAATGATGAGCCCATTAGGACTCCAATATAAAACTGTACACTGTAGCTATGATTTGCAAAAGAAAATGAAAGGGATTTTAATATGCAAATATCAAAGATTAACATCTGTCAACCCAGTCTTAAAAACTGAAAATTTAAACACAGATGTAAAAACAGAAAACTAAGGAATACTCAACACTCAGAAACTAAAACGGGACTGTGGTTTGTGGTATAAATCTGGTTAAGTGTTTTCATCTTTTCTTTGAGAAAGAGAGAGTAATTCTGATCCTGCTTTCATCTGTCTGTGACAATCAAAAGTACCAAATCCTTGTCTAGAATCTACCTAAGGTCTCATGCATTGATTGACCGTTTATGTGACAAATATATTTCTGCTACATTACATCCATCATTAATACCTTTCAAGTGAAGAGAGGATGTCATTTTAAGAAACTCTTTCAAAATAAAGAAGCAGGTAGTTACTGAAGAGGAGGGAGAAAATTAGCCATAGCTAGTATAGAGGAGGCAAAACTTGACCTCTACCCACCCTGGGTTTTCAGCTGAAGCTCTTATTTGTGTTTGTTTGCTTCTTTTTCTTTTGGTTTTTGGGGTTTTTTGTTTTTTGTTTTAGATTTTATTTTTTCAGTGATCCAAGATTCATCATTTATGCCCCACACCCAGTGCTCCATGCAATATGTGCCCTCCTTAATACCCACTACCAGGCTTACCCATCCCTTCACCTCCCTCCCCTCCATAACCCTCAGAGTCCACAGTCTCTCATCTTTCTTCTCCCCCCTCCGATTTACCCCAATTCACTTTTCCTTTCCTTCTCCTAAAGTCCTCCATTTTATTCCTTATGTTCCACAAGTAAGTGAAACCATATGATAATTGACTTTCTCTGCTTGACGTCTTTCACTCAGCATGATCTCCTCCAGATGAAGCTCTTAAAAAGGCAGATTAGCAAGAGAAAAACAGTTTATTAACATGTGCGGCACATGTTACGTGAGAGAAATCTCATGAAAAGTAACTCAGAGTGGCAACTTAGAACTCTGGCTTATATAGCATCTTCGATAAATTTGTAGAGAAATGACAGGACAAAGGAAAGTAGTTTTGGGCTAAAATAAAATAAATATATGCGGGGTGACTAATGGAGCCGGGTTTGTTTGCAGATTCTTGCGGTGCTGTCTCTAGAATGATAAGCTCTGTCTCCGGTAAAAGGAGAATTTATATCCTCTCTTCAGGCAGAAAAGGGGAAGGTAGAGAGAGCTTTTCCTGCATTTGCTCCTGCTTAATTGCCTTCAGCTCAAAATAATTTTTATGTCAAAGAGGCATATTTTGGTTTCCTTCACTAATATCATACTTGGCAATAGGAGGGAGGGTACAAAAGGTATTATCAAAAGGCAGTTGTAAGGAGTTCCCCTTTCACAGAATCCTTCCTTAGCTCCCTCAAAATATAGACCATTGTGTAATAGAAAGGCTTCTGTTAGTCCCTTAGGAATGAGGCCTATTCCCAAATCACTCATCCTATGACACATTAGACACCACTACTCCCATCCTACCCACATCAGACAGAGCAGCTGGGCATGGGCTTAGACTCCTTCCACACATCTTCTCCACGCAACCTCCCTTAATCAGTTAGAATTCACAAATAAGAATATGTCTCTAGAATATGACAGATATGGTTTGGTTCTACCATTATTAGCTCAATGATTTGGGTGATTTTTTTTTTACCCATCAATTTATAACAATAACACCTACTTCATAGATTTCTAATGGGAATTAAAGGAATTTACATATGTTTAATGCCTAATTCAGTCCTAGTTCCAGAGATCTTAATGTCAGTGATCTCTCCCTTCTCACCCAAGCTAAAGAATAGTCAATTGATCTCTGAGCCTCAGGTCCACCGTTAAAGTACTTTCCTTCAGGAGAGTGTTGCGATGATAAGCCATAAGGTAAACTTAAAAGGGTTCACATTGATGAAACAAAGAAAAGCATATATAGATGCTATAAAACGCTGTTAATGATGGCTGTTTGTTTTAAAATTTTTTCTTCAAGGTGCCTCAGTGGCTCAGTTGATTAAGCATCTGACTTGATTTCAGCTCAGGTCATGATCTCAGGGTCATGAGATCGAGCCCTGCATTGAGGCTCCACATTCAGCAGGAAGACTGCCCAAGATTGCCTCTCCCTCTCCCTCTGTCCCTCCGCCCACCCACCCTCTCTCTCTAAAGTAAATAAGTAAATCTAAAAAAAAATTTTTTTTTCCAACCTGGACTGAGACATAAAGCTGGTTCACATCAACTCCCTAAAACTACTAATTTTTTTAAAATTCTTTTCCCCTCTTTCTGATGCAACCATTTTGCATGCTCATAACTGTGTGTCCTATTTCATTAGTTGTCAGATATCTGCATCCATAGGTATATCACACAAATGATGCCCACAGTCATCCAAGCGAGTGCACTGAATGGGTAGCTAAGATCAATAACAGTAGCAGGCCAGCCAGCTCTGCCTGTAGACTACAGGCAGAGAAAAGTTAGACTCTTGTCTATATCCAGTTACAAATAAGTGTCTTGCTTCCAATTGTTCTTTTTCCTTTACCCGGCTTGGTTCCTTCATACATAGGCCTTCATGGATTTCTTAGTTTCATCTGCAGTCCTCACTAGAATTCCTTTGGCATTTTTGAATCATTCATTCTTCCCATGAGTCCACACTCAAGATGTACAAGGGGATTATGTCAAATGTCAGTTGCAAAATGACCTTGGTAGACTGTTGTGACGTGGAAATGTGGGCAGCCTGGCTGGGATCTCCCCACAAGGTGTCCCGAGGGGATGCAGCTGATCTGACAGGTAGTCAGATGAGGCCTTCCTCCCCCACAGCATCATCTCCCCACAGCTATTTGCTTGGTCCAAGGGACAGTGAACCTCACTGAGGGAACCACTCTGAGGTCAAGGGCCCAGAAATAATTGTAGTCCCTAAGTGAAACTCCAAATCAATAACCATAGTATAAATGACAGAAATGCCCAGGAATGCCCAGGACCATTAAAAACACTATAGAATCAACACTGAACTGACAAAACAGCTATTTCTTTCTCTTAAGTAAGTGAGTCTCAAACTTAAAGAGTAGAACATGAAACTGCTTTTTACCATGAAAAATCCATGGATCAGGTGCCTGGGTGGCTCAGTTGGTTAAGCGACTGCCTTCGGCTCAGGTCAGATCCTGTAGGATCGAGTCCCACATCGGGCTCCCTGCTCAGCAAGGAGTCCACTTCTCCATCTCCCTCTGCCCCTCCCCCTGCTTGTGTGCTTTCTCTTTCTCTCAAATAAATAAATCTTAAAAAAAAAAAAAAAAGAAAAAGAAAAATTCGTGGATTCCCGTATAACAGTGTTACACTTCAGTGCATTTAATGTGGAGCAGACAGACAGCTTAGAGCATACTTCCTAGCTCTCCTGGGGGCCTTCAGGCCATGAAATGAATATCATCACTCTAAAAGTAGATCCAGCAGAGAGAGTCAATAAGTCATAGTAGTGGGAGCCAAGAATAAATATACTAATTTTATTCTCTCTCCTCCTTTACACTCTCTCCTCCTATACACTCTCTTCTAGGCACTGTGGGTTTTTCTTTTTTTCCTTCTCCTATGTACTCTTTTTGGAGAATGCCATGAGCACTGCTTCTTCCAAATTGGAATAAATCCAAGAAAAAGGCAAAGAGTTTGGATGATATCCATATTTAAGCTTTAATCCCTGAAGAACTCCAGTGTTGCCTAAAAATAAGTTATTATTAGGACAACCTACAGAATAGAAGAATGTATTTGCAAATGATATGTCTAGTAAGAGGCTTTTATTTAGAATATTACAATAGCTCTTTCAACTCAACAACAAAATAATACTCAGTTTAAAATGGACAAATGATTCAAACAGATACTTCTTTAAAGAAGATTTACAAATGGGAATAAGCATCATCATTAGCCATCAGGGAAATGTACTTCAAAGTACTGCAACATGCCCACTAAGATGGCTATAATAAAAAAGACAAACAATAACAGGTGTTGGCGAGGGTGTGGAAAAGTTGGAACTCTCATACTTGCTGGTGGGAATGTAAAATGATGTGGCCATTTTGGAAAACTGTTTAATGGTCACTCAAAAAGTTAAACATAGAGTTACCATATGACCTAGCAATCCTACACCTACATATACATCTAAGAGAAATGAAAACATTTGTCCATACAATGCATATACATGAATGTTCATAGCAACCTTATTTATAATAGCCCAAAACTGGAAATAGCTCAAATGTCTATCAACCAAGGAATAGATAAATATGGTATATCCAAATAATGGAATACTATTTAACCATAAAAAGAATACGCACTGATACAACATAGATGCAACATAGATGAAAACATGCTAAGGGAAATAAGCCAGTCATAAAACAATATTGTAGATTCCATTTATATGAAATGTCTGGAATATACAAATCCATAGAGACAGAGTAGATCAGTGGTTGCCCAGAGCTAGGGAGAGAGGGGGGGGAAAATGCTACTGAGTAAAGGGTTTCTCTATGGGATGATGATAATGTTTTTGGAAATAGACTGTAGTGATGATTGTGAATATACTAAAGTTCATCCAATTGTACACTTCAAAAAAGTAAATTTTATTACCATCTAAGAGAAAGTTAGGCATTTAATGAAATATAACTCTTCTCTTTTAGAACACTCAATTATCTAATATTATAAATTAGGTATAGTGTGGAGAAAACCATTTTTTAGCGGTGTAATCACAAATGCCTCTCTCTACAGATGCCCTTCTCCCACCAACACCCTCTCATCCTATCAAAAAACAGGGGACCTGTTTTGATTGGACAAATGTTTCAATAGGTCACCTGAAATGGAAGAGGAATTACTGTGTACTGGTTGTTTGCAGCCAATGCCTGTGAAAGAGCAATGGATGGTCACTGGCCTGCTTGTTAAGAGGATGAGTTCTTCCAGCTGAAGGGCTTTCGCTTTGAACCTGAATCGAATTGCTATAAAAACATATAGAGAATTTCAGAGATGAAATTTGGGGCAAGGAGAGGAAGAACAGGGAGAAATAACACTGCTGGAATATCTAGAAGACTTCTCGGAAGTCAAAGATGTCTAATAAGAATTTTAATTAAATTTTCCTGTGAGGTATGCAAATTCTCTTCAGAATCCCATAACCAGCATTGGTAATATTCAGTACACTCTATTTCACTTATTAAGGCTTTGTGGAATTGGATATGCAATATTTGGGGATGTGAGGAAGTGCTGAGTCTAGCTTCCAAGTAAGCTCAGGTCGAAAACTAATTCACATCAAATCTTCAAAGGTATGGAATCCGTAACAGGAATGCACTGCCTTATAAGACAAGAATTGGATAACATCTGACTAAGAATGATGCATAGATGGGATTAAACATCAACAGGATGGTCAAACTGGACTCTTAAGATGCCCACCATGTATTGATTCCAAAATGTATTCATCCAATTTTAAATCAAAACAAATATTTTGAACACCTGCTAAAATGCAAGGTGCTGTAAATTGTCTCAGAAAGTCCTGATTGATTTAGTGAGTCCTTATCTAATTCCCAAGGAATTATTTGGGATTCTGAAGAAATATAAAGGGAAAATCTGTTGATTTATCCTATTATCTTTAAAACCAAGTTGGTGTAAAGAGATGTATTAGTCACCTGAATTCTTCCGTGGAAGTTGGTAGAGAAATTAAAAAATTAGACAATCAATGAGTTAATTATTGTGCTTAGTTGTGCTTTTTATAAAGAAAGTAAAGGGTAAAGAATCCTGGAGTTTTAGAGATTTAGATCAAATGGAGTTTGCTCACTGGTGTTGTTTATGTATTTATTATACAATTGTTATAATTTATATTTATTATGCCTAACATTTATTAAGGATTCACTACGTATCAAACGTGCTAAGTACATTATTCTTTCATTGGTAGATGCTGTTATTATCCCTATGTAACTGATAAAGAAACTAAAATTCCAAGAAATTAGGAAACTTGCTTCAGATTACACCCAAATTGAGCCACCGTGAGAAGCCAAGTCTGACTGACTCCAATGACTCTATTTCAAGCCATTATATCTGACATATAGCAAGCCATTATATCTGACATTTTAGGGATCAGCTTCAATGAATGGTCACTCCACTTTGTTAAAAAGTTAATGTGTGGTTGCAAAGGAGTAGTTTAGTATCAAAATAGTAATAAAACAGGGAGTGTTTTATTCAAAATTATTAAACATAGACCACAGGGAGATAGGGAATGTATGGTAAGAGAGGAAAGGAAGGTTTCCAGGTGCTCTTTTTGGGGGGAGGTGGTTTGGGGTTTTATTTTCGTGTGTTTGTTTTTAGAAAGAGAGAGTGTGTGAGCCAGGAAGGGCAGAGGGAGTGAGAAAGAATCTTAAGCAGGCTCCACGCACAGTGCAGAGCCCAATGCGGGGCTTGACCTCACAACCCTGAGATCATGACCTGTGCCAAAATCAAGAGTTGATCACTTTGGGGCACCTGGATGGCTCAGTGGGTTAAAGCCTCTACCTTCGGCTCAGGTCATGATCCTAGGGTCCTGGGATCAAGCCCTGCATCAGGCTCCCTGCTCAGCGGGGAGCTTGCTTCCTCCTCTCTCTCTGCCTGCCTCTCTGCCTACTTGTAATCTCACTCTGTCAAATAAATAAAGAAATAAATCTTTTAAAAAAAAAAAAAGAGTTGATCACTTAACTGACTGAGCCTCTCAGGCACTCCTCCAGGTACAACTTTTGAAATTGGGCCCCTTCATACCATGCAGGTAGTTTGAATTTACATATGATATCAGGTATATGACTATGAATTCTCCACAGAGACATTTTTCTCCCAGCCAGAATTTCATATTTTCCCATAGAGGCAGATTTTCTGCAGTTTTCATTGAAAGTATCACCCTCTGAGGGTCTCGCGTATATACCTGGGTCTTCCCCCTTCCTGCATGTTGAGGATCCAAATCCTGATGCCCTGCCTCCACCACATGCAGCCATTGAATCAAGACTGAGCCAGCAAACATCCCAAGAATGGCTACAGCTTTTGCTTCAGCTCTTCTCATTCCAACTCCCTCTTCATGTTTGTTCCCTTAGCGACATTTTTGAGAATACTGATGTGTATTTGAATCACTTTATTGAACATTCAGAGAGGTTTATAGCAAGAGATTTTATCACAGTATCTGGTACAATTCCATCAGGTGGCCAGAAAACCCCAACTATCATTTTAGACATTAACACAATTGGAATTAATTTAGGCCTCAATTCTTGATGATGATTTTTTTTTATTTTTAAAGATTTTATTTACTTATTCAAGAGAGAGATGGAGGGAGCACAAGCAAAGGGAGGAGAAGAGGGAGGGGCAGAGGGAGAGGGAGAAACAGACTTCCTACTGAGTGCCAATCCTGACGTGGGGCTCAGTCCTGGGACCCTGAGATCATGACCTGAGCCAAAGTCAGATGCTTAACCAACTGAGTCACCCAGGTACCCAAAAGGTCATTTTAAATTTATATGAACTCTTTCAGAACCCAGGAAAAGAGTAAATATTTCCCAAATCATTTTATGGAGCTAAATAGAGCTGTGATTGCAAAACCAAGTGAGGACAGCATGAGCAAGAAAATTATCTGCAAATCTCCTTTGTGAATATAAATGTATAAATTATAAAAAAAATTATTAACAAACCAAATCCAACACTATATATAACAAACAAGTTTGGTCTAATACAGAAATCTGAGAGTGGTTTAATACTTGATGATGGTCTTTAAGACCTTCTATCATTACTCTGATTGTCTACAGCAATCCTACCTGCGCCTGCTCGTAAAAACTGACCACGGCCAGGCAACGTTTTCTTATTTGCTGACTCCTACAAGTAGTAATACCACAAGAGCAGTACTATCACAGTTTCAAAATGAAAGTTTCAAAATAAAGTATGTAGCTTTAAGATATTGCTACCTCTTTTCCCAAGTGTCTTTTAAATCTTTCCGTAGTAGTTCTTTTGGTATTTGGGGAGAGCTGACAATGAATGCTGAAACTTGGGAAGAACTGGTTCTTACTGAATTTTCTGGTTTTGTTGGATTTTTATTTTGTTTTTATGTTTCCTTTCAAATGCTACCACTTCGGTGAACTTTTTTTTTTTGGAGTGTAGTGGATTTATATTAGTTTCACATGTACAACATAGTGATTCAACATTTATATACATTACAAAGTGATCACCATAAGTCTAGCCACCATCTGTCACCATACAAGGTTGTTACAGCACTTTGCCTGTCTTCCCTATGTCGTACATGACAACCCTGTGACTTGTTTATTTTATAACTGGAAGTTGATACCATTTAATCCCCTCACCTATTTCACCCACTTCTCCCCCAACCCCCACTCCTCTCCCAACCACCAGATTGCAAATACAGATCTATTTTGACTTTGTTTTGTTTGTTCATGTGTTTTGTTTTCTAGATTCCAAACGGAAGTGAAATCACACAGTACTTGTCTTTCTCTAACTTACTTCTTTTAGCATAATACTCTCTAGCTCCATCCATGTTCTCACAAAGGGCAAGATTTCATTCTTGTTTATGGTTGAGTAATAGTCCATTCTACATATATACCATATCTTTATCCATTCATCTATCAATGCACACTTAGATTACTTCTGTATCTTACATATTGTAAATAATGCTGCAAGGAATATAGGGGCACATATATCTTTTCAAATTAGTGTTTTCATTTTCTTCAGCTAAATTCCCAGAATCAGAATTGTTGCATAATATAGTTATTACTTGGTTATTCAAATCTTTAATTTTTTTGAAGACTCTTATACTGTTTTCCACGTTGGCTATGCCAATTTGTATTCCCACCAGCAGGGCACACGGTTTCTGTTTTTTTCTCTACATTCTGGACAACACTTGCTATTTCCTATCTTTTTGACAATAGCCATTCTGATTGGTATGAGGTCATATCTCATTGTGGTTTTGATTTGCATTTCCCTGATGATGAGTAATGTGGAGTATCTTTTCATGTGCCTGTTGTCCATCTGTATTTCTTCTTCAGAGAAATGTCTATTCAGGTCCTCTGCCCATTTTTCAATTAGATTTTTTTTTTTGGTATCGAGTTGTATGAATTCTTTGTAAATTTTGGATATGAACCTCATATCAGATATATCTCCCATTCAGTAGGTTGCCTTTTCATTTTCTTATGGCTTCCTTCACTGTACAAAATAATTTTAGCTTGCTATAGTCCCATTTGTTAATTTTTGCTTTGTTACCCTTCCCTACAGAGACAAACCCAAAAAATATTGCTAAGGCTAATGTAAAAGACCTTATGACCTATGTTCTCTTTTAGGAGTCTTGTGGTTTCCAGTCTTACATTTAAATCTTTATCTCTTTTGGAAGAAGCTATGCTCACAACTATTGCACCAATGCTGCACTCTTTCATCCATTTTGAGTTTATATTTATATATGGTATAAGACAGTGGCCTGATTTCATTCTTTTGCATGTTGTTGTCCAGTTTTCCCAACAGGATTTATTGGAGAAACTATCTTTCCCCCATTGTACATTTTGGCCTCCTCTGTCAGAGATTAATTGATCATAAACATGGGTTTTTTTCTGAACTCTCCATTCTGTTCTTTTGAGCTATGTATCTATTGTGACAGTACCATACTGTTTTGATTACTATAGCTTTGTAGTATAGCTTGAAATCAGGAAGTATAATACTTCTACCTTTGTTCTTCATTCTCGAGATTCCTTTGACTATCCAGGGTGTTTTATGGTTTCATACAAATTTTAAAATCATTCTTTCTGTTCTGCAAAAAAAATCCTTTGAATTTTGATAGGGATTCCACTGAATGTGTACATTGCCTTGAAAGGATTGGATATTTCCAATATGTGCTAATTCTTCCAATCCATGAGCATGGGTTATCTTTCCACTTATTTGTGTTGTCTTCCATATCTTTCATTAGTGTCTTTATAGTTTTCAGAAAACAGGTCTTTTACTTCCTTGATTAAATTTATTCCTAGATACTTTCTTCTTTTTGATGCAATTGTAAATGGGATCATTTCTTAAATTCTCTAACTGATCATTATTAATGTACAGAAATGCCATATTTTTGTAAATTTTTTATACTACAACTTTACTATATTCATTTGTTCTAATCATCTTTTGGAGAAGATGGTAGGGTTTACTAAACATACTATTATGGAATCTGCAACTATAGTGACTGTTTTACTTCTTCTTTTCCAATTTGGATGATTTTTCTTCCTTTTACTTGTCAGATTGTTGTAGCTAGAATTTCCACTATTATATTAAATTAAAGTGGTGAGAGTGGGCATCCTTGTCTTGTTCCTGACCTTAGAGGTAACCACTAAATATGATGTTAGCTCTGGGTTTGTCATATATGTATTTTATTGTTTTGCGGTATGTTGCCCCTGTACCCACTTTGTTGAGAGGTTTTTTTTTTTCATCATCAGTGTTTAATTTTATCAAATGGGTTTTCTGAATCTATTGATATAACCATGATTTTTATTCTTCATTTTGTTAATGTGGTATGTCATGTTAATTGATTTGTGGATATTGAACCATCCTTGTATCCCTGAAATAAATCCCACCTGAGCATGGTGTATGATCCTTTTAATCAGTTGTTGAATCTGGCTTGCTAATATTTTGTTGAGAATTTTTTCATCAATATTCATCAGGGATATTAGCCTCTAATGTCCTTTTTGTCCTGTATTTGTCTGATTTTGGTATCAGGGTAAAGCCAGCCTGATAGAATGAGTTTGGAAGCATCCCTTCCTCCTCAATTTTGTGGAATAGTTTGAGAATAGGTGTTAACTTTTCTTTAAAATTCGGTAGAATTCATCTGGTAGATCCTGTTTGGTCTTGGACTTTTGTTTGTTGGGAGGGCTTTGATTACTGATTCAATTTCATTACTAGTAATCTGTTGTTCAGATTTTCTACTTCTTCCTGCTCCAGTCTTGGAACATTGTATGTTTTTAGGAATTGTACATTTTTATACATTTCTTCTAGATTTTTCCATTTGTTGGTGTATAATTATTCTAATAGCCTCTTATGATCCTTTTTGATTCCTCTTTCATTTTCAATTTTATTTATTTGGTCCTTCTTTCCTGTTTTTATGTGTCAGGGTAAAGGTTTATCCATTTTCTTTATCTTTTCAAAAAACTAGCTCTTAGTTCATTGATATTTTTCTATTTTTTCAGCCTCTGTTTCATTCATTTCCACTCTACTAACTTTGAGTTTTGTTTCTTCCTCTTTTTTTTTTTTTTAGTTCTTCTAGGTGTAAATTTATATTATTTATTTGAGATTGTTCTTATGTCTTGGAGTAAACCTGTATCACTATAAATTTCCATCATAGATTTGCTTTTGTTGTATCCCATAGATTTTGGAACACTGTGTTTCTATTCTCATTTGTCTGGATTTTTTATTTTCTCCTTGATTCCTTTATTGACCAATTAGTTGTTTAGTAGCATGATGGTTAGCCTCCACATTTTGTGGGGTTTTTTTCCAGTATTCCTCTTGTAAATGATTTCTACTTTCACACTGTTGTGATGAGAAAAGATGTTTGATATGATTTTAATCTTCTTAAATTCATTGAGATCTGTTTTGTGGCCTAATGTGAACTATCCTGGAGAGTGTTCCATGTGCACTTGAGAATGTGTATTTCACTGTTTTTGGATAGGATGTTCTGTGTGTGTGTGTGTGTGTGTGTGTGTGTGTGTGTGTGTGTCCATATACCCATCTGGCCTAATGTGTCATGTAAAACCAATTTTCCTTATTGATTTTCTGTCTGGACGATCTATCCACTGATGTAAGTAGGGCATTAAAGTTCACTGCTATTATGTGTTACTGTCATTTTCTCCCTCTATTTCTGTTACTGCTTGCTTTATGTATCTTGGGGCCCCTATGTTGGGTACATAGATATTTAGAAGTGTTATCTCCTCTTGTTGAATTAATCCTTTTATCATTATGTAATGCCCTTCTTTGGCACTTCTTACAGACTTTGCTTTAAAGTCTATTTTGTCGGGGCCACCTGGGTGGCTCAGTGGGTTAAGGCCTCTGCCTTCAGCTCAGGTCATGATCTCAGGATCCTGGGATCGAGTCCCACATCAGGCTCCCTGCTTGGCAGGGAGCCTTCCTCCTCTCTCTCTGCCTGCCTCTCTGCCTACTTGTAATCTCGCTCTCTGTCAAATAAATAAATAAAAATCCAAAAAAAATTTTTTAAATAGTCTATTTTGTCTGATATAAGTATTGCTTTGTCATCCTTTCAGTCTCTAAGTTTCTATAGGTCTGAAGTGAGTCTCTTATAGGCAGACCAGAAATGGGTCTTGATTATCCATTCAGTTACTATATGTCTTTGATTGGACTATTTAGTCCATTTAAATGTAAAGTAATTATTGATAGATATGTACTTACTGCCATTTTGTTGCTTGGTTTCTGGTTGTTTCAGTAGTTCTTCTCTATTTCTCTCTCTCTCTCTTTTTTTTTTTTTTTCTTCTCTTTCCTTGTGATTAGATAGCTCTCTTTAGTGTTATGCTTGGACTCTTTTCTGTTTATTTTCTGTGTATCTGTTATAGTTTTTTTAGCTTGTGGTTACCATGAGATTCATATATAACATCCTGAGTCTCTAGTAGTCTATTTCAAGCTGATGGTCACCTAAATTCAAACACATTCTAAAAGCACAAAATTTTTATTCCTCCTTCTACATTTTATGTATATGATAACATATTTTACATCTTTTTGGGTATCTCTTAACTAATTATTGTAGCTATAACTGATTTTACTACTTTTGTCTTTTAATCTTCATACTAGCTTTTTTTGTTTCTTTTTGAGAAAGAAAGAAAGCCAGAACAGTGATGGGCAGAGGGAGAAGAACAGAGAGAATCTTAAGCAGGTTCTGTGTCTAGCACAGAGCCCAACGTAGGATTCGATCTCATGATCCTGAGAACATGATCTGAGCTATAACCAAGAGTCAGATCCTTAACCAACTGAGCCACCCAAGCACTCCCATATTAGTTTTATAAGTGATCTACTACCTTTATTATTTGCTTTTTCTAGGGAAATTTTTCCTTTCATTATTTTCTTATTTCTAGTTATGGGGTGGTTTTATTGGTTTGTTGTTTTTGTTGTTTTTCCATCTAGAGAAGTCCCTGTAACATTGCTTGTAAGGCTGGTTTTAATGGTGATCAAGTCCTTTAATTTTTGCTTGTCTGGGAAACTATCTCTCCTTCAATTCTGAGTGATAACCTTGTTGGGTAAAGTAGTCTCAGTTGTAAGTTTTTTCCTTTCATCACTTTGAATATATTGTGTCACTCCCTACTGGTATGCAAAGTTTCTACTGAAAAATCAGCTTATAATCTTGTGGGGTTTTCCTTGTACATAACTAGTTGTTTTGCTCTTGCTGCTTTTATGATTATTTATTAGACATTTTGATGATAAGATGTCTTGGTGTGAGTCTCTTTGGGCTCATTTCATTTGGGACTGTCTGTACTTCCTAGATTTGTATGTCTACTTTCTTTGCCATGGTAGTGAAGTTTTCAGCTATTATCTCTCCAAATAGATTTTCTATGTCTCTTTCTCTGTCTTCTTTTGGGATCCTTATAATACAAACGTTACTATACTTTTTGTTGTCCCATAGATCTCTTAAATTATCATTTTTAATTTTTTTCTTTTTTCTATGCCAGCTGGATGACTCCCCCTATCCTGTTTTCAAATTGCTGATACATTCTACATCATCTAATCTCCTGTTGATTCCCTTTGCATATTTTTCACTTCAGTTACAGTTTTCTTCAGTTCTGATTTGTTGTTTTGGTTTTTTTGTTTTGTTTTGTTTTTTTGTCTTCTATCTCTTTGTTGAAATTTTCATTGTATTCATTGATTCTTCTCCTTTATAACTATTACTTTGAACTCTTTATTTGGTAAATTGTTTTTTCTCCATTTTGGCCTTGTTCTTTTGTTTGAAACACATTCCTCTATCTCCCTATTTTGCCAAACTCTGTTTTTGTTTGCGTTTTAGGTAGATCCAATTATAGCTCCCAATCAGGAAGTAGTGGCTCTAGGTAGGTGTCCTACAGGGCCCGGTTGTGCAACACCCCAGGTCACTTAAGCCAAGTACTTCAAGGGTGTCCCCTGTGTAGGCTGCAGCCCATCCTGGCTGGGCTGCAGATGGTATGAACTTGCTGGTGTGTGGGGCTGTCCCCCAGCATGGCTGTCTGTGAGGCCTGGTTACAATGGTTGCAGGTGCACTGGCATGTATGGTTGTCCCTCACTGCAGCTGGCTGTGAGGCTAGGCTGCCACAGCTACAGCTTCATTGGTGGGTGGGACAGGCCTCTGGCTATGAGGCTGAAAGATATCAGAATTGTTGCATGTGCTCTAGTGTATGGGGGCTGGTCCCCATGATGGGGGCTGCATGGGAAGGGTGCCAGTATTGACAAAGGCTGCCTGCTGGGTGTGGCACAGCAGGGAGCCTCTTAGGGGACCACTGACCAGGCAGGCTGAGCAGGGTGAGTCTGCAAGGGAAAACTGGGGTGGGGTGAGTGACACCACTAAGGTAGATAGAGAGTTAGTACCTACCAACACCAGGACAGTGAGGTAGAGGGGAGTGGGGAAAAAAATGTCACCCACCAGCACATACATCCCTGAAGAAAGTCCCAAAACATCTCTGCTCCTCCAGGACACAGACAATGAATTTCCTTTACATGTAAAGCATGAGCTTTTCAAACTGCCACCTCTGTGCTGTTCCTTAGAGTGAGATTTTGCATATGACCTTTTAGAGAAAAATCCCGATTTCCTACTCTCCTTTGGCTCTCCTAGAAATAGAGCTCCCTGGTTTCCAAAGCTAGACATTATGGGGGCTCATCTTCCAAATGCAGGTCCTCCAGGCTGGGAAGCCTAATGTGAGGTTCAGACCCCCTTGCTCACCCCATGCCTTAGAGAGGGCCTCTATAGTTGTGATATCCCTCCCATTTGCAGACTGCTGAGTCAGGAGTGTGGGTCCCAACTAGTCCACATCTCCACCACTCCTACACACCTCAGTGTTGCAATGTGCTTTGTTGTGTAAAATATGTCCTTCCAGGCCTCAGGTCATTCTCAGAGAGGGACTGTTCTATATGTAGTTGTAGTTTTCATGTTTCCATTGGAGAAGGTGAGCTTTTCCTACTCCACCATCTTGATCCAGCTCTCTGGTGTAACTATAGATGTTTTCTGTTTCTCTCATAATGAATTCCTTAGTTCATGTCACAGATAGGCACTCTCTGTCCATTTCAACCTCCTTCTAGAGCCTTCCTGCACTGGTGGGGTCAAAAAGATAACATCTACATTTTCTAGACTCACTTGTAGCTAGGGATCCGAGTATTTTAGGTTCTAGCCTTTTGGTGCCTTGGTGTGAGACTAAGAACGTGGAAAGTAAGGTAGAGGTCATTTTTTCCTGTGGTTTCTGTTGTCCCTGCTGTCTTACTCCATTGTGGAGGTGTGTGGTTTATCTGAGGCAGCCTTCCCATCTTGACTCTTCCCTGAATGTGCTGCTTCCTCATCTTAGAAAAGGGAGGAGTCCTCCCTGTAACCTGCATCATGCCTCTTGAAGTCATCCAAGTTGGCTTAAGCTGGAGTTTCTTTCGTGATGGTTCTAAAAATCTTTTAACAACTTTAAAAAAAAAAAACCCTTTGTTTAACTAACCACAGTAGATTCTGTGCCCTTTCATGAAACCCTGGCCATCACGGTCTCTCATAAACATTTCATTTTCCAGTCCACATCTATTATTACCTTGGCCAAGATTTCTATTATTTCATAAGCTTTTTCTGACATTCGGTTTAATTTTCCTTGTCCTTTGTTTTCATAATTGGTACTACCCCACCTTGTCATAGTCATTTATCACTCATACAATTTTGGTCTTTTAAAATAATGCACCTAATAAATGTATTAACAAGCTGATTTGATTTCCTTAGTATTACTTAGCTAAAAAATATACTGTCAATTACTTTCAGTACTCCTTTAACTCATCAACCTTAAGCATGTTTTTGCAAACTTTCTCCTTTCTAGGATAGAGGATCACAACACTAAACTGAACAACCTTCTAAGACTTAAAGAAAACACAAAAAGCTGTTATATTCATCTCTTTCCATCTCTTGCTATTTAACATCTTTTCTAGTTAAATCACCACTAAAAAGATTTTATCATTTGTGACTTACCCTGAAATCATTTTTTTCTCTAATCTAGATACTGATTATATGCAAAACTCCACCTCTTCATTTTACCCTTCTCTCTCCTTATGCAAGATACATCAAAATGCTTTTTAAAATGAACTTCTTGTAACTACAGATTAAATAATGTTTAGTACTGATAGTGTGTGTGTGTACAAAATGATATATTTTTGTTTTAAAATTTATGATCATTCTTGTGAATAAATTTAAAGAATTTGCATGTAAGAGACAATATCTCAGTTTATTTATAACACCTATTCCAACATTATGAATAAATATCTTTGTTGAAGTTTTTAAAATGATGTTACAAACAACATTCAAAAACCTTTTATAAATAACTTATTTTCTTGAAAGTCACTGAAGTAAGTAACATATAAAACTGGCATTTTTAAAGTCAAGCATGATGGAGATGACAGAATCACTCCCTCAGCTCCTGGGACCCTGAGCTACTGATTTTCCTTTTGTACTGATTTTAAGTCCAGTAATTTTATTGCATCTGTTTCAGCAGGTAACCCTCCCATGTTGCTCAATCTTTAGGAGGCCTCTAGTCTTGCCTATGAGAAAGGTTTTTTAAGCTTTTATCTACTAATTATTTTTCTACTATGTTGGTTGCTTTTCAGCATTATTTAATTCCTGCATTCACCAAAAACAAACTACATCTCTCTGATACTTTTCCTCCAGCTGTATCATTTGCGTTTGGCAAGTCATGTTATTTTTTTCCATAAATTTCATTTAAACAATCTCTTTTAAATGTTATTTTACATGCAGAAATAGAAAAACGATGATATTCTTTTTATCTACCATTTTTTTGTAATTGTTCGAAAAGCTGTCATATGCCAAATGATGACAGGAGATGCATAGGTAGTCACCTTACCTTTACACTACCTTCCAAAACAGCACTTCCCAAACCACACACAATCCTAGTGAACTGCAGAAACTTAGCAGTCCAGGAAAATTTATTAGGTGCCTAGAAAATAACAGTCTTAGTCTGTTTAAGGCGCTATAACAAAACACCAAAGACTATGTGTCTTATAAAATATAAACATTCATTTCTTGCAGTTCCAAAGGCTGGGAAGTCCAGGATCATGGCACCAGACCTGGTGTTTAGTGAGGCTTCCTAGTTCATGGATAACATCTTCTCACCCTGTTCTCATATAGTGGAAGGTGTTGGGGAGCTCTCCGGGATCTCTTTTTTTAGACTCACCAATCCCATTCATGAGGGCTCCACCCTTGTGACTTAATTACCTCCCAAAGACCCCACCTCCTAATATCATTACATTGGGCACTCAGATTTCAGCATATGAATTTGGGGAGGACACAAAAATTCAAACTGTAGCAATAACTGATACTAATGATAGTACTCTTTTTAAGTCGAAAGAAAAAAGGACTATTATAATGTCAGAAAAAAATACCAAATACATCTTATATAGTTATCTCAAAAGTTATCAGATGCATGACTAGATTCTTTCATTCATTTATCCTATTACTATTTACTGAGATAGTTATTGCGAAAACTGCAATAAAGAAAACAAACTCAGGTTGTTATACATGCTATGGAAAAATATATAGTACCATGAAAGTAATATAGAGAGTGCTAGGGGTGGGGATGGTTTAGGTGTTTTTAGGTGGCATAGAGAAGACCAAACTGATAATATGAGACTTGAGAAAGTGAGAAGTGCTAGATGGCTGGAGCTGAGTGAGATAGGAAAGAGGAGTAGGAGATGAAGTCAGAGAAGTTGTCAAAGGCAGAGTGTTACAGGTCCAGCATTAGGAAGAACTTTGGATTTTGCTCTGAATCAGATGAGGAATCCATTGGAGAATTTTGAGTTGAGAGGTGACATGATAAGGTAACTATTCTGGCTACTTCATATCAAATGGATTGTTGAGGGCAAATATTTGTATTCAAATTATACTTTCCCATTTGAAAGGACTGCTTTCAAAATATAAAAAGTCTAACCTTAGAATATTATTATCCACATCCTTAGACAACCATTGCATAAACCACAATAAATTCTAAATGTAAATATATCTTTATTGCATAAGGAATTAAGTGTTGTTTTTTTTACTTAATTCATATTTATTCTTCTTCTGGCAAACACCAGATAATATAAGCAAAACTATATTGCTTACTACAGTTACATACATTCTTTCTTGCTTTATATAAGCCAGTAAACATATGTAAGTGGATTAAATTCTTGGCTAAAGACATATTCCAAAACTCTGACATATACTTTTCTAAGTTAGGAGAAAAGAAAGCTTAAAAGAAAGCTTATGAAACCTCCATTAGACCATAATCATACAGCAAACTAAATTAGTATATGCTGTTTTTAAATTAACATCTGCCATTTTTTAAAGACTTCAATTTTTGGTTACAGCTAAAATGATTTTTGTCTGAAGGTTTATGAAAGAACAGAAGCTGACCACACTAATCTTACTCATAACCATATTGGCCATTTAAAAATAAAAAATAATAAAAGTAAACTTGTAATCAGAAAATTCCACTTATTAGAAAAAATAACTACCAACAACTTATTTTAAATATAGATGGCATTTATAATAACTAGACTTCATGATATTTTTATTACTTATTTTTATTTTTTTTATTTTAGAACCCGTGCAAGCAGGGGGAGGGACAGAGGAAGAAAATCTGAAGCAGATACTGCTGAACATGAAAGCCCACATGGGGCTCATTCTCACAACCCTCAGATCATGACCTGACCCAAAATCAAGAGTCAGGCACTTAACCGACTGAGCCTCCCAGGTGCCCCTTGTTTTATTACTTTGTAATGCTTATCTTTTAATTTTAAAGATTACTAAAGATTACTTATTAAAGATTACTTCATAATAAAATCAAATCATTTAGCTTTTTATAACTTAATTTTTTAGTAAATTTCAGGCCCAAAATTATCAGATCAAGGAGTGTAGAACAGTCAGCCTTCAGAATATATTTTGTTTGGCAGACAGAACGGTTTTTCATCTTTTGATTGGAATACCTTCATGCAATACCTACTTGCCCTAGCTGACCACAGTCCCTACCAGCTTCTCACATCATTACCAGCTGGGCATGAGAGACTGACACCTGTTTTCAATTATAAAACACAATATTTACTTACAAACATTAGTTGCATTCATGAAGCAAAAGTTCAAATATTATAAACTTGATGCTAAGTCTTAATACATACTGCTAATTTGAGAAAAATAGATCAAGCCAAAAGGTCTAATTTTCATTTTCATAATACGTGGAACTAAGTGTTTTTTAAAAGGAACCAAAATAAAGATAAGCGACCATGCAAGAAAAAAAGTTTTCAGTAAATATAGCAGAAAAGTTTTACTATTGGTTTTATATAAACACTTCAGAATCAAACATTACAGGATAAAAATAACTTTTTTTAATTTGAGGATTAATTAGCTTTATTAAACAATTCATGAATCGGGCAGCATCCAAATCATAATAGGGAAGAGCTCTCAATAAAAAATAATTTTTAAGAGTCTATATATAAAATGTCAAGAAAAACTCCAAGACTCTGGAAGTTAACATTTTTAGAAAGTCATAATTCATGAAAATAAACCAACATGATAAAATGGGGAAACTCCTAGTAATCAAAAACAATATTAAAATAAAACAAGATAAAAAACAAATAAAACAAGATAACATTTCATCTATTAAATTATTCCCCAAAATGCTTAATGTGATATCCTAAACTGGTAGAAATGGTAAAACTGGGATGGCATGTGTCTCTGGAGACATTAGAAAGCAACTTGACCAGACAATTCAACACCGCCATTCCTTCCAGCATTCATTTAAAAAAAAAAAAAGTACTGCATGCATTCTATTTCCCACTCTGTGACAGGCACTTGGGAAGCAGAGACAGATCCAACAGATTCTGTCCTCATCAGGTTTAAAATCATTGAGATTAGTGGAGGTGAAGAGAAGGGAGAAAGGATAAAAAGCAGGGGAGGAAGGAAGGGAAAGAAAAAAAATGAAAAAAATTTAAAAATACTATGTAGAAATACATATGGTATAGATAGACATATAAATAGTACAGTGGAGATACAAAGGACAAAGGAGCCAGTTCTACTTGATAGGATAATTGGGAACCTTTTAAGGGAGGAATAATTAGAAGCTTTTAAAGCTGGGAAGAAAATGATCTCTGAGTGTCGATTGACCAAGAGTGTTAGCCAAAGGTTAGTAAACTACATCAGGACCATAATCCAGGAGGGACAGGCAAGGTTGGAGAAGAAAGCCACACAAGAGAAATGTGGAAACAGCAGCATTCACTTGCATCTGGATCACTTATGCACCAATAGGATACAGGCAATGAAGTTCAGAAGGAAAAGAGAAGAGTCTAGGATGATTCTGCTTCCGGTAGGAGGGACTGGTGGATAGAGGAGTTTTCTTCCAAGATTTGGCATCTAGTGAGAGGTGAGGATTTGGTGGAAAATATGAGTTCAATTTTGAGCAGTGGATTTGAAGTGTTTGAAGGAACCTTGGGAAAGATGTGCAATAGGTAACTGGATATAGACTTGGAGTGATGAAAAGGGCCCCATCTGAAAGTAGGGGCTTTGGGTCCTTAGCACATGGGAAGTAGTTGAAGCTATGGGCACAGACCAGATCAGTACATGTGAACAATTAAAAAGGAGTCAAAGTAGAACCATAAGCCTGTGCGTACTCTTTGGTCTAAGCATCCCATTTTAAAAAAACTTTAGAAGGAAACAGAAAAAGATACTGACCACAGTGTGATCTACCATAATAAAAGACTGAGAACAATCCAAATGTCAAACAACAGGGCAATGGTTAAATAGATTCATATTCAATTGATGAATTTTAGGAAGCCATAAAAATAGGTAAGAAGTTCATTTAAAAATAATAAAAAGCTGATAATATTGAGTCAAATTTGGGCTATATAATTTTTTCACTCTGATTACAATTTTATGAAATATATGATTTTATATGTACATGTGACAGATGCGTATATGACATTTACGCATTTAGATACTAACAGTGGGGGAAAAACTGGGAAAAATAGACTAAAATGCTAGAATTGGAGGATTAGTGTTTTTTTCTCCTTTTAAATGTTTTCTAAACTTAATTTTAGAATTTCGCTTTAAGGAACAAATTTGCCTTTAATAGTGTGTATTCTGTATTTATTTTTCCCAAATAGCCTATAAAGAGTTAGCCAAATGACTAATCATGTGACATGATTTTTAAAAAGATGCGTATTGAAATGAATCACAGAGACAAACACTATTTAAGTATATGATCTTGTTGCCACTATGAGACATCAAGTTTGGCCACCCTACTGCATCATGGAGAATTTATCAATACTCAATAGGGCCATAGGGGTCACTCAGTAAGTATTTATGGAGCACCTAATACATGTAGGTACTCTGGATGTTACTTTGAATGTGACTTCAAATTGAAGAAACAGTTTGTAACTATCTTCTTCAAATGTATTTTTCTCTATGTTTAAATGACACTTTAAGTAAAAACACATTTTCTAACCCTCTAACTTGGACCTATTGATATTCTTAAAAGACAGAAAGAATACAAATCTGAAGGATATGGGTAAACAGGCAATACTATACATTCCTGTTGAGAGTGTGAATGAGTTCAACTTCTGAGGAAGGTCATTTGGCAATGTCTACGAAATTAAAAAATATACATTTTTTGACTGAGTATTTCTCCTTTTAGGAATTTATCCTATTGCTATACTCACATGTGTGGAATAAAAGATATGCACAGGGATATTCATTACAACACTGTTTATAATAATAGATTAGCAGCATTCCAAATGTCCATCAACAAACAACTAATAAATTAGGCTACAATTATACAGTGAAATAGACAGAAATTGCCAAAATCAGATAACTATTTTATGTATAGAAAATCTCCAGGATTATACACACACACACACACAGAGTTAAATAAAGCAAGGTTTTAGATTAATATATATAAAGGATAATATTTGTATAAAAAAAGATAATAAAACTGGCTTTTTGCTTATAAATGCATAGACCATCCCTGGAATAATACAAGGAGGTAGAAAAGTGAGTGCTTCTGGGGAAAAGAAATAGATGGCTAGCCAGATGGAGGGAGCAATTTACATGGCATAATCATGTACATCCATTGGCCATTCTAAAAAATTAAAAGCAGTAAAAATAAGTCAACATTCCTGTCTTAAAAAACTAAAAATTGTAACTAAAATCAAGCTCCAGAATGCACTACCACCGTTCAGAGCACTTCGTCTCCTTTCTTATTATTTAGCTTTTTTATTTAGCTTAGGTATAATTTAGTAAAACATGGGGGAGTGGTAAAGAGACAGCTCATAAGCTTATAAGGAAATCGTACTTTTCTACCACCATTCCTCACTGCCCTCAATCACCACTTCCACCAAATGGGGTGGGAAATGTAGAGTTCCCACTTAATCACACATTGCTTAATCTAATAGACACCAAATGCACTGCCCTCTACCCCCTGGTCTCCCCATCCCCTCTCTTGAGACTCTCCTAGAGGGGGTTGTAAAATAGATTGAGAGACAACCTCAAGTCTTATAGTGGTTCAAGCATTTTATGGAAATTGTTTTGTCATGTAGAAAGATAAAAAGTATATATCAGCAAAAATATTTTAGTATGACATATTTCATTAGAACACAGTATCTGTTGTCTTAGGCTGGCACCTATTTGGAATGAAGTCGTGGCATGCCATTCTAGCCTGTGTAATCCTGAGAAATTCCAGAGTAGCCTTCCAGCAAGTTCCACAAAAAGAAAATGGCACTCATTCATCTCTTGCCTCCCCAGATTGGGAAGTTACCTTGGCAACAAAGACAAAGCAGTAAGATGATACAAATCTATGGGTTCCCTTTAAATTTGTTCTCATTTTCCGGTGTAATTCTTATGCTCAGGTGCATATTTGCACGTATTTTAAGGGTGTACCAGAAAGGCAGAGGACAACATTGTTGGTCAGGCTCTTATGCAATCTCTTAGCTTTTATTATAACCTTAAATTATAATAAAACTGACCTTAAAATGTAAAGCACAAATGGAATTTTGATGTGCTAGACTGAGAAGGACCTTGCTATAGGGCAGATTGATTCACTCAATGAACATTTATTGAACCCCTGTTACGAGCAAAGCACAATGCCAAGCAGATATTCGGTTCTTGTTTTTTGGGAGCTAGCATCCAGTGAGAGAGACCGCATGTCAACAACCTGCTGTGATTTGAGGCCTGAGTGTCACGCTAACAGAGGAGAGAGGAAAGAGAAATCCTGGTTAGGGGTGGCAAAGTTGCAGACAAGGGGCTTGTCCCCCACATCTCCAGTTGCCCCTCTACCAATTACCAAAACTTGGTGGCTTAAAACAACACAAATTTATTTTCTTACAATTCTGGAGGCCAGACATCCAAAATGGACTTCCCCAGGCTAAAGACGTGGCAAGACCATACTCCCTCAGGAAGCTCGAGGAGAGAATCCATTTCCTTGCCTTGCAGCTTCTAGAAGCCACCTGTTTTCCTACCCTTACGACCTCTTCCTCCACCTTCAAAGCCAGTGGCTCAGCAGATTCCCTCTCTGACTCAGCTTCTCTTTGCTTCCATCATATCATAGCCTTCTCTTTTGTCTGTAACCAGATTTCCCTCTCATACAATGCTTATGATTGCATTTAAGACCTACCTGGATAATTCAGGATAGTCTCCCCATTTCAGGATCTTGATCACATCCACAAAGGCCCTTTTCCATATAAGATACATTCACAGATTCCATGGATTAGGACCTGGCAATCTTTGGTGGCCATTATTCAGCCTACCACAAGGTGTTTAGTGGGAAGGCCCCTAATCCAGCTCCTTTATCTTGAAGACTGTGGTGAGCCACTGGAAAGTTTCAAGCATGGGAATTACATGGTAAGATGTGCATTCCAGTAAAATTAATTCAGGACTTCTGAGGATGTAGATGAAAGAAGAACCTGAAGTCAGCAAACTCCTCCAATAATCCAGGGCAGTTTTGACAAGACAATGGTAATTGGGTCGAATGCACTGCAGAGAAGTTAAGACCATGGGATCAACAGCTATTTGCAGACTGTTGGACACAGTAGATGATTTCTGAGTTGGGCGTTCAGGTACCATACACCACGATTTGTAATAGAAGAAGAGAAGCCAATTTGGAAGGGGATTGGAGGCCCTTAGGGAGGGAAGTTTTTATCAAAGAAAAAATTTGTTCTGGGAGTGAAACAATTTACTTGCAAACTAAAGTTTTAAATTACAATCCATTCTTGGAGACTTCCTCTAAGTACAAAGAAATAGAGTAACACAACTTTTAGTACTAAATTTTATTCTCACATCTTTAGAACAGAATCTAATGACATTCAGGGAAAATAATTATGTAATTACATTAGAATCTGTTTTCTTCTGGAAAACCATAAAAATGCTGTGAAGAGTCTTAGCAAGCTTCCTAATCCAACAGTTCTCAGCCTCTTTTTCCCCACTATCACATACCCAGTTGGTGGTAACAGTACACCTCCAGTGGTTAATTCCAAGCACACCTACCCACTCTAATTTACCTCTTCTCTCCCCCCATTATGAGAGTATATTAGAATAAATTAAGAGTTATTTATCACAACTAAATTGATTTTTTAGTTCATTAATTTTGCAGCCTCTAACTAGCCACTGGGAGACAACCTCCACAACTGATAGCAACATATTGTCGCATGTCACATGGGAATCAAGAATTAAGGTCCTTAATTCCCCCAGGACAAATGCCACCAGAGCAGTGACATGCCTGCCCCTGAGCTCATTGCTAGTATACCTCTAACTGGAGCCCTGTCTTGTGATTTTCCCCTCCTTCTCCATTCCCTTTCTAAAGATTATCTTCCACCTCATTTTACCATCCAGAAGGATTAAGGTTCATAGAAGCAACAAAACCTTTATGGTTTTTTGTCCTTTATTTTTTTAGTAAAATTGTATTTTTTCAAGTTCCATCCATCTTGAGTCCCACTGAGTTTCTGCCATTAGAGTCTCCCCAGGGCTTCTAATTCTGCTCTCCCTCCCTCCTCTGTGTTCCCGTGCAGTCTGCACTGCGCACTTTATGATGGTATTATATCCTACATTGTCTTGTCCTCTAATTTCCTTATATGTGTACATCTTGTCTCCTCTTGAGATTTATGAGGTCCTTGTAGAGTTTTGCATCTTAATACTCAAAAACTAAAGAGGTGATGTATGGTATGGAAGTTAAATTGCTGAAGTGTTCAGAACAGAGATGTGTGCTATTTTATTGGACAAGACTAGAATCTCTTCGTTCTGCACTGCAGAGATCTGTTATATATTCTGCAGTTGTTTGCATGTGAAGATGGGGAAAGAGAATTTTATCTCAGCTTCAGAAACAATATATTGGCTCCTGTAAACTAAGGGAAAACTAATAACCTTTGGATTTGCATGCTTCTAAAACCTAAAGAGTGATGGGTTTGTTGCTTCTTGTTCTTTCCCCCCAGAAGTGTTTTATCATTGTTTCCTGGCTATTAAATCATTTTTTTGTGTTTTTTACCTGTTTCTTTGAAATTCTATGTCCTGGTACTTTAGCTTTCTGCTATCTTGATTTTTTTTAGTACATCAGATACTTTTGATCAGAATCTGTGTAATTGAAGCTAGATCTGGACAGCACTTTTCAAATTGTGTATCCAGCACAGCTACTTAAAATTCCAAAGAGACTTACGGTTCAATAATATTTGTGAGCTGTTTCTTTGCATTTTAGTAAAGTCTGGATAGTGCCCCAAAAAGGCTAAAAATAAAATTAGATTGTTTTAGCGGTTTTCTTTCCACCTGACTTAATTTACTTCTATCTTAGAGGCCTCGCTATTCAGGATTCTGGTTTTATTCTTTAAAGACAGTGTCAGTATAAGAGATGAGCAAGGCAAAAATTCACACACACAACACTGGCATAAAGAATTTTGAATGTGATATTCTATTCTGCTGCTGAATCAATACTTAATCTGTAGTAAATAACATTGGCAGAATGCCAATCCATAAAATAAACCATAAAGTGCTATAGAATATTTCAGTGTCTAATGTGCTTCTCAGGCAAACAGCATTAAATCGAGGTATAGCCCTTCTTACTATTATACAGTTTAGCTCCTGTATGATAATTATTAAATAAAGTAGTTTATTTTTTATGCACCCACTATTGGCCAAACATTGTGCAGGGCCAGTTGAGTAGGGAAATGGGTAAGCATAAATTTTAACACACAATACTAAGTTTGATGACGAATGCAGATAAAGAAGGGTGTTATGGGCACTTAACCCAGCTTAGGGGCATTGGAGAAGATGCCAAGAGGAAGTGGTGACTGTATGAAGCTCTGAAGGACAAATAAAATCAGACTGTGAAGAAAAGAGGTGCTTCAAAAGGAGAGAACCACATATACAGTCATAAAGGCAAGGGAGTAGAAAACCTCGGGAAAACAACTAATATTTTAGTAGGAATAAAGGCAGAAGGTTTAAGGTAGACTGATAGAAGGTAAAATTTGTAAGTAGGTCAACCAGAAACAAACCAGGAAGGAACTTAGCCCATAAGCATCTGGTAGAGGAAGGGAGCATGACTCTCTGAATTCCAAGGAAGGAGAGAACTATGTAACCTTCAAACTATTACAAAATCATGAAAAGTACATGAAATTATCTAGTCAGTGACAAAATACCAATCACAGGCCTATCTGTACAGCAATAGGGCAAAAATTACCAACTTTTTAAGACAGGAAAAACACACAAAATAAACTATAGTATCTACCACGACCACTACTTTTGATCACACTACCCCTTTGCCTTTAAGTAAGATTTCGGAAGTTTATCTGGAAGGCTGCCACTGAAGGATTTTAAGCAGCAAATCAGATTTCTGTTTTTAGAATAAATATGATCAGACTTATTTATATTAAAAGGACATGGAGAAAGCTGAATTCAAGGTAGGCCAGACTGAAGGAAAGGAACTGTTCTCATAATTTAGGGGAATAGTGACAAGAGCCTGAACTTTGTTGGTAGAAATGGTCAGAGAGAGATTTACCAGATACAATCAACAGAATTTGCTCACCAGTTGGATGAATGGATAAGAGATAATCTAGGAATTCTCCACCTAAGTTCTAACATAGGCCACTAGATGAATGAGGGAAATGTAGGTTAAGAAACAGCAAAAGGTCAATTTGGTAGGTAAAAAAGAGAAAAATGATTTCAACTAGGTACATCTTGAGATTTCAGAGCCTCTGACACAAGTATATGGAGATGTCCAGAAGGTTATTATACACATAAGTTTGAAGCTTGAGATAGAGATTCAGGAGTCATGGGCTTGCACTAGATCCCATATGGCTTGCCTACTCGAGAATAATGTTCCAGCTTCTGCCTAGCTGGCCAGACAAAAGCAGAAACCAGTTCCGACACGGTCCATCAATTTTGCGCACCATTCACCCTGTCTCAGCATTCCCCTGCAGATCTCCACCCAACCCAACGACCCCAGGAGGCCCCCCTGTATAAAGCAGCCCTTGCTCTACCATACCCAGGAGGCAGACTGGGTGGGGACCAGCATCTCCCTAAACCCACTACTGCCCCACCCACACCAAGCAGACAGCCCCAGCCAGAGCCAACACCCCTCCAAAGTGACTCCTGCCCTGGAGGGGTAGGGAGCCAGCCCTATGCCTACCAGCATACCTATAGCAGTTGTGGCCAGGTCTGTCAGCCAGCTATGTGGGGAGCTAACCCCATGTACCAGCAAGCCCGCAAAAGCTACAGTTGAGCATCTCAGCCAGTTAGTCACACCAGGGGCATACCCTGCCCACCAGTCACAACAAGAGAGAGCATGCAGCCCAAACTGAAGACACTGGAAGTGCTTGTTCCTGGTGACCAGGGAGAGTTGCCCTATGGGTCCTCACAGGATGCTTCTACATACGGCCCCCTCTTTTAAGACCGGGAGACATAGCTAACATGCCTAATATATAGAAAAAACACAGATGGACAAAATGAGGCAAAGGAGTACATTCAAAGAAAAATAAGACAAAAACCTCAGAAAAGAACTAATCAACCTGACCAAAGTAGTGGTTATAAAGACCCTCACCTGACATGAGAGAAGAGTGGGTAAACTATGTGAGAACTTTAACAAAGAAAAACAAAATATATAAAAGAACCTATCAGAGCTGAGAATTACAATGACTGAAATGAAAAATGTATGAGAGGGGCACCTGGGTGGCTCAGTGGGTTAAAGCCTCTGCCTTCGGCTCAGGTCATGATCTCAGGGTCCTGGGGTCAAGCCCCATATCAGGCTCTCTGCTCAGCAGGGATCCTGCTTCCCCCCCCCAACCCCTGCCTCTCTGCCTACTTGTGATCTCTCTCTCTGTCAAATAAATAAATAAAATCTTTAAAAAAAAAGAAAAGAAAAAGAAAAATGTATGAGAGGGAATCAATAGAGGAGGCAGAAAATGAATCAACGACCTGCAAGACAGGGTAGAAAAAGCACCCAAGCTGTACAGCAAAAGTTTGTTTTGGTTTATTTTACTGAGGAGGGAGAGGTCTAAGATGACAGCATAGGAAAACCCTAAACTCACCTCCTCTGTTTGGCACTGAATTCATGCCTGCATGAAGAGTAATTCACCTGAGGAAAAGCTGAGGGCTGACTAAACAGTGTCTGCCCCACAGTGGAGAGACAGAGACATGGTAACAGGAAGCCCAGCCCCAATGCTGTGAACTTCAGCAGAGAGGGATATCACTGAGGGGCCCCACCTGTGGATTCACCCAACTGGAATAGCGAAAAAACAGTTTAAAGGGCAACAAGACATAAGTGAAGGAAACCCATCTTCTAATCCTAGGATATCGGCTAAACAATGAAGAAACTGCTTAAATCTTTTCTGACGTCAGAAGTGCTGGCTAGTGCCACTGTTTACATTTCCTCTCCACCTAGGTGGTACAGATGGGCGCAAGATCTTGCTGTCCTAGCTGGCCTGCCACTATGTCAAGCCCTAGTCCACACCACCTCAGCCATCACACCCAAGGTGGCTTCCATAGTCATACCCATTCCAGCTCCAACCATTCCACCAAGGCTACTCTGGCCTGTGCCCACCTCAGCTGTAGCCATCTCACTGGGGCAGCCCTGGTCCAGAGCATCCTGGACCCCACCAGCCCCACAGGGCAACCCCAATGTGGAAAGCCCACATGTGAAGCACCCAGGACACCCCAAACCAAGCCTGCTCCAGTTGTCCTGCCTACGATGCCAAGCACACACAGGTGACAGAGGGGATGTTCCCACACAAGGCTACACCTTCAAGGCTGGGAGAGGTGGCTGTTTTGCCTAATTCATAGAAACAACCATAGAAAGTCAAATAAAGTGAGACAGAGGAACATGCTCCAGATGAAAGAACAAGACAAAACTTCAGAGAATGAACTAAATGAAATGGAGATAAGCAATTTACCTGATTAAGAGATCAAAGTAATGATCATAACGATGTTCGCCAGACTTCAGAGTGGATGAACTCAGTGAGAACTTTAATAAAAAGATAGAAAATATTAAAAAATAACCAGAGTTGAAAAGTACAATAACTGAAATGAAAAATAATTAGAGGGAATCAACAGCAGATAAGAGGAAGCAAAAGAATATACCAGCAATCTGCAAGACAAGGTAATGAAAAGCACTCAAGCTGAACAGAAAAAATAAGAATTTTTAAAAATGAGGACAGGTTAAAGGACCTCTAGGATAACATCAAGCATTGCAACATTTGCATTATAGGAATCCCAGAAAGATAAGAGAGAGAAAAGGGGCCCAAAAACTCATTTAAAAAAACAATATCTGAAAACTTCCCTAACCTGGGGAAGGAAAGAGAAGCCCAGGTCCAGGAAACACAGAGAACCCCAAACAAGATGAGCCCAAGCAGGTTGATCCCAAGACACATTAAAATGTCAAAATTAGAGTCTTAAGACCAAAGTAGAAAAGCAACTACTTATATACAAGGAAAACCCCATAAGACTATCTGCTGATTTTTCAGCAGAAACTTTGCAGGCCAGAAGAAAGTAGCAGGATATGTTTAAAGAACTCAAAGAGAAAAAACCCACAACGAGCAATACTCTACCTAGAAAGGTTATCATTCAGTACTGAAGGAGCGATAGTTTCCCCAGACAAAAGTTAAAGGAGTTCATCAGCACTAAGTTGGCCTTATAAGAAATGTGAAAGGACTTAAAGTAGAAAAGACTATATCTAGGGTGCCTGGGTGGCTCAGTGGGTTAAGGCCTCTGCCTTCAGCTCAGGTCATGATCTCAGGGTCCTGGGATCGAGGCCCGCATCGGGCTCCCTGCTGAGCAGGGAGCCTGCTTCCTCCTCCTCCTCTCTCTCTCTCTCTCTCTCTCTGTCTGCCTCTGACTACTTGTGATCTCTCTCTCTCTGTCAAATAAATAAATAAATAAATAAATCTTAAAAAAAAAGACTATACCTAGATGTAAGAAAATTATTAAAAGAAAAAAGTTTACTAGTAAAAATGGTATATAGTGAAGGTAGCAAATCAGTCACTTGTAGAGCATACAGCAGGTTAAAAGACAAAAGTAGTAAAGTCAATTATATCTAAAAAAATTAGTTAAGGGATTCAAGAAATAGAAGATGTAAAATATAATATCATTTACATAAAACATAGAGGGGGAGGAGTAAAAATGTATTGCTTTTAGAATGTGTTCAAACTCAAAACCATCAACTTAATAGACTGCTATATACTTGGAATGTTATATATGATCCTCATGGTGACCACAAACCAAAAACCTGTAATAGATATACAAAAAAAGAGGAAAAAAATCCAAGCATAAGTCTAAAGAAAGTGACTAATCACAAGGGAAGAGTAGAAGAGAAGAAGAAAGGAACAGAGAACTACAAAAACAACTAGAAAACAATTAACAAAATGGTAATAAATATATGTCTATCAATAATTACTTTAAGTGTAAATGGTCTAAATGCACCAATCAAAGGACATAAGGTAACTGAATGGCAAAACAAAAACAAAAAAACCACCCAAAACCCATCTATATGCTGTCTATAAGAGACTCACTTCAGACCTCAAGATACATGCAGACTGAAAAGTTAAAAAGTGGAAAAAGATACCATGCAAATGAAGCCAGAAAATGTGGACTTCGAGTCCACATTAGACCATGTGGACTTAACAAATACATACAGAACATTCCATCCAAAAACAGCAGAATATACATTCTTTTCAAATGCACCCGGAACAATTAAGGTAACAGCCACTATGGAAGAAGAGTATGAAGGTTCAATTTTTCCTTAATTGTGGAAAAATTTCAATTAGCAGTTCTTCAAATATTTAACTTTTATTTCTTTATGTTAATCAGATGTTGACGCTTCCTCTATCTTTCACACCCCTTTATTATTTTTTTTTTCATTTTTCTAGTTCTTTGTCTCTCATTGACGCCTCCTGGGAATGTTTCAAAACATATTCCATCTCATTAATTCACTCATCAGCTGTATTCTTTCAACCCATGAATTAAGTTTTTTATTTCTGTTATATCTGACTGGTACTATTTTATAACTTCTTGTCCCTGTTTAATGTTTCTAATGTCCTTCTGCATGCCCTTGAGAATGTTTATCAGGATTATTGTAAATCCTTTTTTTTTCTGGCTCATTAGTTCTGCTCCCTCTGGAATTAGTTGTTCAGTCTGTGATCTCTCCTTTCTGGTGCTTTACATCAGTGATCTTCAAATATCTCTTTGTCCTATTCCTTTCAGAGTATCAGCTATCATTTTTATATTCTGAGTTCCATCCATATCCCACTTACTTCTAAGTTATGTCCAGAATTAGACTCAAAGGAGGAAAACCAGTTGCTGTAAATTCCTCATTTTAACTCACCTGTAACACAAGCTAGATTTAATGTCCTCAAGCTTTAGCCTGATTTGACTTGGTTATCTTTTCATATTAGTGGAATTAGACTATGTCACAGAATCACTAAACATCTTCCATTTGCTTATGGAAAGAGACACTTTTCTAGGACTGTCAGGAGGGCTAATAATGGCTGATGGCAAATAACTGTAGAAAATGTAATTATTTATCAATGGGAAAATGTCTTGGAACCTTAATATTCTGTGATTGTTACAGTGAATGTTATTTTCCTTCCTCCCCTTCATAGACCTATAGGATATGAAGTTTTAAATTCAAAAATTATTAAAATTTAGTTTTGAGGATTTCTTAACTGAATTCTTACCGACCCCCAAAATAACTAGAGAAGACTCTTGGGTTTTCAAAACCAGTTTGGGTATCGCTTATTACCTAAAGATATAATAGAGATTGTTTTGGCATCTTTTGTGGAATTATTTCTGCCTTGCCTTCATGGTCTTGATGTATCAGTATTTTTATCTTACCAGACACCTGTGCAGATGTCTAGCCTTTTCTTTTGATCTGAAATTCACTTTTTAACAAGTATTTGTTGAACACTTGACACACTATTGTTCTAGTTGCCAGGTGCCCAGCAAGAAAGACACAGTCCCTGCTTTCACAGAGCATTAGAGTTTAACAAAGAATCCACATTGAATATAGTTTATACTAGAGCAGGGAGTTTTTTCTGTGTTGTTTTTCCTTGTATACCAGGCGCCTAGAACAGTGTCAATATTGGTTGAATGTTAAGCAGGTAAATACTGGACACAAATTACAAGTATGTTAAATGTTATGGAGGAAGAATACTTCAGGCATGGTGAAGTATAGGAGCCTTACCTGATCTGGGGAATCGTATAGAATTAGGTATCCCACTGATAAAGCCACCCTTTTCCAAGTAGTTTGTACAGGCTCATTTAAACAATCAGCGCCTGTTTCCTATTCAGGCCACCCCCTATTGTGCATGGAGGCTTGAACCACCTTGGATTTTTCAGTATTGATTTCTGTAAATGAGAAGAGAGATGAATTACTTAATAATACCATATGTTTATAGAAACAAAAGAAAGAGTCAACTTAACAATGCTGATTTGTGTTTCTTTCTTCTTGCCTGTCCACTCCATCACCCTATTTTCTTTTCTATCTTGCAGATGAAGGAGCTTCCATGCACCCTTGTGATGATACATACTGTGGACCTTTCCCAGAATCTGAGCCAGAAGTGAAAGCTGTAGCCACATTCCTCCAAAAACACAGGAAGCACATTAGGGCTTACCTCTCCTTTCATGCCTATGCTCAGATGTTGCTGTATCCCTATTCTTACAAATATGCAACAATCCCCAACTTTAGCTGTGTGGTAAGTATTTGCCCTTGTACATGCATGTCAGGCTTTACACTTCTTTTCTAAAGCTAAAAGGGGTCTGAGTATTAATGATAACACATATTGTGATAACACAAACACATATTGTGTTTATTGTAATAACCATCTTTTACATATTAACTCATTTATTTTCCATAATCATATGAGGTAGGTAACTATTACTGTCCCCATTTTACAGATGAGGAAACTGAAACCTAGGGAAACGAAGTAATTAGACGCAGAACACACAGCTGCTAAGTGCCTTGGCCAGGCTTCAGCCCCCAAACTAGCTCCAACCTTGTCACTTTGAACCACTGTAGTATGCTGTTTCTCAAATGCAATCATTTCAAACCAATTTACATTCTTAGCACAGGTTACACAGAAAGTTGTCAGGATGATTTTGATTAGTATTACAGCTTCGGTCACATAAGCAGGACTATAATTAATTTTATTGAGTAAATAATTGTTCATAAATTATGGTCTGACTCTCATTAATTAAAAGCAAGGTTTAATTTATGAGCGCTATTTGCTTAATGTTACTAAGTCTCTGGGCATGTATCTGACAAGTTGGTGCTAAGAATGAACAGCCCTTCAGGCATAAGATTACTTGGCAGTGAAAAAGCAGTTTCTTTCTTCCTCATCTCAGAAACCCAACAAGCCATCCACTGTAGTACAAAATGCCTTGTAAAGTGAGGCTGATTCAGAACCTCTAGCATCTGAAGGTCTATAAAATTCAAAACCAGGTCAAACTAATATACAGTGTTAGAAATGAAGAAGAGGAAGGGAACAGTGACTGGGGAGGAAGTATAGGAAGGAGAGCTTTTGGGTTTTGCTGTTGATGTTCTGTTCTTTGGCCCAGATGCTGGTTACATGAGCGTGTGTAATTTGTGATCATTCATTGAGCTATAAACTGAAAATGTGTATATTCTGTATGTATGTTATACCTGAATTAAAAGCTTTGATAAAAGAGAAGCATCCCCTCTCTTCCTATACCTTGAACTCTAAATCCTTCACCAGTTGGTTGGAGTTGCAGGAATTCCTGACCTAGATGTCCAGGACCTGGAAGGAATGGAGAGCATAAGAAGGTCCGAGGAAGGCCTGAGAGAAGGCTTCTATCTGTCCAAAAGAGGAACTTTGTTCTTGGCATACCAAGCAAAAATTCTGAGCAAATTCTCTTGAGAAATTTTGTAAAGGTGGTAGTTCTATTTAAGAGTGCAATTCTTCAACTACTGTGTGAGTCAAATAGGCTTGCTGTTGTTGTTATTGTTGTTGTTTTTAACCTGACACCTTAACCACCCAGTATCACAAAATGCTTCTCTCGGTTTATATTCGGCCCTTTCTAAATTGGGCACAGTGTCTATTTATATTCTCACAACAGATTAAATGGAGTATGCAATATATTAAAACTATTACATGAGTTAAGGCTATTTTCATTTTGTCTTGGATTGGAGGATGTAGTATAAAGAGTAGATCAGTGATTCACAAAGTCACAGGATGACTTTACCTCCCAGAGACACTGAACAATGTTGAAGACATTTTGATTATCCCAGCAAGGCTGGTGGATGCTATTGGCAGCTAGTGGATAGAGGACAAGGATGCTGCTAAACATCCTACAATGTACAGGACAGCCTCCCACACCAACGAATTATTCAGTCCAGACTGTCAATAGTACCACTGTTGAGAAATCCTGTTACCAGGTTACATATAAGCTAAATTGCGAATGCCAAGATTAAAATTCTCAGAAATAAGTTAGTCTCTGAATGTTAACCAGAAGCCACTCAACTCATAAATTGTTCAAAAACATTCCATCAGGGACACCTGGGTGGCTCAGTCATTAAGCATCTCCTTTTGGCTCAGGTTTTGGGGTTGAGTCCTGCATCGGGCTCCTGCTCATCGGGAAGCCTGCTTCCCCCTCTCCCATTCCCCCTGCTTGTGTTCCCTCTCTTGCTGTCTCTCTCTCTGTCAAATATATAAATAAAAAATCTTTTAAAAAATTCAAAAAATATTCCATCAATATAGGAATCTGTGTTTCTGCGAACACTTTTAAGTTATTCGTTAACTTGCTTTAAATGTGGCACTATTTGAATAAAAAATATATTTCTTACTTAGTTGAGGTTCAATAAGTGAGGCCTGGGTCCTTTTGGACAATTGAAAAGAGGAAGAAATAAAGAAAGGATGAATTGCTTAAGCTCTTTCAAAAAGATGTCCAGCTACACCACCTTAGAAAATAATTCCTAGAAAATTTTATTAAGTTTTCACTTTTTGTGGACTGATCATACCCAACCCTCTCATCAACATCCACCTGCACCTGAGTGATGGAAGTGCCATGAGCTCCAAAGGCTAAAACTGTGCATATGTTTTATGTAAATAGGCCAAGTGGTTGTATTTTTTTTCTTAAGAGATTTTTGGGGGTAGTTTAGTCATCTGAAATAATGAGAAACAAAATTCTCCTCACCAGCAGAACACAATAATCTTCTTTTTTTANAAGTGGTTGTATTTTTTTTCTTAAGAGATTTTTGGGGGTGGTTTAGTCATCTGAAATAATGAGAAACAAAATTCTCCTCACCAGCAGAACACAATAATCTTCTAAATGTAGAAGTATCTACCCTTGCCATGGAATAGTGCTGAAACCATTGGAGAAGATGTTAAAATCTCAGAACATTCTCCATAAAGGTATCTTATTATGGTGTTTACATTCCTTTTCTGTTGACTCCTGAGAGGAGAATGCCATCCTCAGTGAGATCAATATTAAATTGTCTGCCAGGTTCTGGAGACTGGTCCCTTAATATCCACAAAGAGTGGCATTTGCTGCAAATGCTGCTTTATGCATCCCCGAGGTGAATGAGGACAGCAAGCGGAAGGGTCCAACACACAGCGCCATGTTGCCCAGAGAACATATCAACTGAGATAATAAATTATTCATAGGCAAATTGAAATGGGAGAGTTGTATACTGGTTTCACCATACTTCTTTTCCTTTCTCTCTGGTCATACAATACTTCTCTAACTCCTTATGGAAACTAATTCTTTAT
Organism: Ailurus styani; assembly: GCA_002007465.1. Lineage (NCBI taxonomy): Eukaryota > Metazoa > Chordata > Mammalia > Carnivora > Ailuridae > Ailurus > Ailurus styani. Next base: position 3,461,879 of record LNAC01000131.1, on the reverse strand, counting down.
ACCATTTGAAAATGTTTTGAAGTATAGTCAGTATCATTTTAGTTCATGTTAGAACATTCACCTTTTAGTATTTTTATTGTGTTGATCATTTTTCCTGATTTTTGGCATTGATAGCTACAGTTCTGCCTCAGAATTTCTTCATCTTAGCCCTACCTGAGCTCTGTTAGAGGCATATGTAACTCTAGAAGTCATGGAGCATTCTGCAAACTGTTATTCCCATTCCCATAGGGATAAATGAATAGCATAAGAGAAGTCACTCTTCCTGAACTAAAGAGTTTCTTAATTGATCCAAATGTGTTTTAATACCTTGTACATAGCCACTGAAGTTTGTACTTAAGGATCAATAAGGTTATCTTGATACCCTTGCAGAGCTATGCTTATTCAACATTCATGCAAGAAATATTGACTAAGCATCTGTTATATACAGGCACATTGCTAAATAATGCATATGTAGCTATGAAGAAGATGGTCATGGGCTCGGCCCTATCAAGCATTTTGTAATTTATAGAAACAAGTGTCTCTGAGTGCAAGTGAAGAGGACAGAACCCTAAATCGGCATCAGAAGATAGGGGTACTTAACTCGACCACTCCTTGCTATGTAATTCCAGCCTGCCCACTTAACCTTGCTGAGCCTTTCTATTCTTGTCTGAAAAATGGAAATATTACTGATCACTGGCTTGGTGTAAGGATCAATCAAAGGAAATAATGGGTTCTAAAATATGTTAAAAACTGCAGCACGTGACAAGGAATATTATTACCATTATTAAATATAACTATTGCCTAATATGCCCAGCCTTGCTCTCCAAATTAAAGACCCATAAGGCACAAACAACATGCCAGTGTTTCTAAAAGTTTCAGTGCAGTGATGGAAAGTGATACCAGCTCTCCCTTTTCCCTCACAGGAATCTGCAGCTTATAAAGCTGTGAATGCACTTCGGTCAGTATATGGGGTACAGTATAGATATGGACCTGCCTCCAGCACATTGTGTAAGTTTCCTGTGTATTTTGTGTTAGAATCATCTCTTGAACGAAGATCCTGTAAAAGGACCTCCCTTTAAAAAAGCAGAAGTGTGTTCCCCCTTAATGAGAAAATTTTGACAACCAAATTAGCCAAGGAAGATGGAGGGAGTTTATATTTGATTAGTTTTACACTGCTTCACATAAATCACGGTACCGATTGAAATAAATTTTAAGCAGAGAATATTCTAAGCATGTAATAATGACTACAAAGTTGAAATGAGATCTTATGACAGTAGAAAGTACCCAAATGGGCTCCTTAAACAATTGTAACTACTGTAAGGGTGGAAATGGACCTTGAGAATATAATGAAGTAATGTCTCAGCCCTAAAAGAGGTTTCTTTTTATTCCTTTCCTCCACCATTCTTGATATGAAATTGTATTTCTTACATAACACCTTCAGCAGAATTTCCCCTTAAAAGGTGATTAAATATTTTTTTCTGCTTTTTAAAATAAATTTACTTGAGTTTTAGGTAGTTAACATACAGTGCAATATTGGTTTCTGGAGTAGAATTCAATGATTTGTCGCTTACATACAGCACCCAGTGCTCATCACAATACCCATACTCCTTAATACCCATCACTCATCTAGCCCATTCCCACCCACCTCCCTCCATCAACTCTGTTTGTTCTCTATTGTTAAAAGTCTCTTATGGCTTCTTTCCCTCTCACCTTTTTTTCTTTTTTCCCCTGTCCCATATGTTCATTTGTTTTCTTTCTTAAATTCCACATATGAGTGAGATCATATGGCATTTGTCTTTCTGACTCACTTATTTCACTTAGCATAATACACTCTAGCTCCATGCATGTCATTGCGAATGGCAAGATTTCATTCTTTTTGATGGCTAATATTCTGTGTGTGTGTGTGTGTGTGTGTGTGTGTACCACTTCTTCTTTATCCATTCACCAGTTGGGACAGTTGGGCTCTTTCCATAGTTTGGCTATTGTTGATAATGCTGCTATAAACATCAGGGTGCGTGTATTCCTTCAAGTCTGTATTTTTGTACCTTTTTGGTAAATACTTGATGGTGTAACTGCTGGCTCATTGGATACTTCTCTTTTTAACTTTTTGAGGAACCTCCATACTTTCTCCAGAGTGGCTGCACCAGTGTGCATTCCCACCAACAATGCAAGAGGGTTCTTCTTTCTCCACATCCTCACCAACACCTATTGTTTCCTGTATTGTTAATTTTAGCCATTCTAACAGGTGTGAGGTAGTATCTTATCATGGTTCTGATTTGTATTTCCCTGATGATGACTGATGTTGAGCACCTTTTCATGTGTCTGTAACCCATCTGGATGTCTTCTTTGGGAAAATGTCTATCCATGTCTTCTGCTCATTTCTTAACTGGGTTATTTGTTTTTTGGGTGTTAAGTTGATAAGTGCTTTGTAGATTTGGGATACTAACCCTTCATGAATAGGTAATTTACAAATATATTCTCCCATTCTGTAAGCTGTATTTTAGTTTTGTTGACTGTTTCCTTCACTGTGCAGAAGCTTCTTATCTTGATGAAGTCCCAATAGTTCATATTTGCTTGTTTTCCTTGCCTGTGGTGACATGTCTAGTAAGAAATTGCTACACCTGAGGTCAAAGACATTTCTGCCTATGTTCTCCTCTAGGATGTTGTCATTTTCCAGTCATTTAGGTCTTTCATCCATTTTGAATTTATTTTCGTGTGCGGTGTAAAAGAGTGATCCAGTTTCATTGTTCTGCATGTTGCTGTCTGATTTTCCCAACACCATTTGTGAAGAGACTATCTTTTTTTCCACTGGACATTCTTTCCTGCAAACTAAACCAAAGATAAGTTAACCATAAGTTGTAGGTCCATTTCTGGTTCTCTGTTCTGTTCCATTGATCTGTGTGTCTGTTTTTTTGTAGTACTAAGGTTTTTCGATGACTACAGCTTTGTAATATAGCTTAAAATCTGGAATCATGGTGCCTCCAGTTTTTTCTTTATTTTACTTTATTTATTTATTTGACAGAGAGAGAGAGTACAAGTAGATGGAGTGGCAGGCAGAGGAAGAGGGAGAAGCAGTCTCTCTAGTGAGCAGGGAGCCCAATGTGGGGCTCGATCCCAGGACCCTGGGATCATGACCTGAACCGAAGGCAGACACCTAACGACTGAGCCACCCAGGCACCCCTAGTTCTGTTTTTCTTTTTCAGAATTGCTTTGGCTATTTGGGGTCTTCTGTAGTTCCATATAAATTTGAGGATTCTTTGTTCTAGCTCTGTGAAAATGTTGGTGGTATTTTGATAGGGATTGCATTAAATGTGTAGATTGCTTTGGATAGTATAGACATTTTGACAATGTTTGTTCTTCCAGTCCAAGAGCATGGTATGTTTTTCCTTTTTTGTGTGTGTCCTCTTTAATTTCTTTCATAAGTGTTCTATAGTTTTCAGAGTACACACCTTTTACTTCTTTACTTAGATTTATTCTTAGGTATCTTACTGTTTTTGGTACAATTGCAAATGGGATCAATTTCTTGATTTCTTTTTCTCCTGCTTTGTTATTGGTATATAGAAATGCAACAGATTTCTGCACACTGATTTCCTGTCCTGTGACTTTGCTGAATTTATGTATGAATTCTAGCAATTTTCTGTGCAGTCTTTAGGGCTTTCTACATAGAGTATCATGTTGTCTGCATAGAGTGAAAGTTTCACTTCTTCCTTGCCAATTTGGATGCATTTTATTTCTTTTTGTTGTCTCATTGCTGAGGCTAAGACTTCCAGTAGTGTGTTAAATAGTAATGGTGAGAGTGGACATCTCTGTCTTGTTCCTGACTGTGGGGGAAAGGCTCTCAGTTTCTCCCCATATGGGAAAGACCCACATGTGAGTCTTTCATATATGGCCTTTGTGATGTTGAGGTATGTCCCACCTATCCCTACTTCATTGAGAGTTTTTATCAGGAAAGGATGCTGTATTTTGTCAAATGCTTTTTCTCCATCTATTGACAGGATCATATGGTTCTTATCCTTTTTTTATTATTAATATGGTGTATCATCTTGATTGACTTGCGAGTATTGAACCACACCTGCGGCCCAGGAATAAATCCCACTAGATCATGATGAATAATTCTCTTAATGTACTGTTGAATTCGATTTGCCAATATTTTATTGAAATAAAGAACAACTGGTTATATGGAAAGAACTTGAACAAAAAATCAGAAGACATGGATTCTAGTCCTAATTTTGGCACTAATCAGGATATAATCCTGGCCAAGATATTAATCCTGGGCTTCGGTTTCCACAACTATTCAGTGAGGGATTGGACTATGTCATCTCTCATGGCCTCTCAAACTCTAAATTTTTTTTTAACTATATGACTTGGAAAACCTAAGAAGAAATCATATATATCTGAATGTCTATGTATGCACACACATAGGTTGTATGTATAGGTATAGATAGTGACATCCAATTTTGCTTTCAGTGAGGTACCAAATTTCTCCCTGATTTCTTTAACCTACCAATTATTATATTCCTAACCACTCACTTTCTTCAGCCTTCAGAGAAAAGTTTGGTTTGACAATTAACATTGTTTATCAAATACGTTTATCCTAATAATGAATGTCTTAAGTATCAGAATTGTTTTCAAAGTCTATGATCATTGGTCTCATGCTGACGTTTTTAGAACTGTTTTTCAGGGGGTGCCTGGTTGCTCAGTCAGTTAAGCATCTGACTTCAGCTCAGGTCATGACCCCAGGGTCCTGGGATCAAGCCCCACATCAGGCGCCCTGTTCAGCGAGGAGACTCCTTCTATCTCTCCTTCTCCCTTTTACCTACCCTATTTGTGCTCCCTCTCTCTCTCTCTGTCAAATAAAATCTTAAAAAAAAACCAAAACCATACTTTAAAAAAACTGTTTCTCAGTAGTGCTATGCTGAAAAAGGAAATATACTATTTCTTAAAATCATATTCCTAATTATTACCAATATATATTAGTTTTAAACATTAATTTTTAAAAAGATCTTACAGTTTACCTTTTTAGCTTGATATCAAGCCACAGTCATAGTATTATATTTACCAAGAACAACCTGTTACCATAGAAATGAGGCTGTCACATCACCATGATGTAACCGTTGGCACACGTTGACTCTGACTTTGGCTTCTATGACTACTATTTGCAATTCCAGTGTACTCTAACCCAGAGGAACAATGAAGCCACAGCCTACCTTCTGTCCTTAACCAAAGCAAGGGGAACCTGAGAAACAGCAGAGTGTTTTAATTGCAATCTTAACATAATTTATCTCTAACTTGTCCTTGCAAAAATAGAATAAAAAGGGTATTATTTGAGCAAATGAATATGCTCTGAAAATTTTTTAATAATAATAGTGTTAGGTCAGTCTGGATCATATTAATTTCAAGAAAAATGTTTGTAAAATTCTTTTTTTATTTTTTTTAAGATTCTCTTTATTTACTTGAGTAAGAATGAGAGAGAGAGAGAGAGCCCAGAGGAAGAAGGACAAGCAGACTCCCTGCTAAGCAGGGAGCCAGAAATGGGACTCGATCCCAGGACCCTGAGCTCATGACCTGAGCCGAAAGCAGCTGCTTAACCAACCGAGCCATTCAGTTGTCCCTATAAATATTCTTCTATAAAAGATTTATTTATAATTATTAAGAACATGTTATGCTAAAAACTACATACTAGACACTTTGTGAAGATGCAAAATAATAAGGGCTTAAATATCCTGGCACATTATTTTGTTTAATTTCTACAACAACATCCCTCTTTCTAAAGGTGTTATCATCCCTTTTTCTAAAGGGAAGATTGAGGCTCAGACAACTCACAATAGGTGGTGGGATCTTATACAGCCCAAACCCTTCGTCTGCCTCTAGTGCCTGTACTTTCAACCTGTGCTGTAAAGCTGGAGCATGTGAGGTCACAAGAGCCAGAAAGAGAATTGCCAGTGAATTACCAGCTACACTAAATGCTGTTGAGAGGTTGAAAGTGGGGTCTGCGGGGGGTGGTGGTGGGGGGGGACAAACCAAAAAAGATTAGACCTGCTGTCATTGGTGACCTTCAAGAACAAAGTTTTCATAGACAGGTAGAGGTAAGAACCAGATTGAAAGTGGTTGAGGATATAGAGGCAACATGTATAGATTCTCTTTGTGTTCTAAAGCAAAAGGGCAAAGAAAAAAAGGATGGCATGTAGCATGAGAAGGAAGTGCCATATGAAGTCAGTACTTGAACATTTTGATCAATGCAGATACAAGAGAAGGTGGTTTATTAATGAAACTAGGTCTCAGAGAAGGGACCCTCTCACTACCAAGAAAGACAATGATGAATGGAATCAAAAGGTGACAATTGTAGAAACAAACAAACAAACAAAAAACCATGCAAGAGCTCCTCCTCTGAGCTGGAAGGAGGACAGCCAGAAGGCTGTGATGTCAGTAGAGGAGGCGGTGGGATGATGTGCTTTTATGGGCATGGGGACAGTGGTTAAGTGAGAAACAGGCCTACAAGAGCCTGAGAGAGGTTCAGCAAGTGAAGGTCTGGAAAAAGGAGACTGGAGAAGTGTTGAGAACAGAGAAGGACATCAGTGACCCGTGTGATTTTATAGCAAAGAATTTCTCCAGCTCCCTCTCAAGGAGTGAAAGCAGAGAAACTGAGCCAGGGATTAGTTTGTTTATGGGTGACTGAAGTGAGGGTGGAGATAAATGTTACTGGAATTGAGGCTGAGGAATTTTGAGGTCATCACACTGGAAAAGCATTACTGCCTACTCTAGATCCCCAAGATGGTGGCAGGTCAGATTTTTAAGTTCCATGAACCTAATGCCAAGGAACTACTGTTAAATCATTCTTGTTGAACCAGTGTTTAAGTAGAAGGACTTAGGATAGCCTAGTAAGCAAGTACTATATATAAACTTTGAAAATTATACAGACTCTTCAGTGAGGTTCTTTTTTTTTTTTTTTTTAACTTTTAGATGTGAGCTCTGGTAGCTCAATGGATTGGGCCTACAAAAATGGAATACCCTACACATTTGCTTTTGAACTTCGTGACACTGGACATTTTGGATTTTTACTTCCAGAGGTGCTCATCAAACCAACCTGTACAGAGACCATGCTGGCTGTGAAGAATATCACAATGCACCTCCTAAAGAAATGTCCCTGAGACCCAAGGGTCAGGTCAACCACCAGACAGCTAGTTCTCTGCAAGAGCTACTTGGCAGTGGGTGGAAATTGTTTTTTAAAAGAAGGGCAGCTTCTTAGAATGAACATATTTGTAGACTTTAAAAGGACCTACTTTATGCAATTCAAGTTTCTGTGGCAATACAAAATTGGTTAAAAGACTATGAGCATAGCCTAGTTTGCTATAAGACAAATCCTCCATTTTATGTCCCTTTTGAGTCATATTTGATAAAGGGGAAGAGGGAATATTTTCAAACTGTATTGTCTCAAGAAATGTACAAATTAAGGATTTCACTGCAATAAATCTCCTTTTCTCAATTAAGATTTAGGCTACTAATGTTATTTAATCACTTGGTTTTTATTTGAAATGTAAACTTTTGAAATGGAAAGAACTGTATTTCTTAATAAATATACAATTTATCAAGACCTCAGATTCTTCGCATCTTCATCCCCTGGCATTAGTGCATCATATGCCTATAAAAATATAGCAAGATAGAGCTTTCACGTTTAGACTCTGAGAATACCAGTTACAAAAACAGAAGTAAACATTAACTGAGGTGCCAGACACAGCGTTAAGAGCTTCACACTAATAATCTCATGTATTGTTCAAATACTATGAGGTAGATACTCCTATTATCCTCATTTTTCAGATGAGGAAATTGAGACTTAGAAAAGTGATACAGGTTTCCATTTCCAGGAATATGACAAGATAGGTATCTGGACTGCTGGAAATAACTACAGCTTCTGGACAAAATATAATTTCTTGAATCATCTTAAAACATCAAACAAAAAAAGTAGAAAAATCTCAAGCAAGGCATTGAGTGAAGGCAGGAACCTAGAGAGGTAAGTGGTGCACTATTATCCTGAGAGCATTTGTCAAGCCAGGTGAGTGCAGACTTTGATTTTCACAGCATATTGGAGAATGGGAGCAGAGAACAGAGCCCAAGCCTACTCCGGGGTGGGAAATCTTAATAGCAGATTCCCCTTCCACCAGAATTCTAGGATTCCCAAGGCCTATATCCTCAGGGTAAGGGTAAATTACAAATAAACCCCCAAACTACCTTCAGTGGAAAATTGGCTATTTCAATTTTGGCAAGAGTAGAGAGTGGAGAAACTGCAGCTGAATCATACGTCAGCTCTCTCTGGTTTGTGGCCCAAATTCGGACAACATAAAAGGTCTGATAAACATCTAGCCAAGAATTTAATTCAGACTAATCCCAGATTGATTATACCTTGCAAGTATTTGGTAGAAGGAAATGCAAATCCCCTTGGAGAATTTATCTGACCAAGACACATCATGAACATCAGGATGAAAAGATGAGTCTAACAACTTCCAGAAGGGGGAAAAAAATGATCACAAAGGAATGAGGACTAAAAAGTAACATGAAACTTCTTAACAGCAATAGTGAAGCTTGAAGACAATGGAGAAATGCCTTCAGAGTTTTGAGGGGAAATTCTATCCTAAAATTCTATACCCAGGAAAATGATCAATGAAATGTGAGGGGAGAATGCAAACATTTTCATAAAATTAAGCTCCTAAATTATTAACCTTTCTCAGAAACTTCCTGAGGATATGCTCTACCAGATTGAGGGAGTAAACCAAGAAAAAGATGTAGGGTCTCAGAAAATAGGAATTCCTACATAGGAGATAGGGATAGAAAAAATCTCAAGATAATGGTGAAGGGAAAAGTCCCAGTAACATCTGTCTACCAGGCTTAGAGAACCACCAACTTGGAATAGAAGAACGATAGCTGAAGACTCAGATGAAGTCCTCCAAGATAAACACAAAACAGAACACATGTTCAGAGGCAATTTTTACTTCTGTCAGAAAATCTGGGGATGAATTGATAATAAAAGCACAGAAACCAAGCAAACAACAACAAAATGCAGTTGTTAACTTTGGTGAAAACAATGAGCTATAGAAGAGAAGAAATATAATCATGGTATACTATATGACTTAGCTATAAACAATATTTATATAGCTAAAATAATGTTAGCCCTAAATATTGATTTATCCAAAAACTATGGTAAAAATATATTTGAAGGGGAGCAAGAAATAATGTATGGGAGCGGAGGAGCATAGGAGAGTTAAATCTTCATCTGCCATAGCAGGAAGTCAATAGACAACATCTAACCCTTAAAGAAAAAACATCAAGTAATATCAGATTATGCATGCTGTTTAGACATAAGAAAGTAAATTCAGGGCACCTAGATGGTTCAGTCGGTTGCATGTCTGCCTTCGGCTTAGGTCATGATCCCAGGGTCCTGGGATTGAGCCCTGCTGGGCAGGAGGCCTGCTTCTCCCTCTCCCACTCCCCTGCTTGTGTTCTCTCTCTCGCTGTGTCTCTCTCTGTCAAATACATAAATAAAATCTTTAAAAAAAAAAAAAAAGTAAATTCAAGAAGAAATAATTTGGAAGATTAAGAATTATTGGACTAAGGAGAAGGAATTGGGAGTAAGGACGGATGGAGCAGAGGACTGCTGTTTTTAATATAAGCCTTGTCATATTAATTGACTGGTTTTGTTTTTTTTAATTATGAAAATCTCACACAGAGTATATTCCTTTTAAAGGAAGTGTGTTTTTAGGGTCCATAGCTCAGGGGTTAGAGCACTAGTCTCGTAAGGAAATGTGTTTTTAAAATGCACTCCCAACTATTCACCACCCAGTTTTTTCGATGTTTATAAAATGTATATTTCAATTAAAAAATTAAATTTAATTTTAAAAGAAATATTAAATGAGATTATATGTGGAGTGCAGAGCACAGAACCTAGAGTATAGTAGATATTCAGGAAATATTAATTTTTTCTATGCTTTACAAACCTAATATATCTTTTTATCTTGTAGTTCCAGTTAGGAATGGATCTCAGGCAGATTTGAGGCTCTGTCCTGCTAAGAAATAGTGCATCTGGGAATTTTGTTGTTGTTGTTGTTTTTAAAGATTTTATTTATTTATTTGACAGAGAGAGAGAGAGATCACAAGCAGGCAGAGAGAAAGAGGAGGAAGCAGGCTCCCGGCTGATCAGGGAGCCTGATGCAGGCCTCGATCCCAGGACCCTGAGATCAGGACCTGAGCCGAAGGCAGAGGCTTTAACCCTCTGAGCCACCCAGGGACCCACATCTGGGAATTTAAACTTCAATTCATCCTATCTGCCAGTATATGCTCAGAAATGACCTGGAGTTGAGGGTTATTTTATACCAGTTATTTCTACCCATAGAACAGGCAAAAACCGAAGTGTTCAGAATAACCAGAAGGGCCAGAGGCTTATGAAGACCCTCAAGGATGAAAAGGTGCTGCTTCTGACAAAGATGGACACAGACACCTGTGTCATCTAGTAGCCTTTGTGGACCCCTGACTCCAGGAAACTCTTCCCTTTGATCAAGAGCATGCTGTGTAACCCCTGCTGTCTTAGCTATCTCTGTCCACATCCCTTGCTGGTGTCTGTTGGTGCCTTTCTGTCAGACGTTATCGTCCCTGCAACAACTAAACAATAAACAACTCTTGCATAGCTGGGGAGGGGGGAAGGGAAAGAATTTACAGATAACCCCCAAAACTCATCTTTTATTATATTTTTAATTTCCATCTATTTCATACCCTATATAAGAAGATCAGTTAGCAAATTAATACCAAGAACTTACATTTGTATTATTTTATTTTTCCCTGCGCTTCACATAGTGTAGGAACAGAGTATTTTTTCAAAGTCAAAAAGAGGGCAACAGAAAATACACAATATGAATATCCAAAAACTAAATGGGTATATAGTTTCTTTATTATCCACTTATCAATTCGGAATGAAATTTTGCCTTCATGAACCTCATTAAATTCTTTTCAGTGATTGCTCTCACATTTGTGTAGCATTGTATATGTTTTACAGCTCAAATTCTATAAGTGGGCATTTTAATATTTATAGTCTTTTCATTTTTTAATCTTTTAAAACTAAGTCACAAAATATACTGTTGGAAGATGTATGTTCAAGGCATGCTGCTAAGTGTTATGTGTGAGGAGGGGTGCTATGAACAAAAAATGTTTTATTTATATAAGTACTTGCTTAGGAATGTAAAAGTTAACTTCAAACTAAAACAGCACCTGCATTTTTTAAAATAGTTTAGCAAGATACTTCCCCTCCCCCACTACTATTAAAAGCAATTTTATAGATTCTGGTTATGTTGAGTTATAGCTCTCAGATAGTTTTAGTGAGTATATTAGTTTCATAGGGCTGCTATAACAAATTTCCACAGATTGGGTGGCTTAAAACAATAGAAATTTATTGTCTCAGTTCTAGAGACTGGAAGTCCAAAATCAAGGTCATGGCCATGCCCCCTCTGAAACCTGTAGGGAATCATTCCTTTCCTCTTCCTAGTTTCTGATTGGCTGCCCACAGTCTTTAACGTTCTTTGGCTTGCAGCTACATAATTTTGAACTCAGCGTTCCTCTCAGGCGGCCTTCTCACTGTGTGTCTTCTGTCATCACATGGCCATGTTTTTGGAAGGACACCAGCCATATTGGGTCAAGGGCCCATCCTACTTCAGTATTATCTCATCTTAATGAATTACATCTTAAATGACCCTGTTTCCAATAAGGTTGCATTCTGAGGGACAGGCAATTAGAGTTTCAACATATCGTTTTGGGAGGAAACAAAACTCAACCCATAAGAGTAGACAAGTATCATGAGATACTGATGTTAATGACCCTATTTACAAAGCTAAAAAGTGGTGAATCTCACTGGAGATTAATCTTTTGTTCTCAAGGCTAATTGCTGGGGAATACATTAAAAAAATAAAGCAGGGCGCCTGGGTGGCTCAGCGGGTTAAAGCCTCTGCTTTCAGCTCAGGTCATGATCTCAGGGTCCTGGGATCGAGCCCCGCATAGGGCTCCCTGCTCAGCGGGGAGCCTGTTCCCCCCCTCTCTCTGCCTGCCTCTCTGTCTCCTTGTGATCTCTCTCCCTCTGTGAAATAAATAAATAAAATCTTTAAAAAAAATAATAAAAATAAAAAAATAAAGCATATTCTTTTAAGTTCTAATACTCCCTGATGAGATTATTTTAATAGGCTATTAATGGAAACATAATAATCTATTCTTTATATTTAACTTTTAAAACAATAAAATTATAGTTCAAATTATGATTTACTTAACACAGGAAATGTGTTACTTTTAGGTAGTGTCATATATGACCTTTGCTCTCAATAATTATTTTGAGCTGCTGCATCGTAAAAAGTATTTACAACTAAGTTATACTAGATCAAATCTAATTGATTAAATCAGAATTCTGTGCAATGTTAATTAAAGTATGCTTTAGATTAAGCAAAGTAATTACATGAGCGATTGCATTTAATGGAATATTTTCATGAATCAGAATATTGCATAATAAACCTGAAAACAGCCACACTGAATACCTAATATATTTCACAAAACAAATTGCACTGAGAACTGCCAAGACATCTGAATAATTCACATGAAAATAAAGGCAATTTGAAGATCTTCTAAAGCAGACTAACTCCTTATTTCCAATGTGCTGCCAATTCCCCCACTGTGTTTCTGCAGTTATTCCTTCTAGGGCTGCCTCCTCTATCCCCAGGGGATGCCCTAAAGGAGTTCCTGCCTAGGGCATCCATCCTTGTTCCACCAGCCTGGGCTCAGGGAGGGAATCGTATCAAATGATAACTGAAGACATAATAGTGTCTAGACTCTGGAGTACTATTCGCCTTATCATTTGGTTATGAGTTAAACTAAGAGAATAGCTACCCACATAACACTGAAACAGTGTTTTCTAAGTTTCAAACAGACTCAAAAGTAAATGCTTCCCCAGTGTGGAAGAATAAAAGGTAACAGGAACACCTAGCCCCTCCATGGAAATGAGCCCACAGTCCAGCGTACATGCTCTGAAAGAAATAATTTGCAACAACCAATGACTGGTCTTAGGTTCAGTTATTGAATTTCTATTACAGCTATATTTTTGGCAGAAGCACAGTTCCCTGCTACCCTAGGTAGAATTCTTTAGTAATTTAAAGCTATATTCAGTATTCTAAGGGAGACTGATATCTGCTAAGCAGCAATTGTGTTGCTGGATGTGTTTAGATCCAGCTGTCTATCTCAAGCAATATGGTTTTCATTTGGTTTGAATAAGGTTTTCATTTGGTAGAGCAGCAAACACGAATAGACAATTTAATGGTTTTGTGCTAGGATCAACAGAATTTCATAAAAGAATGAATATTTGAAGCAAGTGTCACTTCACCTGTCACAAACTATCAGGGGAGATGCGTAAGGACATCCTAAAGAGGTAGCACTGAGCTAACCAGGAGTGGTCAATAACTGACTATTTGTGATAATAGTAATAACTCTGAGTAGAATTTGCCATATACTCCCCAAATTAATTTTGTACTGGGAACTTGAAATCAAAATAATATTCTTTTTAGACTTATAAATATGAACACTAGATTTTATCCTCCCTTTAAAATACTTGAGTCTATTCCCTTTTATTTATTATCTGTAGCTAAACTGCCTTCATTTAGAAGACACTTTCTGGGGTGCCTGGGTGGTTCCGTCAGTTAAACATCTGACTCTTGGTTTCGGCTCAGGTCATGATCTCAGAGGTGCAGGATCAAGCCCCGTGACAAGCTCTACATTCAGCTCAGTCTGCTGGGGATTCTCTCTTTCCCTCACCCTTCCTCTCTGCTTCTCCCCCAGCTCATGATCTCTCTCTCTCTCAAATAAATAAAACCTTTAAAAAAGAAAAAAAGACACTTTGAATCATAATCAACATTTCAACCACAGATCTTATAGCAATATTTTGTTCAAGTAGTTCCTAAGTATCAGTAGTAAAAGTGTCCCTCCTATGACTGGATACAAGTTTTTGGTACAAAACTGTCTTCTTCCCTTCCCCTTCCCTTAAGGGCTAAAGATAATTCTGATTTTGCCTCTTAACTGCTTAGGAAATCCCACTACCACCGTCACTATCCCCAGCTGAAGCACCCTTCTCTGGCCTGCCTTTCCAAATACAATTGATTGTGGAACAACTTGGGTTTAAACTGTGTGGGTCCCCTTACATTTTTTACTGTATACTGCTGTTAATATTTTCTCTACCATTTTCCCAACATTTTTTCCTCTAGCTTACTTTATTGTAAGAATACAGTATACAATACATATAACATACAAAATATGTGTTCATTGACTATGTTATTGGTAAGACTCCCAGTCAACAGTAGGTTATTAGTAGCTAAGATTTAGGGGAGCTAAAAGTTATTTAAGGATTTTTTTACTTTGAGAGGGGTCAGTGCCCTGAACCATGCCATGTCGTTCAAGGGTCAACTATAGGTCTCAAACTCCAGATTCCTCTCTATAGGAAGTACTCTCATCTAGCTCTCGGAGAATGTTAGTCTGCTCAAGCCGCCATAACAAAATACCACAGACTGGGTGGCTTAAAAAACAGACATTTATTTTCTCACCATTCTGGAGGCTGGAAGTCCAAGATCAGGCTTCTAGACAATTCAGTTCTTAATAAGCCTTCACCTCCTGGCTTGCCTTTCATTGACCACATGGGGGAGGTGGAAGATGGGGGGGGCGGGGAGAGGAAAGAAGGGGAGGAGAGATAGAGAGAGAGAGAGAGAGAGAAAGCACACAAGGGCCCTAGAGTCTTCTCTCATGGGGCACTAATCCTATTGTATGGAGCCCCACCATTAAGGTCTCATGTTAACTTAATTGCTTCCACAGAGGCCCCATCTCCAAATCTATCTATACAGAGGGTTAGGGCATCAACATATGAATGGGGAGAGGACAAAAACATTCAATCCACAACAGAGAAAATACTGCTAAACACACACTATGAAAGAATTTTAACCCTCTTTGCACAGAATGCAGAGAATAATTGCTTGTGGCAAGGTCTAACTGCTTAATAACCACAGGAAAGAATTTCCAATAATTCAGGAGGCCAAGTGTACCCTGCACTGTCTTTATAGCACCCATGTCCACACTATACCACTGGGTGCAGGCACATTCTCATCCTAGCTTGCACCTGTTCCTGCATCTTCAGTGCCAGTCACCAGGGCTCAGTTTACCATTCCACTGATGGCTAGACATGCAATCACACACTCCGGTCCCCAGACTTTCAGGCCATGGCCCATTTCTGGACCTGAACCATGCCCATGACTTTAAGTTCACAAATAATAGGGACATCATCTCCCCTGTTCTAGATGGGGAACACAGCCATGCCTGGATTGCATTCCAAAGTTTCTCAACTGCTCATGCTTGTGCACACAGGGCAACAGACACAAAAGCTTGCATATTCTTGACCTTTAAGTTTTCCTTCTGTATTTACCTGCCTTTCAGGGAATCAACCACAGAAGTGTCCAAATTAAATTATTTTACCTATTAGAAGATAGAGATGGCATTTAGAAATCTTAAAGATTGCTTTGCTTTTTCCTTGGAAACACAAAAGAGTCAAGATGTACAACATTTTTTTTTTGCCTGTCCTATTCCAATGTAGGAGTCTGAGCCTCTCTGCTATCTCAGCAGATACATAACCTAAATAACTATTCTTAAACACACAAAAAGAAGAGAAGTCTTTGGAAACCTTCATTTACCACAGACCTGTGCTCCAAGCATTTGTACTCAAAGAATTTCCAAAATAGACTTTGTGACAATAATACCCGAAAACTGGTTTTAGTTTTTTAAAGTACATTATACTTTCCAGTAATCGAATAACATCCCTGGGAATTCAGATAGTAACATCTGAGTGCTACCTACACAGTAAGCCTAGCTCAATTATTTGTTGCTAATTGCTACCCGATCACTTGTAAAAAATTGAGGCACAGAATATTTAAATGATTTGAATATGATTTCTTATCTAATTAGTGGCAAAGCTGAGGATATAAGCCAAGTCCTGAAATTTTTTTAACTTATTATAGAAATTTTTAAACTATGCTATGAAAGTAATAGAGCATCATAAACCCCATGCTCCCAATACCCAGTCTCAACAAATTATCAACATTTTGCCAAACTTGTTTCATCTTTCCTCCAACTTTTTTCCTGTTGCAGTATTTTTTTTAAGATTTATTTATTTATTTGAGAGAGAGAGAGAGAGAGCACAGAGGGAGGGGGAGAGGGAGAGAGAGAATCTCAAGCAGATTGTGCCAAGCACAGAGCCCAATGCAGGACTCTATCCCACAACCCTGAGATCATGACCTGAGCCAAACCAAGAGTCAGATGCTTAACTGATGGAACCACCCAGGCGCCTCTCTTAATGCAGTATTTTAAAGCAAATTCTAGACATCATATCATTTCACCTATATATACTACAGTATATATCTCCATTAAGGTATTTCTTATATTTTACATCTATTTATGGTAGATCAACAATTTCCTAACAGTGGCCAAAGGATTCAGACACCTAGCAAAATATTCTAGTACCCTTCTTTTCTTTTTTCTCTATGTATTTTTCTCTCTCAAAAGAAGAAAAAATAAAAGTAGAAATTGGAAATTCCATTTCAAATTTTGCATATGGAAATTGTGCTGTTTAATAAAATATAAATAAATTCATGAGGGTCTCACCTTGTTGAATATTTATTTGGTATCTAATTTAGCAAAGGTTCTCTGATGTTCCTATTTTATGACTTTATCAAAGTTTTAATTCTAATTTTAATGTGGAATTTTAATGTCACATACATTAAAAGGCAATCTATTCACAACAGAGGCACCTAACCTACAGAGTGGCTATCAAGTCTGGCAACAAAGGCAATTAAATATAATAAATGGTTTATTGATATTACATGACAATACATGATATGTTTGATGTGTTGCCCCTCATTAGTGATACACAGCTTGGTGTGATGGACAGAACGGCAATGAATAGGATGCATTCACATAGTATTTTCAGCAATCTTTGCGCATATATCTATAATGTATTGCCTCCAATCAGTTCTCAGATGTGATCCCTGGAATTAGCAATGCCTGGGGAGGTTAAAAATGTCCATTTTCAGGCCCTCACCCATACCTAGTCAATCAGAAAGCTGGGCTCAAAATCTGTTCAAAGTCAGGCTCTGCAGGTGATTCAGATGCAAGCTAAAGTTTGAGAAACACATGCTCAGATTTTGTGTGTCTCTGATTTTTACTGAAAACAAACTTACAAACAAAAAAAATCTTGCCCTTTTGGCATACCCCAAGCATAGGGTTGCCAGATTTAGCAAATAAAAATATAGGATGCCAGTTAAATTTGAATTTCGGATTAAGAAAAGTTTTTAGTCTAATTATGTCCCTTGCAGTTATGTTATATATATATACACACACACCATTTATGAAAGGGATATAGAAGTACCCCATGCATAGTTCTACTAAAAGATTATTTGTTGCTTGTCTGATACCCAAATTGAAGTTTTCATCCTGTGCCCTGTGTTTTTCTGGCATCCATACTCAAGAGTGTTTTGATCTGGCCAGCATTCGGCATAGTCCACAGGGCTATGTCACCTCACCCAGTTTTAGAAATTATCATCTGACGAGTCTCTCACAACGCTGGGGCGACATGGTGGTTGGTCTCTGAGTGAGTGGCCCTTGTCTGTCAAGAGCATACACTAACTGGCGTTCACTTGACATGATCAAGAAAGGCAAAGAATCACCTATATTTGTGGCTACCTTGTAGGTAGAAATATTGGGTATTGGTGAAATATAAAAGCTAAAGAAAAGCATACCAAATCTCATCTAACTAACTGGAATTCATGAAATGTAAAAACAATTTTCTTCTCTGTTCCAAGAACTTTGTTTCATGCCAGAGTCTGAATTTCTAATAAGAAATAATGATGGATAAAAATGTCTTTATATGCCTTCACAGACCTGCGTGTTACTGATGAGCCCTTTCCTTTTATTTTTAAGATTTTATTTATTTATTTGACAGAGTGAGAGATCACAGTAGGCAGAGAGACAGACAGAGAGAGAGGAGGAAGCAGGCTCCCCCCTGAGCAGGGAGCCAGATGTGGGGTTCGATCCCAGGACCCCAAGATCATGACCTGAGCTGAAGGCAGAGGCTTTAACCCACTGAGCCACCCAGGCACCCCAATGAGTCCTTTCCCTTAACTGTCCCTACTTAAGTCAGAAAATTTGCCAAAAAGTTCAAAATGTAAATCTTACCCGAATTAGTTTTATACAGTCATTTCTTTTTCCTTTTTGAGCTGCCATCCTATATACTTTTTAAATTTACATAAAGTTCATAGATTTTAAATAAGGAGTTCAATGAGTTTTGACAAATACCCTCACCCCAGCAAGATTTAGAACATTTCCTTCACTCTAGAAAACATCCTCTAACTCCTATCCAATTTCCCCTGTTCAACTACTGTTGAGCTACTGTTTTCAGAAGCAACTACTATTCTGACTTTTGTCACTGTAGTTTTGTTCATTCTAGAACTTCGTGTACATTAAGTTCCTTTCATTTTCACATATTCAAAACACATCTTGCTATAGAGCAGGGAATTTATCACATATTTTTATTTATTTCCTCTGAAATCACTGAAAAGCCCTACAGATAGTACCCCACCTCCCAGTCTCCAAGAGGGGACAAGGATACTGGATGTGGATCCGGTCTGCAGGGAGGCATCATCAGAACCGGAGGAAGTAACTAGAAGAAGGGACATGAAAGGAAGCTTTAGGTCATGGATCTCTGGGTCCCCAAGTCAAGAAGACTTGGGCCAGGAGACTCAGGAAGGGATGGTTGTGAGGGGCACCTCAAGAGCACGTGGGTACTACGCCAGGCAGAAAACAACTCTAGCACCTCAGCAGGTCACATAAGGGAGCCCGCCCTTGCCTTCCCTGCAAATCCCACCACCCGGCCTCCAGTCATTTAGGGACCCGGGTCATGCCACTGTCTGTATGTTCCAAGATATCTGCAGAGAACCATCCTAGGACCCTCCCTTAGGGTGGGAAGGAGCCCCTGTTTCTGTACTTTGGAGGCAGACTAGACTCTAGCGGTATACCCTAAAGTAACGGCCGAGGAGTGTAGATACCCCTGTTCCAGCTAATGTAAGTTAAACATTCAAGTTATTTAATATTTTAGTGCTTTTCAAAGTGCCCACCGGAGTAGCATCTAATTATCATTTTAAAAGTCTACTACCCAGACAGGACATAAAATTTTAAATGCCAGAAGTATGTAATCTAATATTATCCTTTATGGGAAAAAAAATATTTCTATGATGTTCTCTTTTGCTCACATTCCTGGGGGATCCAGGTATGAAGCCCGTGTAAATCCAAACAGACATATTACAAGTATGGTTCATTTACATAGGTATTTACAAAAGTTATCATTTGAGACGAATTTAGATAAACACATACAAAGAATAAAATGTATTTTAAATGCACCCCCAAATGTTGATGCTCATCATAAATCTTCACTTCCCCTGAGTTGCTCTCAGACTTCCAGAATCTCTCAAAGGCAAACTTACCTGCCAGATCCTTCTGTGAAGATTCCAAAGTTGTTCTTGATCAGTATATGTAAAATTGGGCCCTATCAGGTCTCAAAGACCCTCACCCCTTTGGTGTCTGAGAAAAACCATTGCAATACTACTTGGAACCCAACACCTTTCTGTTTCTCTGCTACTGGAGGTTGGGTCCTCCAGAAGTCAGTTCTAATTCAGTGTTTGAAGATGTTTATTAAGGATCAACACCTGTGAAACGAAGGAGGCCGCAGCAGGGCTGGATTGAGGAAGCAATTGAACCACAACACAGATGCAACCCACGTAGCCGGGAGCTCTAGGCCAAACACTGTACAGGAGAATCTCCCCAGCCAGCCCAGACTGCTGTGCCTCTATATCCTGGTCTCACCCAGTCACCAGAGGCAGGCAGCTCCAGGAAGGGCACAACCTGGGCCAAGGCAGCTCTCAGGAGCTGAGGCACACTAGAAGGAGCTCACGGCCACAGACTGTCTTCTGATCACGCACTCCGTGGCTGGACACAAGTTCTCCCTTGAAGGGACATGTAAGTACCTAGCACGACTCCAAGTGTGTCTGCAAGAGCCACATGGATTTCTCTCTTTCCCATAGCACCATGCTCGCCCTTGTCTTACAGTGGATCCCTGTGCCTGGAACATTTTCCCCATTCTCTGCACCTGGCAAAATCCTTCCCCTTCCTCAGATCTCATCTTTAGTGAGGCCTTCTCTCACCCACCCCCTCATAACACTCATCTGACTTGTAATTTGCTTAATGCCTTTATTCCCTGCTTGTACACCCTCTGTGAGAGCAGGGACGATGTCAGACTTGTTTGTGCTGTATTTTCAGTGTTGAGCAATGTGCTATGTGTAGAGTAAATCTTCAGTGTATATTTTATGAATGGATTAATTTGATATACCTGGTATTTTAGCTTGGGTTCCCCCAGAAGGAGATCCTAAGGCAAGGATTCAAGTGCAAGCACTTTATTTGAGAAGTGATTCTAGAAAACACTGCTGGGAGTGTAGGAAAGTGACACAGGAAAGGAAAGGCAGCCAGTTAATTATTCATTACCACTGTGGAGCAAGAGTTTAATCCTGCTGGGAAAATCTGAGACCAGCGTTGAACATGTGCCTTGAAGTTATCCATCCAAAAATGAGTGACCACATATTGTGTGATTCCATTTATAGGAAATGTCTACAATAAGCCAACTCACAGAGACAGCAAGTAGGTTAGTGGGTTCCAGGGGTTGGGGAGGGGAGGATCAGGAGAAACTATCAACAGATATGGGTTTCTATGCATAAGGGTAGAAATGTTCAGAATTAGTAGTGATGGTTGTACAATATTACGAATACGTAAAAAAAAATCACTGAATTGCAGATGAAACAGTCTCTGAGACTAGGACAATTTCAGGCAAAGAGATGCAGATACCAGCACTTTGCAGTTTGGAGTCATGATGCACTGAAATGGGAAGGTTAAGGAGGTGTGGGTAGGGCCCGGATCGGGTCTGCTGCACTTAGTGAGAAATAAACCTAACAAATCCACCTGACGCATTCAGAGATGAGCTATTCTGTGGAGGAGAAGGAGTCACTCAGAAGGCTCCAGCTCCAAGAACTTATTTTTCTAAATTTATCTATAACATATTGATACATGGATGACATGTTTAGGGAGCCCAATTATCTCAGTTGTAATCCCTAATAAAGTAAATCTGTGGATAGAGAAAGGAACAGTGCCTTCAGGGGAAAATGGATTGTAGTAGGTTGAATAATGACCTCCCCTTATTTGTCTACATTCTAATCCCGAGACGCTGTGAATATTCCCTTTTAAGGCAAAGGGGACTTGGCAGGTGTAATCAGGTTCAGGATTTGGAGATAGGAAAAGTATGTTGAATTACACAGCTGGGCCCAATGTAATCACGCAGTCCTCATGAGAGGGAAGAAGGTGGCTCAGAATCGAAGGGGGAGGGATATGTAACAAGAAGAGCAGATGTAAGGATGACACATTTTGAAGATGAAGAGGGGAACCACAAGCCAAGGAGTACAGGCGCCACTCGAAGATTTAAAAAAGGTAACAACAGAGGTCCTCTCCCTCAGAGTTTCCAGAAGGAACCAACATGCCAGTAATGCTGACATCTTGACTTTTTACCCCATTGAAAATTATTGCAGATTTCTGGTCTCCACAACTATAGTAGAAGAAATCCATGTTGTATTTTTTTTTATTTAAAGATTTTTTTTTAATTTATTTGACAGATAANATTATTGCAGATTTCTGGTCTCCACAACTATAGTAGAAGAAATCCATGTTGTATTTTTTTTTATTTAAAGATTTTTTTTTAATTTATTTGACAGATAACGAGAGATCACAAGTAGGCAGAGAGGCAGACAGAGAGAGAGAGGAGGAAGCAGGCTCCCTGCTGAGGAGAGAGCCCGATGCGGGCCTCGATCCCAGGACCCTGAGATCATGACCTGAGCCGAAGGCAGAGGCTTTAACCCACTGAGCCACCCAGGCGCCCGAAGAAATCCATGTTGTATTAAACCGCTAAATTTGTAGTAATTTGTTAGTGTTGACAGAAGCTAATACACTTTCCCAGATGGGATGAAAAAAATAATCACCTCACTTCCTCCCCAGAAAACATTATAACATTGGAAGGTTCTTAAAAATCACAACAAAAATAAAACATATCTTCATTTTATGTTCAGTGTAGTTACATATTTTTAATATATTAAAATAGCATACTTACACTTGTCTTATGACTTCTTTTTAGAATAAGCAAATACTATTTCAAATAGAGTACTCGGTGGGGATTTTTTTTTCATTTTAACAAATTGAATGTTTCAATTTACCTTCTACACTTTGAATTTATAAATTACATTCTGCCAAGTAAAAATTCTTACTAGAATATTGACACAAAAAAAAGAAAAACAGTGAATGAATTCCCAGGAAATAACATGTTTACAATTCTAAAAGTATTGTAAATTTCAGTGAATTAAATAGAAATGTTCCTACAGCAAATTTCTGAGCATATTCAATGTGAGGTGAAGGGAGCTAGCTGCCAGGCATGACAGTGAGTATGTGAGGTTCCTGAAGGTGAAAATGGGACCCAGGGTAGGATAAAGTAGCAAAGACTTAGGAAAAGAAGGGGAAGCTGAAGGGAGGATAAAGGACTTAAAAGATGTGAGCTGTTCCAGAGCTTTTTTTTTTTTAAGATTTTATTTATTTATTTGACAGAGATCACAAGTAGGCTGAGAGGCAGGCAGAGAGAGAGGAGGAAGCAGGCTCCCTGCTGAGCAGAGAGCCCATTGCGGGCCTCGATTCCAGGACCCTGAGATCATGACCTGAGCCGAAGGCAGAGACTTTAACCCACTGAGCCACCCAGGCTCCCATTCCTGAGCTTTTTGATAAAAGGCACATGTAACTTCTCTCTGATTTCAGTCCATGCTCCACATTATCACCAGAAGTAGAAAATAAAATTCAATCATGTCATACTTCTGCTTAAAATGCTCTGAAATTTGTTAGGTTAAAATAAAATGAAAATCCAAGCTCCATAATCTCAATGGCAAAGCCCTCGATGTCTGAATGCCAGCCTACTTATTTAGCCTTATTACCACCATCTCAATCATGCCAGACTCTCCATTGTTCCTGAAACATCTCTACGTCTCTCATTCCTCATGGCCTTGGCAGATAATGTTCTCACTAACTAAAATAAGTCCTTCTTGTCTTCACCAAATATCTATTCATCCCAGCCTAAATATCTTCTTCTCAGTGAAGTTTCTACTGAAAGAAATAATTCACCTTGGGCCTTTAGTTCCATCCTTCCACCTTCTTGCCAAGGATGCTAGAAATGCAAAGCCCTGACTTCTCTTTATCCTGGCCATTTCTCAGTGTTGCATTTGCAGAGAGCAATCTTGAGGGCTAGAGTAGCATCTTGCTTGCCTGTCACTGTAAAAATGGTAAATTTCTTAAGCTCTGGGTTCCTTCCTGTAACACAACTCACAGGGTATGCAGGGGTATGCAGACATTCATCTAGGCCCGCCCAAATGGCCCCCATGGATTGGGGGTGGGGACATGGGGACTGGTGCTGACATCACGCTGGTGCTGCTCACTGTGCCATGAGTGATACATCATTTGTCTCTGACCCAGGAGTTTCCTGTCTTCTATCACAACCCATACAACAGTACCAGACTCACTTGTGAGCTTGCAAGTAGGGTAAAATCCCAGATTCTGCACAGTCCTTGATAGTTCCCCATTTCTCCAGACAGTGTTTGTGCCCTCTTATATCTGTGATCCTGCAATATTTGCTCAAATAGGATGTGTTATTACATAAGAGCATAGGTTCTGCCACATAACTATCCCGAAAAGTGTTTGTCAAAAAACGAAATATTTCTGGTTCAGCAAAGGTGTCTGCTCTGATATTTTCCCCTAACCAAAGCTGAACCCATTTAAACAGAACAGAAAAAATGAGAATGTGTTTTCATTGTCAGAGAAAAGTGTTCTTGAAATAATGTTCTAAAGACCGGGGAGAATCTGAGTGACAGTATTAGTCTGTTTCAATCTTTCTTCATGTCACTTAATTTGGCCACACAATCCTGTTAACAATTCCTAGACTTAAAAAAAAAAATCCAGTTTTAAAGCATTCTTTCACCTAGATAATTCATTTTCTGTTCGTAAGGATTAAAGGTTAAGTCCACATTTCAAAATTTTTGAATATGATTTTTATCTGAATTTTGTAAGCTGGGGGAATAAGCCTTCATTAATTATCAAATATTTTTCTGAGTGATTATTTTTTTGCAGCCAGGAGGCATAGCAGTATGTTAATAAGCTGAAAACAAATGAATAAATAGAATCTTACTTGGTTATGAGAGAAATTGAGAAAATGCTAAGTAGCAAACAGAAGTAGCTGTTAGCCCTAGAAGGATTATAAAGCAATAGGCAACTCTTTAGCCAAAAGCAACAGGTTGGCTTAACAAAATGGAAACCAGAACTACTCCACTAATAAGCTACACAAGAAACACACACTTTACCCAATCCAAAACGAGTCAAATGTTTGTATTTAAATTAAGAACTGAAAACTCAAAGCCTCGAATCTTTGAGGTCAGATTTAGATTGATGAAACCTGTGTCCTATCTTTCAGATACCCTGTGGGCAGGACTGAGTTCCTGCTGGAAAAATCGAGGAGACAGATCCAGGCCCTTGGTCCCTGTCAGCGCAGTGACCTGTGAGGTCACACCAAGGTCACAGCAATACAGGTCTGTGCTCCAAGCAACATAATTCACCTTACACCCTGGCACCTGGACTCTGTCTTTGTGGAAAGTCAAAACAAAACAAAACAAAACAAAACCAAAAGCCAGATGCTTTGCTAAAACTTTCCAAAATTTGCAATGGCTTGAGAGAACATTGCACATTTTATCCAATCTTAATCTACTTTCCTTCATTTTATCCTGCATTTGAAAGTGGGAAACTAGCCCCATGGAAATAGCATTAAAGCAACATGGGTAGAGAGGGAAGCTGAGTCTCCTAACATTTGAGGAAAAGGATAATATATATATCCTCCTGATTTTGTCAGCCAAGTTGGACTTTATTGTACCTCAAACCAGAATGCTTGATCTGGACCTTGGGGCTCTGGGAGGAGGATAGCTAATCCCCAGGAGCTTTACCCACGGCTTCAGTGCTGTTTCTGCTACTGCCACAGAGGACAGGGCAAGGTGGAAATAACCAATGGAACCCACCTGCCCTTTTGACTGCAAAGCTAGAATAGCATGGTGCCTTCTACTTTAAAGTTTCTTGTACCAATTATAACTCACTTCACCAACACCTTTCAGGATAGCTCAGGGACCAGGAGAAATGAAACTGTGTTGAACTATTAGCCTTTAATAATTAGAGAACTCTGGATTCAGCTGTGGCTGAAAGGGAGGAACTGCTGCTACTGAAAAACAAAAACAACTCAGGGGAACAGTCACCTGTCTCAACACTCCCTCTTCCCCCTCCACCTTCCCTATTCTGCAGGCCAGGGTCCTTTGCCTGAGGCTCCAAACTCTGCTCACCCTGGAAGGTTCCCACTGACAACTCCTGCGGGGAATATGGGTAGGATTCCAGACTGTCAAGCATCTTTTTTGATATGTTCTGTGCTGCAAACTGGTCTAGTGATATGAATGCCAATGAAATCCTCCCCTGTGCCCTCTTGTGTACCTGGGTGATAAGATGAGGACCACTAACAAAGTCATCATCACAGGGACCCCAAGAAAAACTGGGGCTCTTGACTCTGGTTTATGCATCATAAGAAAAGCTTTTTTTAAGTGGAGTCACTCACATTTATGCTGGAGTCCACTAAATTGTGGGTTTGGGTTTTTCTGGGGGATATACCTTTTGCCTTTTCAAATTGGGGAAATAGCTAACGAAAAGTATTTTTTTTAACTTCCTTATTTGTAGTAAAAGAAATAATAGGGCTCAAAAATTAGTCACCTAGTTACCATTCTGCTTAAAGGTTACCTACTAGAGACAGGTACTTCTGTGTTCTGTATGGTATTTGCATAAACCCCACCCCAGAGTCGAAAGGCAAGGGCCCTAAAAACAACCTAATAGACCTATCTGTCAGGAGAATGAGACTTATTAGAATCCCTAGATTGGCAAGTGGTTGAGAACCATCCCCACTTTCCAGAATACTTCTTAAGACCTATCTATAAGGATTGGGAATATTTTTATATTAATGGGTTCTACAGGAAACTGCAGGTAAATTCGCTCTTAAAAACAAAATTGTATGTCAGGGAAGTTAGAGGGGCACCTAGCTGGCTCAGTTGGTAAAGCATGAGACTCTTGATCTCATGGTAAATTCGAGCCCCATGCTGGGTGTAGAGATTATTTCATAATAAAATCTTAAAAACAAAAACAAAAAAAACTTGGAGTTACGTATGAAATGCTAAAAGGACAAAAAACACTAAATTGCTATATTGGGCAATATTTACTTTCCCCGGGTATTTAGTAGAATGATAAGAATATTCTGAAAGACATCACTTATCTTGGCTAATTTGTAAATACCATTTAAAACTCAACTACCCTGATCAGGAGATCAAGCCCCATGACCCACTCTGCTGTGCATGGGGCCTGCTTAGGAGTCTCTCCCTCTGCCCCTCCCCCACTTGCACATGGGCACGGGCTTACGCGGCGCCCACTCTCTCTCACTCTAAAAAACGAATGAATGAATGACTTTAAAAACCCTTGGTTACCCAGAGCCACATTTCTCATGTAATCCCAAACAGCTATTATTCCTGCTCTCCTAGTTGGGTTAATGGCACCAATATTCTTCTGTTCACCAGGCATAAAACATCAGGCCCATTTTTGGTTCCTTTTCTCTTTCTTTTTGGTGGTGATCTCCAATTGCTCCGAAACTTTCTAAGGGGCACCTTGACTGGATCGTGATTAATATATTCAGCTATTCATCCCTGAAACCACCTCCCACCAAAATGACTAGGAGGAGGAACACCCAGCAGAGGAAAAATTCAGAGACTCTGACCTCTGCAACAGAACTATTGAATATGGACATAAACAATATGTCAGAAATGGAATTCAGGGTCAAAATTGTCCAGGCAATGGCTAGATTGGAGAAGACCATTAGTGGCCATATAGTGGCCAACATAGAATCTTTAAGGGCGGAAGTGAGAGCTGATCTGGTGGAAGTCAAAAATACTATCAAGGAGATCCAATCTAATCTAAATACTCTAACAACTAGGATAACTGAGACAGAAGCTCAAATTACTGATCTAGAAGACAGGCTGATAGAGAAGCAGGATCAGGAGGAAGCATGGAACAAACAATTTAGAAGCCATGAAAATAGGATTAGGGAAATAAATGACACCATGAAATGTTCCAACGTCAGATTACTGGGATCCCTGAGGAGGTGGAGAAAGAGAGAAGACTGGAAGAGGTGGTTGATCAAATACTGGATGAAAATTTCCCTAATCTGGGGAATGGAACAAATGTTCATGTCCTACAGGCAGAGAGGACACCCCCCCCAAAGATCAATGAGTCTAGAAAGACCCCCAGACACATAATCATGAGATTCACGAATCGTCAATTAAGACAGGAGGTCTTAAGGGCAGCTAGGGGGAAGAGATTCCTTATATATAGAGGAAGGACCATCAGAATAACGTCGGACTTGTCCACAGAAACCAGCCAGAAAGGGCTGGCAAGGCATATTGAGGGCACTAAATAAGATTAAAACTTTTAACAGTAGTTTTTGTCAGAATGCTGATCTGAGCAACTTGTGGCTGCTACGTAGAATGCAGCTCGTTACAAATAAGAGGGAAGAGGCTTAGAGTCACATCAAGCGTATGCCAAGGGAACTACCTTGTGCTTACTGGGACTTGTTGAGAACACTTCCTCCCAAGATTCAAGGGTGTTATGTCTAGGAGTAAACAGCTCTATTCATAAAATAAAGGTGCTGGTGGTCAACCTAGCAAATAGTAAGGTAACTACAGATGCTTTTACAGACACTGTGAGACTAACTACACTGTTGTTTGTGCTGTTGGCTTGTTTGGTGTTTCCAGATGCTTGATCCTTTTTGTTGTCCTGCTAAAAATTCTAGTATTTGAGGGTATGCCACAAAACCAAATGTTTGAAAAATCATTGAAGACTTAAGTCCAGATTCCTTACCACAATCTACCAGGTCCTTTTCATTTTGACCCCAACCTTCCTCTCCATCCTTAACTTCTAATTCTGGCCCCTTGAGTCACATGGGACCACATATTCCTCTTAGACTAAATCAGCTTTTTCACATCTCTGGGGCTTCATATGCAGAAGAAACATTCTGTTCTTGTTTTTTCTGCACTCAGTTATCAAGACCTAGTTACAATATTATCTCTTCCCTAGTGTTTTCCCTGACTCACCCAGTGAGAGGTCATTGTTCCCATAGTCCCTTGCACCTGTCTTCTTCATTGTGGGTGCCCCCATGTTTTCTAACCCCTGCCCTACACCTGTCTCCAAGTCATCAGGCATGGTGTGTCTGAGCTCCTGAGGGCAAGGATTTCATTCATCTTTGAATGCCCAATGCTTGGGCGTCTAGGTGGCTCAGTGGGTTAAAGCCTCTGCTTTCGGCTCAGGTCATGATCTCGGGGTCCTGGGATTGAGGCCCGCGTCGGGCTCCCTGCTCGGCGGGGAGCCTGCTTCCACCTCCACCCCCTGCTTGCCTCTCTGCCTCCTTGTGATCTCTCTCCCTCTGTGAAATAAATAAAATCTTTAAAAAAAAAAAACAACCCTTTGAATTCCCAATGCTTGAGATGTTGCAAGCCCTTAATAAATGTTTGTAGAACTGTCTGTTTGGGCCAAGATTCAGGCCCCTATGACTTATTGCTAATTAATCTTTCAAAAACTATTTCCCACAACTCTGCTGTATGTACTTCATACTCAAACCAAGCTAGACTACTTTCTTTTTTTTTTTAAGATTTTATTTATTTATGTGACAGAGAGAGAGATCACAAGTAGGTAGAGAGGCAGACAGAGAGAGAGAGGAGGAAGCAGGCTCCCCCCCAAGCAGAGAGCCAGATGCGGAGCTCCATCCCAGGCCCCTGAGATCATGACCTGAGCCGAAGGCAGAGGCTTTAACCCACTAAGCCACCCAGGCGCCCCTAGACTACTTTCTGTTCCTGAAATAGGACTGACCCTTTCCCACCTCTACAAACGTGCTCATGTGATTCAAAGTATTCTTGTTTGGGACACTCACCCTCTCTCTATGATAGCCACCCACCAAACTTCTACATGTCCCCCTATAATCAAGCTCACAGCCATGTTCTCCCAATAAGTCCTCTCTGACCCCAAACTAAGCATTTTCTCTGAACTTTTTAGTACTTAGTTATACTGTTCTCTAGACCCTTAGCACAAACTAGTGTGGATTATAGTCACATGTGTCTATTTTACCTCCCTCACTAGTTTATAAAAATCTCCTTGAAGCAAGAAAGATACCTTATTAGTTTTTGTTTTCTCATTAGTACCTATGAAATGCTTTCTGCATAAAAGGTACAGTTTTTCAAATGAATGAATGAAATAAGTGATGCATATATCTAGTGCATCATATTATTCACTATTTTCTATTTACATAGGCTATCATACAATTACATTTTTTGTAAAGGAGCCATTTTAACATTTCCTTGGTACATTAGGCAATTGTTATCATGTGTAGCAAATTCTTGTATCATACTCTCCACATTATTGCAGGCCGGTTTCCTTACTGAGATAAATGTTTAAAACTCTACCCAGGATGGAGGTGTTAACTAACCCTATTGTGGTAATCATTTTGCAATATACAATATACATGTGTATGAAATCATCACATTGTACATCTTACATATGTTTGATAAAATGTCAAAGCTGGGGGGGAACCCCCTACACAGATGTTCTCCTCTTACTCTGGAATCTGAAAATTCTAATTTATAACACAGAGAATAATAAGTCCTAATAAAAGTGAATTCCAATTCTCCTTCTTTAAGCAAAGTTAGTTTCTATCTACTCTTTCTTTCAATTCACACATATGTAATAGCAATTATTTCTACTGCTTTGTATTTTATGTTTTCATCTTTATCTCACCTACTAGATTTTGAGCTTCTCAAGGCTGATAACCTTGTCTTATCTCTCTATTGATCAACCTATAATAGTTAGTTTACATATAAGTATGCTTTATTTACTTTATATTTATATAGTTGATGCTTAAACAACATGGGGATTAGGGGCATCAATACCCACATAGTTGAAAATCTGCATGTAACTTTTGATTCCCCCCAAAATTAACTACTACTATCCTACTATTGACCAAAAGCCTTACCAATAACCTAGTTGATTAGCACACACTTTGTGTGTTATAGGTATTATATACTGTATTCTTACAATCAAGTAAGCTAGAGAAAAGATGTTAAGAAATCATAAGAGAAAGTATATTTATAGTACTACACATGTCTGTTGAAAAAAATCCATGTATAAGTGGACCCCCACAGTTCAAACCCATGTTGTTCAAGAGTCAACTGTATATAAACATTATGCAAATATTTTTAATATTAATATATAAATAGAAGAACATATAAACTATATAATTATCATGCCTGGCAATATTTTCCATTCGATAAGTATTATTGAAATAATGGACAATTTGTTTTTACTAAAGTATAGTTCACATACAATGTCGTATTAGTTTAGGTATATGAAATAGTGATTTAATAATTTTATACATTATGCAGTGCTTATCATGATAAGTGTAGTTACCATCTATTACCATACTGGCTTATTACAATATTATTGACTATATTCTCTATGCTATATTTTTTATACTAGCAACTTCTTTGTTTTATAACTGGAAGTTTGTACTTCTTAATCACCTTCACCTATTTTGTCCATTGCCCCACCCCCTCATCTGGCAACCACAAGTCTGTTCTCTATATATGAATATGAGTCTTTCTGGTTTTGTTTATTCATTTGTTTTTTATATTCTGCATATAAGAGAAATCACACAGCATTTGTCTTTCTCTGTCTGACTGATTTCACTACATAATACCCTCTAGGTTCATCCAGGTTATCACAAAGGGCAAAATTTCTTCCTTTTTATGGCTAATACTCCATTGTGTATATATGCCACATCTTTATCAATTCAAGCTTTAAGTTACTTTCATACCTTGGCTTCAGTGAAGAAAGGGGCACATACATCCTTTCAAATTAGCATTTTCTTTTTCTTTGTGTAAATACCCAGGAGTGAAATTGCTGGATTATATATGGTAGTTCTATTTTTAATTTTTTGAGAAACCTCCATACTGTTTTCCATAGCTGCTGCACCAATTTGCATTCCCACCAACAGTGTATGATTTTCCTTTTCTCTACATCCTCTCCAACACTTGTTATTTCTAGTCTTTTTGATACTACCAATTCTGACAGGTGTAAAGTGATCTCTCATGATGGTCTTAATTTGCATTTCATGAATGATTAGTGATGTTTAGCATCTATTCATGTGTCTGTTGGCCATCTAGACGTCTTTTTTTAGGAAAGTGTTTATTCTGGTCTTTTGCCCATTTTTTTGTTTTGTTTTTTAAGGCTTTTTTTTTTTTAAGATTTTATTTATTTATTTGACAGAGAGAAACACAGTGAGAGAGGGAACACCAGCTGGGGAGTGGGAGAGGGAGAAGCAGGCTTTCCTGAACAGCAGAGAGCCAGATGCGGAGCTCGATCCGAGGACCCTGGGATCATGACCTGAGCTAAGGCAAACACTTAATGACTGAGCCACCCAGGAGCTCCTCTTCTGCCCATTTTTAATCAGATTGGTTTTTGGCGTTGGCTTGTATGAGTTCTTTATATATTCTGGAATTTAACCCCTAATCAAATATATCATTTGCAAATATCTTCTCCCATTCAGTAGGTTGTCTTTTTGTTTTATTGATGGTTTCTTTCACTGTGCAAAAGAATTTTAGTTTGATGGAATTCCAATAGTTTATTTTTGCTTTTGTCTCTCTTGCCTCAGGAAACATTCAGAAAAATGTTGCTGAGGTCAGTGTACAAGAGATTACTGCCTATGTTTGTTTTTTACTTTGTTTTATTTTGTTTTTAGGAGTTTAATGGCTTCAGGTCACACATTTATATCTTTAATCCATTTTGAGTTTTTTTCTGTATGGGGTAAGTGGTTCAGCTTCATTCTTTTGCATACAGCCATTCAGTTTTCTCAACATCATTTATTGAACAGACTGTCTTTTTTCCATTGTATATTTTTGCCTTTTTGCCTTAGATTACATGACCATATAACTGTGGGTTTATTTCTGGGCTCTGTACTCTGTTCTATTGATCTATGTATCTATTTTTGTGCCAGTACCGTACTGTTTTGATTACTATAACTTTGTGGTATAGTTTGAAATCCAGGATTATAATACCTCCAGCTTCGTTTCTCTTTTTCAAGATTGCTTTGATATTAAAGGTCTTTTTGGTTGCCATGAAATTTTAGAATTATTTGTTCTATCTTGTGAAAGATACTACTGGTATTTTGAAAGAGATTGCATTGAATCTGTAAATTTGGGGGAGCAGTATGGACATTTAGCAGTATTCTTCCATCTATGAGCATGGTCTATATTTGGTGACATCTTCAATTTCTTTCATCTATGTCTTATAATTTTCAGAGTATAGTTCTTTTACCTCGTTGGTTAAATTTATTCCTAGGTATTTTATTCTTTTTGATGCAATTGCAAATGGGATTATTTTCTTAATTTCTCTTTCTGCTTCTGTTATTAGCATATAGAAACATAATAGGTTTCTGTATATTAATTTTACATCCTGTGACTTTACTGAATTCATTTATTCTATTAGTGTTCTGGTGGAGTTTTTAGGGTTTTCTTTATGTTGTATCATGTCATCTGCAAATAGTGACAGTTTTATTTCTTCCTTACCAATTTGGACGCTTTTATTTCTTCTCTGATTGCGCTGGCTAGAACTTCTAGTTCTATGCTAAATAAAAGTGGAAAGGATGGGCACGTTTGTCTTGTTCCTGATCTTAAAGGAAAAGCTCTCCATTTTTTACGATTGAGTATCAGGTTAGCTGTGGGTTTGTCATGTATGGCCTTTATCATGTTGAGGTATGTTCCCGCTAAACCCACCTTGTTGAGAGTTTTTTATTATAATGGATGTTGAATTTTGACACATGATTTTTCTGCATCAATTGAGATGGTCGAGATTTTTATCCTTCATTTTGTTAATATGGTATATGATGTTGATTTTGCATATATTGAAGCATACTTATATCCCTGGAATAAATCCCACTTGATTGTGGTGAATTATCCTTTTAATTTACTGTTGAGTTCAGTTTGCTAATATTTGGTTGAGGATTTTTGTATCTATGTTCATCAAGGTTATTGGCCTGTTTTTGTATTTGTTTTTGTTTTGGTAGCGTCTTTGTCTAGCTTTAGTACCAATGTAATGCTGGCTTCATAGAATGAAATTCAAGTTTTCCTTCCTCTATTTTTTTGGAGTAGTTTGAGAAGAATAGGTGACAACTCTTTGAAATGTTTGGTAGAATTCCCCTCTGAAATCATCTGGTCCTGGACTTTGGTTTGTGGAGAATTGTTTTTGCTTTGTTTTGTTTTGTTTTATTTATCAATTCGATTTTGTTACTAGTAATTAGTCTGTTCCAATTGTCTGTTTCTTCCAGATTCAGTCTTAGAAGATTGTATGTTTCTAAGAATGTATCCATTTATGCTAGGTTGTCCAATTTGTTAACATAGAATTTTTTTGTAGTGGTCTCTTCTAATCCTTTGTATTTCTGTGTTGTCAATAGTTCCTACTTTTTCATTTTGGATTGT
Source organism: Ailurus styani (assembly GCA_002007465.1). Taxonomy (NCBI): domain Eukaryota; kingdom Metazoa; phylum Chordata; class Mammalia; order Carnivora; family Ailuridae; genus Ailurus; species Ailurus styani. The sequence continues at coordinate 3,428,034 of LNAC01000131.1, read as the reverse complement.
ATTTAAGTCATTTCTCCTTTTTTCTTAGTAGTCTGGCAAAAGGTTTATCAGTGTTAACTTTTCAGAACCAACTCTTGGTTTCCTTGGCTTTTTTAAAAAAAAAAAACTCTATTTCATTTAGTTCTACTCTCATCTTTATCATTTCCTTCTTTCTTACTTTGGGATTTAGTTCTTTTTCCAGTTCCTTTAGGTGTAAGTTTGAACTCTTTATTTGACCTTTTGTTTTTGTTTCTTGACTTGGGCCTGTTTCACTATAAATTTCCCTCCTATGGATGCTTTCGTTCCAAAAATTTTGGACTTTTGTGTCTTCATTTCTATTAGACTCCATGTATTTTTTTAATTTCCTCTGACTTCTTCATTGATGCATTAGTTGTTTAGAAGCATGTTGTTTAGTCTCTAAGTGTTTGTGTTTTTCACAGCCTTTTCTTTTTTTTTTTATTTNTGTATTTTTTTAATTTCCTCTGACTTCTTCATTGATGCATTAGTTGTTTAGAAGCATGTTGTTTAGTCTCCAAGTGTTTGTGTTTTTCACAGCCTTTTCTTATCATTGGTATCTAGTTTCATACTGTCTTGGTTAGAAAAAATGCTTGATACGATTTTGATCTTAAATTTATTGAGACTGGTTTGGAGTTTAACGTGAGCTGTCTGAATAATGTCACATGTGCATTTAAAATATGTGTGTTCTACAGCTCTTGGAATGTTTTGTGTATATCTGTAAGTCCACCTACTCCAGTGTACCATTCAAATCACTGTTTCCTTACCGATTTTTTTTTCTGGATGATCTATGCATTGATGTGAGTGGGGTGTTAAAGTCCCCTATTTTACTACTATCTATATCTCCCTTTGTGTATGTTTAATATTTACCTTATATATTTAAGTGCTTGTATGTTCGGCACATAAATATTTGCAATTGTTATCTCCTCTTGTTAGAGTGATCCTTTATCATTGTATAATGCCTTTGTCTGTCTCTTGTTAGAGTCTGTTGTTAAAGTCTATTTTGTCTGATATAAGTGTTGCTACCCCAGATTTTTTTTTTTTTGCTTTCATTTGCATGGAGTAACTTTTTCCATTCCTTCAGCTTCTACTTTTTTTAAGATTTTACTTATTCATTTGATAGAGAAAGAGAAAGATCACAAGTAGGCAGAGAGGTAAGCAGAGGGAGGAGGGGAAGCAGGCTCCCTGCTGAGCAGAGAGCCTGATTTGGGGCTCGATTCCAGGACCCTGAGATCATGACCTGAGCCGAAGGCAGAGGCTTAACCCACTGAGCCACCCAGGCGCCCCATTCCTTCACTTTCAATCTGTATGTCTTTAGATCTAAAATAAGTCTCTTATAGGCAGCAAATAGATGTGTCTTGCTTTTTAATGCATTCAGTCACCCAATATCTTTTCTTTTTTTTTTTTTAAGATTTTATTTATTTGAGAGAGAGCAAGAGTGAGTGATCACAAATGGAGAAGAAGAAGGAGAAACAGACTCATTGCTGAGCAGAGAGCCGATGCAGGGCTTGATCCCAGGACCCTGAGATCATGACCTGAACCAAAGGCAGATGCTTAATGACTGAGCCATCCAGGCACCCCATGTCTTTTGATTGAAGTATTTAGATCACTTACATTTTTGTTTTAAGATTTTATTTATTTATTTATTTATTTGACAGAGAGACAATGAGACAGGGAACACAAGCAGGGGGAGTGGGAGAGGGAGAAGCAGACTCCCCATGGAGCAGGGACCCCAATGCGGGGCTTGATCCCAGGACCCTGGGATCATGACCTGAACCAAAGGCAGATGCTTAATGACTGAGCCACTCAGGTGTCCCAGATCAATTCCATTTATAATAATTATGGATGGNAGGGACCCCAATGCGGGGCTTGATCCCAGGACCCTGGGATCATGACCTGAACCAAAGGCAGACGCTTAATGACTGAGCCACTCAGGTGTCCCAGATCAATTCCATTTATAATAATTATGGATGGGGCACTTGTGTGGCTCAGTCAGTTATGTGTCTAAAACACTTGATTTTGACTCAGGTCATGATCTCAGTGTCATGAGACTGAGCCCCACCTCGGCCTCCATCCTGAGTGTGGAGCCTCCTTAAGAATCTTTCTCTCCCTCTCTCTTTGCCCCTCCCCCACTTGCATGTCCTCTTGCTCGTGTGCTCTCTCTCTCTCTCTCTCCAAAAAAACNCCTCTCTCTTTGCCCCTCCCCCACTTGCATGTCCTCTTGCTCGTGTGCTCTCTCTCTCTCTCCAAAAAAAACCCAAAAAAACAAACAAACAAACAAATAATTAAAATAATTATGGATAGACACATACTTATTGCTGTTTTGTTGCTCAGTTTTTGGTCGTTTATGTAACTCTTGTATGTTCCTTCTTTTCTCCTTTGTGATTGAGGTCTTTAACATTTGGATTCCTTTCTCTTTATTTTTTGTATATCTATTAGAGGTTTCCGGTCTGTGCTCACCATGAGGATCATATATAACATCTTTTTTTTTTTTTTTAAGATTTTATTTATTCATTTGACACAGAGAGAGATTACAAGTAGGCAGAGAGGCAGGCAGAGAGAGAGGAGAGAGGAGGAAGCAGGCTCCCCACTGAGCAGAGAGCCCGATGCGGGCCTCGATCCCAGGACCCTGGGATCATGACCTGAGCCGAAGGCAGTGGCCTTAACCCACTGAGCCACCCAGGCGCCCCATATATAACATCTTAAGTACAAAGCAGTCTATATGAAGTTGAGGGTCACTAAGTTCACAAACATTCTAAAAGCACTACATTTTTTTTACTCCTCCCCCCACACACATTGTATGTATATGATATCCTATCTTACATTGCTTATTATGTGAGTCCCTTAACTAATTTTTTAGATATATTTGATTTTACCACTTTTGTCTTTTAACCTTCCTACTAGATTTCTAAGTGGCTGATCAACTAATTTTCTATATATTTGCTTTTACCAGTAAAGTTTTTTTCTTTTCACAATTTTCTTCTTGTTATGGCCTTTTCTTTTCCTCTTCAAGTTCTTTTAACATTTCTTGGAGGGCCTGTTTGGTGGTAATGAACTTTAACTTTTGTTCATCTGGGAAACTCTTTATCTCTCCTTTTAATTAGAAATGATAACTTTAGGGATGCCTGGGTGGCTGAGTTCATTAAGTGGCTGCCTTCGGCTCAGGTCATGGTCCCAGGGTCCTGGGATTGAGTCCCACATAGGACTCCTTGCTCAGCAGGGAGCCTGCTTCTCTCTCTGCCTCTGCCTGCCTCTCTGCCTACTTGTTCTCTCTCTCTCTCTCTGACAAATAAATAAATAAAATCTTAAAAAAAATGATAACTTTACCATGTGTGGAGTATCCCAGGGTATAGATTTTTTTTACTTTCAGCATTTTTAATATATCATTCCACTTCTTTCTTAACTGCACAGTATCTGCTAAAATAATCAACCGATCAGCACTGGGGGTGGTGCATAAACAATGAATCTTGGATCACTGAAAAAAATAAAATAAAATAAATTAACCGATCGCCTTATGGGGTTTTTCTTGTTGTTATTGTTGTTGTTGTTGTTGTTGTTGTTGTTCCCCTTGTACAGAACTAGTTGCTTTTCTCTTACTGCTTTTAAGATTCTCTCTTTATCTTTAAACTTTGGCATTTTAACTATTGCCTGTCTTTGTTTGGGTGCCCTTGTGTTCACTTTGTTTGGGGTCTCTGTGATTCCTGGATTTGGATGTCTGCTTTCTTCCCCAGGTTAGGGAAGTTTTCAGCTATTATTCAAATAAGTTTCTGCCCCTTTTCCTCTTCTCCTTCCAGCGTCCTTTAATGCAAATGTTAGTACGCTTGATGTTGTCTCGGGAGTCTTCCCCGCCCCCCCGCATTTCCTGTTGAGCTTGGGTGCTTTCCATTACCCTGTCTTTAAAAATCATTGATCCGTTCTTCAGAATCCTCTAATGTGCTGCTGATTCCCTCTGGTATATTTTTTGTTTTGGTTATTTTTCAACCCTGATTGGTTTGTTTATACAATATAAATATTGTTTATGTTTTCTATCTGTTAGAGATATTTTCTATCTATCTCACCAAATTAATCTACTCTTCTCTCATGTCTGCTGAGCATCCTTATACGGCCTTTATGTTTAACTTATGTAGATTGCTTAATTCCATTTTGTTTAGTTCTTTTTCAAAAGTTTTGTCTTTCTTTCATTGGCACATATTCCTCTCTCTCTTCATTTTGTGTGAGGTTCTGTATTTGTTTCTATGAATTAAGTGAAACAACTAAATCTCCCAGTCTTGAAGGAATAAGCTTGTATAGGAACATCCCTGGTATAGACGGGATGTGCTTGGCAGCTTTGACTAGCTGACTGGAGCTGTAGTGGGTGTAAGCTGTGGGTTCTGGGACCCTTTGTACTTGGGCTGTCTTGGTGGGATGGCTGGAGCTCTAGTGGGCTCATTCTGGGGGTTACTTAGTGTGTGTCTCTCTGGAGCCACCTTGGCCAGATGACTGGAGTTCCGGTGGTCATGGGTGTGTGGCCATTTTGGGGGACAGCTGGGGCTGCTGTGCGCTAGGGGCCCAAGACTCTGAGGCAGCAGGGAGCAGCCAGATCTTGCTCCTGACTGTGCTGTCAAGGTGGAGGGGGAGCATACACAATGGCACTTGCCAGCACCTCCAGCCATTTGGTAGATGTTATAGAGTGAGTTCACTTATAGTTGAGTTGCCCTTTAAACTGTGTTTAAATGTTAAAATAAACATTTTAAATGGTTGATGCTTTTCTCCTTATTTTAATTCCAGTGTAGTTAACATACAGTGTTGTATTAGTTTCAGGTGTACAATATAGCAATTCAACAGTTCCATATATTAAATGGCCAAGACTTTTGATCACTAACAAATTGCTTTCAGAGCTACTAGGAGAAGAAAAAAATGAAAGATACTAAGATACTAAGACCCATTGTTCTGAAAGCAATAATTGGAGATGAATATGCAACACCTATGAATGAACAATAATAAGCCAATAGTCAAACATGATTCAACTTCCACAGAACGTTCTAGATTAATATTATTGGTCCATAGTTTGATAGTATTTAGTCATGTGTAATATTGCTCTTCCATTACAGTTTGTAACTGTGTTTCTCAAACTTGACTAACGAAAAGACCTCTTTTAAAAATAAGATTCCTTACATGTATATAACTGTTAAATCACTATATTGTACACCTGAAACTAACATAGCACTGCATGTTAACTCACTGGAATTAAAATTAAAACTTTAAAAAATAAATACAATGAATTTAAAAATTAAAATAAGACTCCTTCAGACTCACACTTGCCCTAATTTGTGTTTACTATGCTATTATTTAAACACATATAAACTTAAAACAAATTACAAATATCTTATGCTTATGGGCTTCACATAATTTTTGTCCTTCATATAATTTTAAATCCAAATAAACTGACAAATTCAAATAAAATCAGAAAAATGAATAAAACTCAAATTAACAATGTGATCAATTATCTCTTTTGCTGAAACCAAATTGCCATTTGCATTGAGATGGTGGTACCCACATCTAAGATGGGCTCTCTTGGGTTCCTTGGGTACATCTAAATGTATCTTCCCTCAGCTGTGTTCTCTTACTACGTTTCTCTGGGCAGACACTATTCTTCTTACAAGCACAGAATGACTCATTTGGCCTTTACTTGGCACAAATATGTTATTTATTAATTTAACTGCTACTCTTATCATTAATTAGCCCATGAGAATTAGAGTAAGTCAATGCTATTTATACCTACCCAATAGTAAATATAAAAGTAAATATTGCCATGAAATTATTAGATAATATTCTGTTATAGTCATCTAGTGATTCATAATATGCTTATGTAAAAATTTTAGAAGGTTATCATCAAATAGAAACCATCAAATTTGATCCAAGGACCTACCTTCTTCAAGAATATATGGTTCAAAACCCAGTTTAATAAACGCTATCCCAAGAAATTTCCCTTATCGTGAGTTTCTGTTCAAGTCCTGTTCACAATAGCACAAGGGACCTCAAAGGTTCTGTGTAAGTTAGCATGTTTAAAAGCAGTGATACATGTTAGCATCCTCAATATGAGCCTATTTCTTCCATTTACTATAGTTTTTCCTCTTTCCCCTCTCTTCCTCCACTGCCTAGTTCATCCTTCCTTCTTTATTTACCCACTTATTAATCTACTCTCTTCCACCTTCTCTTCTATTTTTGGACATTAAACAAAATTGTAGTGTACTTCCAAATTACTTCAGATGTTCCTTTTACCTTTGGTTTTATAAGGATTGGTAGCCACAAACAGGAAAAAAAAATGTTTTTCCATCCCTGGTGGCATGGTGAGATGCACATGACATGAAGATTAGGTGATTTATGCTATGTCCTCAGTTTCCCAATTTCAACAAATGCTTCGCTAAGAACACTAGCTTATTTTTATTATACACAAAATAAGAACAGATACTCTTTCTCCTTTTACATGCAGCAAAGTTTAGAGGAAATGACCGAAACCTCCATTTACATGTTACTGAACATCCTATCCTAATCTTGTTGAAGACTAAATATTTCCACTTAAGATAAGCTTGCCTCTTTCATGCCAGCAACTCTTTCTGAACTTCCACGGGTCATCTAGGCTCAATGGCAGACCAAAAAACTCTCTCAGAGAAAGATCTGTAAATTTCCAGATATATCCTTCCTTTCTCTACAAACCACAAAGAAATGGGAGAGGCTAAGGTATTCTGAACTCCAGATAACATTTCTCCCTTAGAAAGAATAAATGTTTATCTGCTTGAGCTGACCAGTGGGCAGCATTCTAAAACTAAGTGTGACTAAAATGAAAGGGAGTTGATTATCCTGTGACTCAGACAGGGTATCTAGAGGCGATTCCTAAAATATTTTGATTACCAGCCATTTCATTGGAAATGAAAAGCCTCTTAAGCAGCAGATTTCTTTGAATGATGATTCTGATAGGGGTGCGTGTGTGTGTGTGTGTGTGTGTGTGTGTGTGTGTGTGTGTGTAGTGTTAAGACTTGGACTAAATACCACCACTTTTTGTTTGTTTGTTTGTTTTTGTTAAGATTTTATTTATTTATTTGACAGAGATTACAAGTAGGCAGAGAGGCAGGCAGAGAGAGGAGGAAGCAGGCTCCCCGCTGAGCAGAGAGCCCAATTCGGGCCTCAATCCCAGGACCCTGAGATCATGACCTGAGCCGAAGGCAGAGGCTTTAACCCACTGAGCCACCCAGGCGCCCAATACCACCACTTTGAAAAGGTTTCTTTGATCTGTCTTATCAAAATTCACTTTTTTTTATTTCCATAAGTGTACCTCTATTGAATATTTGTCATTCTAATTCATACTGTGATTAGTTGATTAAAAATTACTTTATTGCAAGCCTCTTGAAAGCAGCAGTTAACTAATCATATTTCTCAAGTTCTGTGCTCTGCCTACAAATAGAAGGTATATGGTGCTGACTGGACTAAAAACCTGTTAAGGTTTTGTTCTGATCATAAACAATTACAAGGTTAGCAAGTCTGTCACCTGGTCTTTAAAACTAGCTCTGGCTGCTGAGAAGTTAGGCTTCACAAGATAATAAATGCTGTGCATTATTATTATTTTACATACCTATCACCTAAAGTTTAAGGACATCTTTGGAAATAGTCTATCTATGATATATGCGAAATGACTTTGAAAACAATAAAACTTTATAAAAATGCTTGTGGTGATGGTTAGATTCTGAGATAAACCAAGGGTATAGCATTTCTGTAGCTAGGTAGCTTAGTAATGTCGTTTTTGTTAAAAGAGGTTGTTAAAGGGGTATCTGGGTGGCTCAGTCAGTTAAGCATCTGCCTTCAGCTCAGGTCATAATCCCAGGGTCCTGGAATAGAGCCCCTCGGTTTCCTGCTCAGCAGGGAGCCTGCTTCTCCCTCTCCCTCTGCTCACCGCTCCCCCTGCTTTTGCTCTCTTTCTCTCTCTGTCAAATAAATAAATGAAATCTTTAAAAAATAAAAAATAAAAAAAGGAATGAACAAGAAAAATAACCTTCAGTTTTTATAAGCATTTAAGTCAAAAACCTGATTACATCCACAACAATCTACTATTGTAAAACATGATTTGAAATTTAAAATTCAGAGGATTCCTTTGAAATTAACAAAGGGAGTTCAGAAAGACCAAGGCTGCGGGAAACTTAACCCCACCCTGCTACAGTCAGAAAATCATAAATATTGGCCTGTGGACCTTTGGGTGTGCTACTATTACTGAATAGCTAATATTTGAGGGATTTAAATCATCACGCAACTGTGTAAACATTGAACATAAAGAAGCCTAGAATTATGCAACACTTTCAGAGGGAAAATAGAGGAAAAACTCATAAAAGGTATCAGGAGCTCAGATATATTCCAATGAGTCGTAGTTACCCATTTTTCAATTTTTTTTTTGAAAATTTTAAGTGGGACAATGATAGAAATATTTTCTAACCCTAATTTAAAAACTAAAGGCAACAGTCAGAAGCACTCCCTAAAATTGGCACTCAAGTGGGGAAAATGTATGATCAAAAACAATGACACATACAGGAAAAAGAGAAATACTATGAACTTTAATTTTAAGGGATAATATCTGGGATCACACTTTTAGTCTTTCATTATAAATTTTACGGAATAACATTTGAAATGTGCTACACAGTCTTCATGTTTTGAAGTCAGCTATAAATATAATTCTCAGTAAATTAAAAGTCACATTACTGTATTTAAATGTTTTCTCTGTCAGGCCATATTCTAATCTTCTGTCTCACGAACTGATTTTTATCTGCCTTTTTTATTACTGTAGTAGAAAAACTAGAAAATATAGGTAAGCAAAATGAAGAGACAACATTCTATATTGTCACCACCCAGGGGTAAGTCATATAAACATTTTTGGTTTTCAGGCTTACTGAAGCTCTATATATTCACTGTACTGTAACCCAATTGTTTTCCTCACTTACTGTAACATGGACATCTTTCCGTGTCAACAATAGACATGTCACCCTTTTTAGGGCTTCATAATATTCCATTGTAAGTACACATCATAGTTTAACCAGTCCTGCATCAATATGATGCAGGCTGGTTGGGTCTGAGGACCCAGAGGGAGTTCCCACAGGACCAATCAGGAGTGTCCTTGGCTTTACCCAGAGTGGAAATCAAATGCCAGGCAAGAGGAAGTGAGAGCAGACTTTACTTAAGATCTAGAGAGAATACAAATACAGAGCGTCTGGGAGACTTGAAAAGGAATGGAGAGTGAGTCTCACCTTTGCTTGGGGTCTGGGGATTTTGCTGAGGGTTGTGGTCCAGTGCTCACGTCTTCTCAGGCATCCAGGAACAAAGACAAGTGTTTAGGTATCCCCTGACTGTCACATACGCCCAAGATGCAGGGCTCACAGTGAGTCAGTGGTCTTGGAAAATGTTCAGTTCATGAGGACCCTGCCTGGTCTCTTCTTAGATGCTACCTATTGTGCTGAAACACTCCAAAGAAATCAGGAACTCCTTGACCTTTACAAGGAGGACATACACTATCTATTCTGTAAGGCACATGTAAGGTGGAGGTGGAGGTCCTGGCAAGAATAGAGGGAGCAAAAAAGCAGTCTTTCATGGGATCCTTTCAGCTTCCCTGTCTCAAATAGATCTTTGGGGTTTTTTATTGTAAAAAGATGATAAACAATCTGTTCTCTATCGTGTACCTGGAATGATCTCTTACAATACAAATCAGATGCGTCACTCCCCTACTGATTACTGTGTTTTACTCTTTCGGGGGGTGGGGGTGTGGAGGGAAGAACTTAACTCTTCCCATGGCCTATAAAACCCTCCCTAAGCAGGGTCCTGGCTCCACTCAAGGCCCTCCCACCCCTCTTCCTCTCATTTGTCCTGACCTCACATAATTTTCTGTCTGGTCAGACAGGCCAACAGTGTGTTTCTTTCTTTCTACCTCAGGAACTTTGAATGGAGCTCACCTGTAGCTAGGTGCACCCTTGAGCAAGCTCCTCACCGTCTGGGCTCCTACACTTAGTAAGGCTTTTTGTTACCATCTGCCCACGCTGCCACTGTTTTTCGGTTATTGCACTTCATACTCTCTGAGAACATACTTCATTCTTTGTGGGTTTTGTCTTGTTTTGTTTTTGTATATTCTGTCACCCCCTTTAGGTTGTAGATAAGTTTCTTATACTGTTAGCACAAGTACCATGTACATGCCGGCCCCTCAGTGTTTGTTGAATTGATTAGTTAATTCAGGACAGAAATTTAACAAATGTTGTTCTTCCTATCCTAATGGTGTCTTCAGAGGCAGCACTGGCTGAGCAAAGAACTTTGGCCGAGGAGTAAACTGCCCTTTTCTAATCCTGGGCAAATTAAAAGTCATAAGGGGAAAACTTCCCTCAACTCTCACCCCTTTCTTCCACAGCCACGCCCTTCCAGATGATATGCAGCAGTTTTCCTTTGTGGTGTTTACCACAATTGTTAATTATTCACATCACTGCTTGTCTTATGGAGGAGAAGGGTTTTAAACAAACTCTGTGAGGGCCAGGACTTTCCAATTCCCGGCTGGGATCCCAGCTCTGGTAATAAGGTCTGGCATAAAATAAGCATACAAAAAATCATTTGTTGCATAAAAGAAACATTAGTCTTCTCTGAGCTGAAAACACTGGAGTTTTAAAATGATAAAAATTTCAGCCCTCTATATTTTATCTTAAGAGCTGGCGATAGAATTCTTACGAAATACCTGAGAGCCCATTTGGAGTAGGTGAGCACCCAGAGTTGGGAAGGTGCTGAAGGAAGAGAAGGAATGACTGACCAGTTCTGCATGATAAAACGAGAGGAATTTGTTTTGGCTCTAAGAAGGAGGAGGAGCCCAGTCGATGTTGACAGAAAACTGGGGCATCAGGTGAAGGAAGGAGGGTGGCGGAGTGGAAATTCCCTTGGCAAGGTCTCCACTTCCATCTTACCCTCCGTCTCAGTAAAACGACCGGTCATGCAAACCACCTTGTGAGAGTGGGGTGGGGGGCGGGGGGTGAAAACTGGGAAAGAGGCTGAATGTGACATCTGAGTCAATGTGCTAACGAGCAGAAGCAAAACGCATGACCCTGAAATAATCCATAAAGAAAGCGAAAGTGTGGAGTCAGAGGTGACTTTGAGACTGTAAACTGCCCAGCAATTTAGAGAAATCAGTCACAGGCCTTGGAACTGGGGGACTGATTTCATTTTATCTAGATATCAGGGGACAGGGAAACCATAGGTCACACCTGGATTAAAACAGCAAGGGACTCCTGGAGTGCCTGGGTGGCTCAGTTGGTTAAGTATCTGACTCCTGATTTGGGTTCAGGCCATGATATCAGGGTTCTGAGATTGAGCCTCGCCACTGGTGCTGGCTCCCTGCTCAGGGAGGAGTCTGCGGGAGATTTCTTCTCCCCCTCTGTCCCTCCCTCTCCCTTGGTCCCTGCCCCCTGCTCGTGCTCCTGCACAAGCTTGCTCATTTTCTCTCTCTCTCTCTCCCTCTCCTTCTCTTTCTGTTTCTTTTTCTCCCTTTGAAATAAATAAATCTTAAAGAAAAAAAAACAAAACAAAACAGCAAGGGACTCCTATTATTTGTCACCCATATCTGGCCTTAGTTGCCTCTCATCCTTATACCAGCTTGGAATTTGGGGGATGAGAAAAGGGGGGAAAGTTGGAAGGAGAGACCCTCTCCCTTATCACCCAATAAGATAAACTTTACCAAAATGTCTCTTCTTGTCTTTCAAGGGATAACATAGTAATTTATAATAGTGATATTTATAATAATAAAATAACATAGGGATTTGTAATCTTTGGGCAAAAGGTGGTCTATAAATAAACAGCATATCCTTTGCAGTTATAATTAAGTTACTCAAAGTAAACTCCAAATGGTTTTCTTGATTTTACTTGATTACTCAGATATTGCCATTTTGAAATTTTTCAAGAGTGAATTGCTATAGTGCTTTCAGCTCCCTACCTAGAGGATAGCATGTGAGGACAATCCTATAAAAATCTTTGATGATGACTCACGAGTAACCTGCCAGCAGAAAAATACCTGATATCAAGAATACTATTCTTTACATTCATGGAATCTTGGAACACTGCAGGAGAAAGGAAATAGTTGCCCATTTAGACACAAATTATTAGAATGTATAAATAATTTCTTTTTCCAGAACTGAGTAGGCTGAGTATGATTAATTCAAGGTTGTGTTACAAGTGTGAACACATCCAGGTTTCACTACTGCCAACTGATCCTGTTTTCATTGGAACAACTCTGGCTCCTCCCAGGAAGAAAGTTTTAAAACTTCCTAGGCAAATTTGGCCAACTCCTAAGTCAATATACACTAATACACTCAATGCATTCGCTCCACTTCTACTGGCTTCTAAATGGAGAAAAGGGAACTGGGGGGTGGGAAGGCACCTTTACTGAATCTTCAGTATCCACTTATTATGTTCAAAATACCTTTATTGATTATAAACCAGTAGAGAATTACCTACATGTTATTCAGAAAACTGAAACCATGGTCTACAGTTACTCAGAAAACTCCATTCCCAGCAGAGACATTACTCCACTTTAAATTGGGGAACAGTCTATTATGTGTAGTACATATTTGCATATATGTGAACTTGACAAAGATTAGGAAATTGTAATATTTATGATTACTGGGGCACCTGGGTGGCTCAGTCAGTTAGCCAACTCTTGTTTTTGGCTGAGGTCATGATCTCATGGATTGTGAGATTATGTCCCACATTGGGATCCGTGCTCAGTGGGGAGTCTGCTTGAAGATTCTCTCCCTCCGCCACTCCCCCCGCTCATACTCTCTCTCTCTCAAATAAATCTTTTAAAAAAATGTTTATGATTACTGATACTGAATAGAGATTCTGAGTATGAGAGAATAACGACACCCCTCACCCCCAAAGATACCCACGTCCTAATCCTTGGAATTGTGAATGTTGCTTGACATGGCAAGAGGAATTAAGGTTGCAAAGGTTAATCAGTAAATAGATAATCCTTGATTATCCCGGGTTATTCAGGTAGGCCCAGTGTAATCACCAGGGTCCTTAAAAGTGGAAGAGGGAGGCAGAAGAGTCAGAGGGAGCTGTGAGTATGGAAGAATGATCAGAGAGATGCTAAGTTGCTGGCATTCAAGATGAAGGAAGGGGGCCACAAGCCAAAGAATGGGGCTACTTTGATGAGCTGGACAAGGCAAGGCAATAGATTCTCCCCTAAAACCTCCAGAATGAACATAGCCCTGCTGGCACCTTAACTTTATCCCACTGAGACTTGGATCAGATTTCCGACCTCCAAAACTATGCAATAACAAATTGAGTTGTTTTAAGGCACTAAATCTGTAGGAATTAGTTACAGCAGAAGCTGGAAACGAATACAGTGAGTCTTGTTATTTATTGGGAGATTTTTTTAAAAGAGTGGGAGTTTTATACTTCCTGAATTCTATGTAATATATACATACTACTTTTATAATTAGGAAAATCTCATGTTTATTATTTTTCAAATCATACTAAAATGGTAATGAAGGCAGTGGTAAATTTGAGCATTTAGATTCAAAACTAACAATACCCTAACTGTTCCTTAAAGTTCTTAATATCAGTGAGAAAATTGACTTATGAAGACTCACACAATAAAAAGTGACAGTTTATTTTAATAGCTTAGAACAATTAAACCTTAATTTAATATTTATTGAGGACCTACAGAGTACCAGGAACCATCCAAATAAATCCATCAGCTGACGTGTTTCTTTTCCACAGAATTCCTCAATGGGAATGTGGCATTCTCCACAGGACAGTGTGCAGCCACTGCCCGACATAGTCCCTTGGTTGTGTTTCCCCGGAGGTGCTTGGTGGCTGTGGTGGTGACTGTGGCAGTCTGAGCTGGTTGGGAAGGAGGTTGTCAGACAAGCTGAGGTGGAATTATCAGTGTTGCCACCTACTGAAGAGGTTGTGAGTGGCACTGGTAGGAGAGGGGTCTGGGTCGGTAGGAGTGATGGACTCTTTCACAATCAGTTACAACATTAGGGAGCCACAAAGTGTCCTTGTTTGTTGCAATATGCTGGTTTTCTTATCTCCTTTGGTAATTTTTGACCAGGTCAGGTGGACCAGAGAAAAGGCGTTCTGTATGAAGGGGCGGTTAACTAGCCACCTTTTTCTTCAAACTCCACCTTTTTGCTCCAAACTCCACAGCATGCTACATAAAACTCCCAGCGCTTTGTCTAACCTAAATTTCCACATCCTGTTTTCTCTCTCCAGGCAGTGTGCTGGAAGCACACCATCAACCTTGCATTCCCCAGCTCACCACTCCTGAACCTCTGTCAATTCTCTATCTCCAAGCTATTCCCTCAGCCGGAATAATACCCTTTTCCTTGTTTTAAAATAGTTTTATCCTTCAGAGCTCAACTCAAATGCCAAGTGTTTCTTGCAACAATAGGTGAAAACATGTGCCGAGGACTTTCAGATACACTATTGAATCGGGTCTCATTTGAGTCTTGCTTTCTCATCTTACAGTGTGTGTCTTTGGACCTGGGATCTGTACACCACAGGTGCTGCTGCCTCTCCCTTCAGTCAGGGCTCCTGGTTGCTGACTCCTGGCTCCTTGCTCCCTTAGCTCTCTGCCTAAGTCTCTTATTTCACCTAAGTCTCTTATTTCACTCTGCTTCACAATTAGTTACTGTTGTACATCCTCCCTTCTGACTCCACTGTCAGTTTTTTGAAGACTGGCTCCTTGTCTTCTCTTCCTATATGCTGTATATACACAACCTGCAGCATGTAGAGCTTTATAAGATAAAACATATACCAAGTTATGGAACAGGCATTTCTTCCTCAGCTTCTCCTGCCCATGAATATTGACAGTCAAAAGGTTTCAAAAAGGAGAGAATTTTCTTTCCCCAATACCAGCAGTCTTAATGTGTAAAGTTCACACAGGTGTGTCACAGCCTGGAATTAGGAAATGTTACTAAAATTGCTGCTTGCTGCTACTATTTTTTTTCTAAAGGTTTATAGCAGGACCTGTTGCATAATGAAGTGGAGTAATGAACCTTGTAGAAATGTCTCTAAGATTTCAAGGTGGATTGGTGAATAATACCACTGGAGAGGCAGTCCAGGGAATTTTTTTTTTTTAAGATTTTATTTATTTATTTTACAGAGAGAGAGAGAGAGATCACAAGTAGGCAGAGAGGCAGGCAGAGAGAGAGGGGGAAGCAGACTCCCTGCTGAGCAGAGAGCCCGATGCGGGCCTTGATCCCAGGGCCTTGATCCCAGGACCCTGAGATCATGACCTGAGCCCAAGGCAGAGGCTTAACNTCTCTCTCTGTGTCAAATAAATAAATAAAATCTTTAAAAAAAAAAACAAAAAAACAAAAAAACAAAAAAACAAGTAGGCAGAGAGGCAGGCAGAGAGAGAGGGGGAAGCAGACTCCCTGCTGAGCAGAGAGCCCGATGCGGGCCTTGATCCCAGGGCCTTGATCCCAGGACCCTGAGATCATGACCTGAGCCCAAGGCAGAGGCTTAACCCACTCAGCCACCCAGGTGCCCCGAGGCAGTGCAGGGAAATAATCATCTTCTTCAGCTGAGCAGAGTCCGCCCTTGTGGCTCCCAGTTGAGCACACTCTTGTCTGCTAAAACATGGGGGGGGGGGGG
>LNAC01000131.1:3319941-3411079 GCA_002007465.1 Ailurus styani | reverse complement strand
AAAGATTTTACTTTTAAGTAATCTCTACAGCTATCATGGGGCTCGAACTCACAACCCTGAGGTGAAGAGTCACATGTTCCACCAACTGAGCCCACTAGGTGCCCCAGACTTCTGTCTTTAAAGCAGAGGCAGTAGAGCAAATTGGAGCTTCCTGCCACCTCTACCCCCCTATTGGGATTGTGAGGTAGGGTGAGAGTTACCTTTTTGAATGTTTGCCTTTCAAAGAAAGGAAGACTATTCTGGGTGGTAGAGATTTACATCTCAAAGGACAGAGAAAAGATTTGTAGTTGCAAGCTTTCTAAAGCAACTGCTCTAAGAGAGCATTTTGAGGCCCTACCTGTGTAACACCAGGTTTTGGCTAGAATAAACAGTGAACTCTCCTGGGCAGCACTGAGCTTTCTCCCCCAGGACTTTAAGGGGGCTGCTGTTACGATCCCGGGGAAGCAGGCTTGAACTGTTAGAAACCATGCTAGTGTTTCTTCAAGTCTCTGTGTGTGGAGGATGGGGTGAGGGGGCAGGGGAGTGGATGAAATAATTTACACAGAGGGTCTGTGTGTTTTACAGGCCAAGGTTGAGGCCTGGTTGCGAGGACCCAGAGGAGCCTGAGTAGAATTTGGTCTAGAATTTGGTCAAGAGACAGTCTGGCATCTGTGTGTCAAAACTTATCCGTAGATGAGTCTAGTGACCAGGATTAAAAAAAAAAAAATTCTACAGTAAGGAGATTTACAATACTTGCAGAAAGGCAGTTTGCCTAAATGTATTTCTAAGCTGTTCCTAATACACAACTGCAGAAACAGTTGGCAAACAGGAAAGATTTCTGCACTGCTCTGTGGTATGGACACATAGCATTTCAGAGCAGCTGCAATTACCTTGTATTTCATAAAAAAGCATTTCATTCAAGTTCCAAGTGAAGGAAGATAAGGGACTGAGAAGTAACTGCAACGAACACTCCAAATGCTTTTTTTTTCTTCAATATTTAAAAATATACTTTTAGGGACATCTGACTATTGGCTGTGAGATACCTAGTGCAAGCCCTTACATCTCCATGTCCAGAGTTACCCCTGCACCCAGGGAAGATCATATCAAATGGCACCCCCCTGCCTGCAGCATTTCTGTTCAGGGGGATTTATGTTAAAATACATACCAGGTGCAGCATCGAATGGGATGAGAATTAAAAAGAAAATGCAGCCTAACAGGGTGATTTCTTTGGTGGAAGTAAACTGATTGTGAAATCTGCTATGGACTGAATGATGTCCCCCCCCGCCCCCACCCCAAATTCATATGTTGAAAGTCTAACCCTCAACATGACTATTTGGAGATACAACTTTTAAAGTTAAATGAGGTCATAAGGGTGGGATCCTTATTGTAAGGTTTCCCGGTAGCCCTCCCAGTAACGGCGGATTAAACAAAGCACCAGACGAATAGGCACGAGGGGAGATTTTTAATAGAGATGCCCTCGGGCGAGGTTCCGCGACTCCGAGAGAAGGGAGTCGGGGAAGTCGCACCTGGGGAGGATGCGCACGGGTTTTTATGGGGTGTGGGCGTACAGGGGAACATGACCGTAATTGGTAGGAGATTGGATGGAGTTCAGCCCTCGGTTTCCCGCCGAAGCTCTGGCCTTGGCGGTCTTTTGAGAGTGGAAGCTGATTAGAGGGGGGCGGGGCGGTGAGACAGTAGGGCAGCCGCCATCTTGTGGCCTCCTCAGTTCCCCGACCCCGTCGGCCCAACACTCATCTGATAGGATTGGTGGCCTTATGAGAAGTGGGGAGTGGAGATCTCACATGCATGCACTGAGGAAAAGTCACGCCAAGACCCAGGGAGAAGGCAGCCATCTGCAAGAAAGAGGGTCCTCACCAGAAACCAAACTGACCAGCATCTTGATCTTGGACTTTCAGCTTCCAGAACTGAGAAATAGATTTCTGTAGTTTAAGCCACCCAGTCTATGGTATTTTGTCATGGCAGCCCAAGTAGATTTAAGATTGGATGAATTGTTGGTTCTTTTATTCTTTCATTCACTCATGCATTCATTCCTTCATTCAACAACTATCCCTCTTTTAGACACTGGAGATTTAGCAATATTTAAAGTTCTAGCCTTTCAGGAAACCAAAACAATAAATAAGTATATGAGAAACGGTGGTCAGTGCTATGGGAAAAAATAAAACAGAGTGAGGGAGATAGAAGAGTGGGGAGTGGCTGTTTTATGTAATGTGGTCAGGGAAGGCCTCACTTATCAGATTGACTCTTTTGAGCAGAGACCTGATGGAAGTGAGCCATAGATTATCTGAAAGAAGAGGATCCTAAGAAGAGGGAACAAGTGTAAAGATCTAGAAGCAGAGAACACTTGACCAGTTCAGGAAATAGCAAGGAGGTTGGTGTGGCTGGAGCCTAGGAAGCCTAGGAGAGCTTAGTTGAGTGATTGGGGGTAGGTGCATTGCATAGACCCTTGTAGTTTAGTGTTAGGACTCTGACTCCTGCTCTGAGTAAAAGGAAGAGCCATTGGAAAGTGTTTGAATGTAGGAATGATATGAATTGATTTCTATTTCAGAAGAATTCCTCTTACTATTGGCTAAATGGTGGTGAGATTGGAAAAAGGCCAGAAGTGGGAAGACTTGATGAAACTTACCAAAAGTTTCAGTTTATTTTGGTTTGGCTTTTAAAACAGCTAATGGATGCATCTTGGTGGGGGGGGGGGCTGCTTCCAGTGATGATTTTGTTCATATTCTTGGGCTGTTAACAGATGAAATAGAAAATAAATCGCATTTTTATTTACACCCAGGAGCTAGGATTTCCCTTTTGACCTTAGGATCTGGGATCTTTCTTCCTTTCTTTTTTCCTCCTTCCTTTTTCTCTCTTTCTTCCTCCCTCCCCCTCTCTCTCCCTCTCCCTCTCTCTCTTTCTCTCTCTCTCTTTCTTTCAAATTTTTATTAAATTCTATTTAATACTGGTTGCAGGAGTAGAATCTAGTGATTTGTCACAGTTCTAGGATCTTTCTGAGATTCTCTTTGGTTCTTCAATAAACTTCACCAGAGCCTGCTCAGTGATCTTTCTCTCTTTACCCTGATAGACCATTGATTTGCTTAATATCCTAGGGCTGTTGACACTGTCTCCTTGCAACTCCACCCTGCCTGTTGGAGCAGTACTTCTTATCCTTGAAGGTACACATAAGTNCCGGGGGGGGGGGGGGGGGGGGATTTTGTTAAGGGGCTGATGCTGATTTGGTAGGTCTGCAGTAGCACACAAGGATTCTGCATTTCTAGCCAGCTCCCAATGCCATTGGTCCTTGGATAATACTTTGAATAGCAAGATGTTAGCGTATTCAAAGGATCCTACACACTTCAGAGTTTTTGTGTGAGGAAAACAAAAATTGCATCAAATATGTACAATGACAAATTTATTTTTCAGTGCATTTCTATTGAGTGAGACTATGGGGGCCCAAAAAGGAAACTGAATTATTGTTTCTTCTTTTTTCCAGGCAATTACTTTTTTAAATACATAGATACTTTGTTTTGAAGGGAAGGGGAAGGATTTTTATTTTAATTGATTTTTTAAATAGGCAATGCATTCACAGGATTCAAAATATACAAGATATAAAATGGTCACCAATAATATCTCCCAATTCTCACCCTACACACCTAATGTCCCACTTCTGTATTCTTCTAAAAATATATTTACTTAGATTAAGTAACTGCATGTGTATGTTTGTGTATAAAGTTTTCCCCATTTTTCATAAATAAACTGCCTACTGTTCTAAAGTTTACTATTTTTATACCTAATAGAGATTTTATACCTAATAGATCAGTTCATATCAGTACATTATTTTTTATTATGACTATAATATGCCACTAAATGGATGTACCATAGTTTATTTAACTAGTCTCAAAAAATAATTTTAAATTAATATAATTGGAACTGACAACTCTAAAAACTGCAAATGAAAACAAATTATAATCCAGTTTCCAGTCATGGAGGAAACATATTTATACACAAGACTAAATTGTTATTATCCCTGTAATACATTCAAATTTTTATTAAATATTTCAAAAAATTAAAAGACTTAGCTACATGTCTGTGGTGGTATTTAAAAAAGACAACAATGTTGATGTCTTCAGGTATGTAAGGGATTCCCTTGGAATTCCCTGTGTTAGGAAATTGCAGTAACTCATGTTAAAACAGTGGTGAATCACTAAAAAGCTTTGAAAGTATGTAAGTGTTCATGGAGAATTCCAAAAAAAAAGTAACTTACTGCAATGAAATTATTTAAGCATTTAAGAGTCTTGCTTGATGGGCACTTGGGTGGCTCAGTGGGTTAAGCCTTTGCCTTCGGCTCAGGTCATGATCTCAGGGTCCTGGGATCGAGGCCCGAATTGGGCTCTCTGCTCACCGGGGAGCCTACTTCCCCCTCTCTCTCTGCCTGCCTCTCTGCCTACTCGTGATCTCTCTCTCTGTCAAATAAATAAATAAAATCTTAAAAAAAAAAAAGTCTTGCTTGCTTATATGTAAACAGAATCATGTGTAATGATTCAGAAAATTCCTTCATGGCCTATCTATACGATTTTTACTTTGACTCTTTACTAGCCAGAGCTTCCTTTCTCCCTTCCCAAATACCATTTATATTTTTCGACTGCTTGATATAGCAAAACTATGTTTCCTTCAATTACCTAAATTCTAATTACCTAATTGTCTAGAATTAGTCATCTCTATCTTTATACCCAGTGGGATCTTAATTCAGTCTCATAGAAGTAAAGTTGATATTTGGTGGTGTTAGAAGTAGAGGGTCTTTTAATTATAAAAAAGAAAAATTGACTTTTTCTTAACAGTTATATGAATTTAAACACATGTATGTATAGATTCATGTAACTACAACCATAATTAGGATACAAAACATTTCTCTCACTCCCCCTAAAAATTCTCCCTCACGCTATCCTTTTATAGACATCTCCTACCTCCCCATAAAACAGCTGATAACCACTGTTTTTTTTTGTCCCTATAATCTTACCTTTTTGAGAATGTCACAGAAATGTGTAATACAGCATGAAACTTTTTGAAACTGCCTTCTTTCACTTAGCATAACGTCTTTGAGATTCATCGATGTTCTTGCATGTATTAATAATTTTTTCTTTTGTATTGCTGAAGTCTTTTCCATTGTATAGATGTATCATTGTTTATCCATTTATTGAACGAAAGACCAGGAGCTGTTTTCAATTTTTAGTGAATATGAATAGAATTTTCATAAACATGTGTACAGGTTTTTGTGTGAACATAACTTTTAATTTCCCTAGTGTAAATATCTGGGGGTAGGATTGCTGATCACATGCTAAGTGTTCAACTTTATAAGAAACTACCAAACTGTTTCCTAGGAACTTCTGTGCCACTTTGCATTTCTGCCAGCAATGTGGGTTTAAATTATCCTATGTCCTCTCTGGCACTTGATATTATCAGCTTTTTAAATTTTGGTCACTCTAATAGATGTGTAATAATTGTAGTTTTAACTTGCATTTCCTTAACGATTAAAGATATAAACATCTTTTCCCATGCTTCTTTGCCATTGTATATACTCTTTAGTGAAATGTCCAAGTTTTTTTTTACCATTTTTAAAATTTTAAATTTTAAAATTAGGTGGGTTTTTTTTAATGAGTTTTAAGAATTTTTAAAATTTTTATTCTGAATATAAGTTGTCAGATATGTGATTTCAAATATTTTCTTATTCTGTAGCTTATCTTTTTATTCTCCTAACAGTGTCTTTCACAGAGCAAAATTTTAAATTCTGGGCAATCTAATTTATCAATTTTTTTCTCTTATGAATCATGTTTTTGGTGTCATGTCTAAGAAGTTTGGCCTAAACCCAACTCATGAAGATTTTATCATAAAATTCTATAGGATTTTATCCTATCCTATCAAGTTTTATAGTTTACATTTTATATTTAGATCTATGCTATATTTTGAGTTCATTTTTTTTTTTTTAAAGATTTTATTTATTCATTTGACACAGAGAGAGAGAGATTACAAGTAGGCAGAGAGGCAGGCAGAGAGACAGGGAGAGGAGGAAGCAGGCTCCCTGCTGAGCAGAGAGCCCGATGTGGGCCTCGATCCCAGGACCCTGGGATCATGACCTGAGCCGAAGGCAGCGGCTTTAACCCACTGAGCCACCCAGGCGCCCTTGAGTTCATTTTTGCATAAAGTATGACTTTTAGGCTAAGGCTTTTTCTCCACATATGAATGTCTAATTGTTTCAACATCATTTCTTGAAAAGACTATACTGAATTGCCTTTGAATCTTTGTCAAAAATCAATTTTTGCAAGTCTACATCTGGACTTTCATTCTCTTCTGTTACATATATGTCTATCCCTTTGTTAATACCAGTGTCTCAATTATCACAACCTTATATTAAGACTTGTGGGTATTGTGATTGATCCAATTTTATTCTTCTTTTAAAAAGTTGTTGGGGGGAGGGTAGCAGTCCAATCTGACACCGTAGGAAGATCCTGAACTCTCCTCCTCCCACAGGCACACTAAATCTACAGGTACAGATGAAATAATTCCCTCAGAAAAAGGCCTGAAAACTAGCTGAACAGCTCCTTTACGACAAACAATAAAAGAGCAACATCTAGGTGGGTAGGAGAGGCGCAGATCCCTTCTCAACAAAAACCCAGCACCAGCATGGGGACCCACAACTGGAAGGGATTTCATAGATCCAGGGCTTTTCCATAAGATTGTAGCATTTGTGCCTCATATCAGACACTCAGTCCTGGTTACCTGCAATAGAATGACCAGTCCCCATAATGTCTAGCTTTGAAAGCAACAAGGCTCGTATCCAGAGGACCCAAGGGGCTAGGACACTGAGATACTACTTTTAAAGGATTCACATAGGACTCCTTTGCCCCAGGACCAGCACAAAGGCAGAAGTTTGAAAAGTGCCTATGGTCTACATGAAGGATACTATTTCTCATCTTAAAACATCAGGAGTCTGGGCGCCTGGGTGGCTCAGTGGGTTAAAGCCGCTGCCTTCGGCTCAGGTCATGATCCCAGGGTCCTGGGATCGAGGCCCACATCGGGCTCTCTGCTCAGCAGGGAGCCTGCTTCCTCCTCTCTCCTCTCTCTCTGCCTGCCTCTCTGCCTACTTGTAATCTCTCTCTCTGTGTCAAATCAATAAAAATAAAATCTTTAAAAAAAAAAAAAACATCAGGAGTCTGTTCAGACTCTCTCTGGGGTTGGAGGCTACATACCATTTTCATGTTCTCCCTCTACCTGAATAATGCAGGCAGACATACTTCTGCTTTGTGCTCTCCTGCTATATTGCTAAAGCCAGCAGACATTCCTTTGCCTTGTGCTCTCCTATGGCCCTGTGAAAAGCAGTGAAGCGCAACACAGGCACACCACAGCCCTGTGCTCTCCCAAAAACCAGCATGTGCACACAGTACACACAAAGGATGTTCCTTGATTGCCTGCCTCTGGTGGCCAAAGGGGCTTGTGTTCCCGAGTCCCACCTGACTGTTACAATCAGACAAATTTCCTAGAAGGCCACCAAACCCAAAGCCCTAGTTAGCAGAGCAAAGCACCCAGTCTTCCTGTGAAAGAGCTCCTCTCAGAAAATGTAGGCTAATATGGCCTCAATTCAGCTTGCTGGTATCTCTCAGAAAGGATCTTATACATTCATTTGAAGCCCTGATTTTTCCAACTGTCACCCAGAAGATACCAGCGGATTGTCTGGTCTGGAGACCAGCAGGTTTTCTGATTGCAGTCCCATAGGATTATATATATTTGCATACTTTAAAAGCTACTGGCTGCTTCCAATCAGCTTAAGACTAGTTTCCAAATAGCCTAAAACTAGCTGCTGACTGAAATCTTTCCCTTTTGAACACTGACAAACCTTGGCACACCCTCAACAACTGGGAACAATCAAGAATAAGTCAGACTGCTTAGAAAACCACAAAGATTTGCAAAAAAACCAAGATTAGGGTAAAATTGAAAGACAAGGTCCATCTCCTATACAAGGCCTCTCCTTCATGACTGGGAGACATAGCTATTTCACCTCATACAGAGAAACAGAGTCAAGCAGAAGGAGGGAAGAGAGGAATATGTTCTAAACATAGAACAACATAAAACTTAAGGAGAAAACCTAGTCAAAAATATGCTCACCAAATTCATAAGAATAGATGAGAACTTCAAAGAGATAGAAAACATAAGAAAGTATCACACAGAAGTCACAGTGCTTGAAGAAGACAATAATTGAACACCAAAATACACTGGAGAATTTCAACAGAAAACTTCATGAAGCAGAGGAAAGAATTAGTGATCTAGAAGATAGGGCAGTGGAACTCACCCAAAGAGAACAGCAAAAAGAAAAAAGAATTTAAAAAGTAAAGATAGCTTAAGGGACCTAAAACAGAATAATTCACATTATAGAGGTTCCAGAAGAAGAAGACAGAAGGGGGCAGAAAACTTACTTGAAAAAATAATGCCTGAAAACTTGCCTAATCTGGGGAAGGAAAAAGACATCCAGATCCACGAATCCCTGAAAGTTCCAAATGAGATGAACCAAAAGACATCTACAGCAAGACACATTATAATTAAAAAGTCAAAAGTTAAAGAGAATCTTAAAAGCAGCAAGAGAAAAACAACTTTTTACATACCTGATAAGATTTCTAGTAGATCCTTCAACAGAAACTTTACACACCAAAAGAGAGTGGGACGATACATTCAAAATGCTAGGATTAAGACCCTCCACCCAGCAAAATTATCCTTCAGGTTATAAGAAGAAATTAAGTTTTCCTTACATGCAAAAGCCAAAGGAGTTTATCACCACTAAACTAGACTTACCAGAAATGTCAAAGGGACTTGTGTAAGCTGAAAAGAAGTGACATTAATTAGTAACAAGAAATCTATGAAAGTATAAATCTCAGGGGTAAAGGTAAATATATAGTAAAGTTATGGATTATTCACTTATAAAGCTAGTGTGAAGGTTAAAAGACAAAAGTAGTAAAATAATATAATCAGCTAAAGTAGACACAAAATAAAAAGATGTAATATGTGACATCAAATATAAAACATAGGAGGGGGAGAGTAAAAATGTAGAGTCTTAGAATGTGTTCCAGTTTAAGTTGCTATCAACTTAAAATAGACTCATACATAGAGGCTGTTATATGTGAGCCTTATGGTAGCCACAAAGCAAGAACCTATAGTAGATACACAAAAGATAATAAGAAAATAATTTAAGCTTATTACTAAAGAAAGTCATCAAACCCCAAGGGAAGAAAGCAAGATAAGGAAAATGGAAGTGAGAGGAATTGCAAAACAGAAAACAGTGAACAAAAAGGAAATAAATTCATACCTATCAATAATTATTTTAAATGCAAATGGACTATTTTCTAATCAAAAGACATAGAGTGGCTGAATGGATAAAAAAAAAACCCAACAAGATCCAATTATATGCTTCCTATAAACAAGATGTAAGGACTTCAGATGTAAGGACACACAAGATTGAAAGTGAAGGTATGGAAAAAGATGTTCCACGTAAATAGAAACCAAAAGAAATCTGGGGTAGCTATACTTAGACAAAATAGGCTTTAAAACAAAGACTGTCATAAAATACAAAAAAAAAAGATCATTACATAATATAAAAGCATCAATTCAGTAAGAGGACATAACATTTGTTAATATCTATGCACCCAACATAAAAGCACCTCAATATATAAAGCAAATATTAACAGACATAAAGGGAAATGTTGACAGCACACAATAATAGCCCACTTACATCAATGGGTAGATCATCCAGACAGAAAATCAATAAGAGAAATTTGGCCTTGGATGATACATTACACATACATCTGGTCTGACAGATATGGAACATTCTATCAAAAAGCAGCAGAATAAACATTTTTCTCAAGTGCACATGGAAGATTCTCTAGATAGATCATCTGTTAAGCTATAAAACAAGTCTCAATACATTTCGGAAGATTGAAATCATATATAAGCATCTTTTCCAACAACAATGGTGTCAAATTAGAAATCAGTTACAAGACAAAAACTGTAAGAATCCTACATGTGGGGAGATTAAACCACATGTTACTGAATAGCCAGTGAGTCAATGAAGAAGTTAAAGGAGAAATTAAAAAATACCTTAAGCAAATGAAAATGGAAGTACCACTTACCAAAATCTATGGGATGCAGCAAAAGCTAAGAGGAAAGTTCAGAGTGATATAGGCATATCTCAAGAAACAAGAAAAATTGGGGCACCTGGGTGGCTCAGTCTGTTAAGCATCTGCCTTAGGCTCAGGTCATGATCCCAGGGTCCTGAGACTGAGGCCCGCATGGGGGCTCAGTGGGGAGTCTGCTTCTTCCTCTGCCTGTGCTCTCGCTCTCTCTCTCTGTCAAAAATAAATAAAATCTTAAAAAAAAAAAAAAACAAGAAAAATCTCAAGCAATCTAACTTTATACGTAAAATAACTGGGAAAAGAATAAGAAACGAAGGCCAGAGTTAGAAGAAGGAAGTTAGAGCAGAAGTAAATGAAATAGAGTTCAAAAAGATCAATGGATCTAAGAGTTGGTTCTTTGGATTTTATCAACAAACTTTTACCTACACTCACAAAGAAATAAAAGAGGGGGTTCAAATCAATAAGAAATGAAAGAGAATTTGCAACTCATACCACAGAAATATACAGGATCATAAGAGACTATTATGAACAACTATATGCCAACAAATTGGAGAAGAAACAGATGAATACTTAGAAACCTAAAATCTTTCAAGACTGAATCAGGAAAAATAGAAAATGTAAACAGACTGATCACTAGTAATGAAACTGAATCAGTAACCAAAACCCTTCTAACAAAGAAAATTCCATAACCAGATGGATTCCCAGGTTAATTTTACCAAACATTTAAAGAAAATTTAATACTCCTTCTCAACCTACTCCAAAAGATTGTAAAGGAGGAATGCTTCCAAATTCATTTTACAAGGCCAGCATTACCTTGATACCAAAACTAGAACACTACAAAAAAAAAAATGTAAGTACAGGTCAATATCCCTGTTGAATATAGATGATAGATGCAAAAAAATCTTCAATAAAATATTATCAAACTGAATTCAACAATAATGTTTAAGAATCACACATCATGACAAATGGGATTTATTCCTGGGATTCAAGGGATAGTTCAACATGCACAAATCAATCAATATGATAGACCACATTAACAACATGAAGGCTAAAAATCATTCTCTCAATAGATGCAGAAAAAATATTCGACAAAATTCAATATTCATTTGTGATAAAGACTCTCAACAAAGTACATAGAGAGAAAACATACCTCAACATAATAAAGGCCATATATGTTAAACACACAGTTAATATCCTACTATAACGAAAAGCTGAAAACCTTTCCTGTACGATCAGGAACAAGACAAGGATGCTCACTCTTACCAGCTTTATTCAACATAGTACTGAAAATTCTAGCCAGAGTAACTAGGCAAGAAAAAGAAATGAAAGGCATCCAAACTGGTAAGGAAGAAGTAAAACTGTCAGTTTGCAGACAGTATGTTTTTCATATAAAAAACCTAAAAAGTCCACCAAAATACTGTAACAAGTAAGAAATGAATTAAGTTGCATGGTACAAAATCAACATGCAAAAACCTACTGTGTTTCTATATGCTAGCAATGAAGTAACAGAAAGAGAAATTAAGAAAATAATTCCATTTACAATTGCATTTAAAAATACCTAGGGAGAAGAACCATGAGAGACTATGGACTCCGGGAAACAAACGGAGAGTTTAGAAGGGAGGGGGTGGAGGGATGGGTGAGCTTGGTGATTGGTATTAAGGAGGACTGCATGGAGCAAGAGGTGTTATATGCAAACAATGATTCATGGAATACTACATCACAACTAATGATGTACTGTATGGTACTAACATAACACAATAAGAGGAAAAAAAATAAAAAAACAGAAACAAAATACCTAGAAATCAATTTAACCGGAGAGACAAAAGACCTGCACACTGGAAAATATGATATTAATTAAAGAAATTGAGGAGGACACAAGTATAGGATATTACCGGCTCATGGATTTGAAGAATTAATTTTGTGAAAATGTCCGTATCACCCAATCTACAGATTCAGTTCAATCCCCATGAAAATCCCAATGACATCTTTCACATATATGGAACAAATAATCCTAAAATTTGCACAGAATCACAAAAGACTTCAAATAGCCAAAGTTATCTTGAGAAAGAAGAACACAACTGGAAGCATTATGCTCCCTGATTTCAAACTATATTACAAAGCTAGAGTGATCAAAACGGTATGGTATTGCCAACAGTTTTAACACAAAAACAGACACACAGATCAATGGAACAGAGTAGAGAGCCCAGAAATAAAACTATGTGTATTTGGTCAACTAATTTACAACAAAGGAACAAGAATAAGCAATAGGGAATGGACATTCTCTTTAATATTTGGTATTGGGAAAACTGAACAGCCACATGCAAAAGAATATAACTAGACTACAATTTTAGACCAACACAAAAATTAACTCAAAGACTCAAATGTAAGACCTGAAAACCTAAAGCTCCTAGAAGAAATCATAGGCAGTAAGCTCCTTGACCTTTGTCTTGGTGATGACTTTATAGAACTGACTCTAAAAGCAAAGGCAATCAAAGCAAAAAATAAACAAGTAGGACTACATAAACTGAAAAGCTTCACACAGCAAACAAAACCATCAACAAAATGAAAAGGTGACCTACTTAATGGGAGGAAATATTTACAAAATATATATCCAGTAGGACATTACTGTCTAAAATATATAAGAATCTATATAACTCAATAGCAAAACAAAAAAAATTGATTTAAAAAATGGGCAGAGGATCTGAATAGATATTTTTCTGGAGAAGACCTACGGAAGGCCAATAGGCACAAAAAAAGATGCTCAACATCACTAAAAATCGGGGAAGTGCAAATCAAAACCACAAAGAGATGTTACTTCACACCTGTTAGAATGGCTATTATTAAAAAAAAGAGAACAAATAACAGGTGTTGGCAAGGATGTCGAAAAAGGGAACGCTTGTACACAGTTGGTGGGAATGTAAATTGGTGAAGGCACTATGGAAAAACAGTATGGAGCCTCCTCAAAAAATTAAAGATAGAAAAAGATAGAACTACCAAACAATCTAGAAATTCCACTTCTCAATATTTATCCAAAGAAAACAAAAATACTAATTTGAAAAGATATATGCTATATTATGTTCATTGCACATTGTTTATGATAGCTAACATGAGAAAACAACACACATGCCCACTGCTGGATGAATGGATAAAGAAGATGTGGTATGTATACACACACACACACACAGTAGAATACTACTCAGCCATACAAAAGAATGAAATCTTGCAATGTTTGACAACAGGGATGGTCCTTGAGGGTATTATGCTAAGTGAAATAAGAGAAACCAAAGTATCATATGATCTCACTTATATGTGAAATCTAGAAAACAAAACAAACAACAACAAAACCCTCAAAGATACAAAGAACAGAATGGAAGCTCCTAGGCTAGAGAGGGTTAGGGTATGGGCAAAACAGGTAAAGGGGGTCAAGAGGTACAAAGTTCCAGTCATAAATAGGTCATGGAGATGTAATATACAGCATGGTGACTATAATCAATAATATTATAGTGTATATTTGAAAATTGCCAAGAGAGTAAATCTTAAAAGTTTTCATCATAGGAAAAAAATTCTTTTGAGACAAAGCAAGAAACTCTTAATTATAGAGAACAATCTGATGGTTACCAGAGGGGATGGGTTAAATAGGTGATGAGGATTAAGGAGTGCACTTGTTGTCATGAGCACTGAGTGATGTATGTAACAGTCAAATTACTATATTCTACACCTGAAACTAATATAACACTATATGTTAACTGGAAGTAAAATTGAAGAAAAAGAAAACAAAAATTTTTGTAACTTTGTATGGTTCACCTTTTCATACACACTTTATGATAAGCTTCTCTGTAACTACAGAATTAGAATTGTGCTAAATCTATAGATGAATTGACACCTTTACAATGTTTTCCAATTCATGAACATATATCTTTTCATTTATTTAGGTCTTATTTGAGTTCTTTCATCAGCATCTTGTTTTCAGCATAGGATCCTGTATATGTGTGTGTGGTTTTTTTTTTTTTTTTTTTTAAAGATTTTATTTATTTATTTGACAGAGAGAGATTACAAGTAGGCAGAGAGAGAGGAGGAAGCAGGCTCCCCACTGAGCAGAGAGCCCGATGCGGGCCTCGATCCCAGGACCCTGAGATCATGACCTGAGCCGAAGGCAGAGGCTTTAACCCACTGAGCCACCCAGGCGCCCTGTGTGGTTTTTTTTAAAGATTTTATTTAATTGACAGAGAGAGAGATCAGATCACAAGTAGGCAGAGAGGCAGGCAGAGAGAGAGGGGGAAGCAGGCTCCCTGCTGAGGACCCTGAGATCATGACCTGACCTGAAGGCAGAGGATTTAACCCACTGAGCCACCCAGGCGCCCAGATCCTGTATATGTTTTGTTAGATTTATAGTCAAACATTTCATTTTTTGACTCTATTATAAATGGTATTTTTAAAATTTTGGTTTCTAATTGTATATTAATAATATATAAAAATACAATAGATTTTTTCTGCATTGACTCTATATCCTGACCTTGTTAACCTTATCATAAGTTCTAGGAGTTTGGATAGATTCCTTTGGATTTTCTACATAGACAATTATGTTGACTGTCAGAACAGTTTGTTTCCTCCATTTCAATATGCAAGCATTTTCTTTCTCTTGCTTTAGGACTTTCCAGTATGATATTGAATAGGAGTAGTGAGCATGGATATCCTTGCCTTGCTTCTGATCTTACCGTTCAATGTTTCACCACTGAATTTTGTCACAATTTAGTATGATGTTGGCTATATTTGTTTTTTCTTTTTAAATGTCCTTAATTAGGTTGAGAATGTTTGCTGAGAGCTTTTTTTTTTTTTTTAAAGATTTATTTATTTATTTGACAAACAGAGAGAGATCACAAGTAGGCAGAGAGGCAGGCAGAGAGCCCGATGCTGAGCAGGGAGCCCGATGTGGGCCTCCATCCCAGGACCCCGAGATCATGACCTGAGTGGAAGGCAGAGGCTTTAACCCACCGAGCCCTCAGGCGCCCTTGCTGAGAGCTTTTATCATGAATAAATGTTGAATGTTGTCAAATGCTTTTTCCTATCAATTGATATGATCATATAGTTATTTTTAGTTTCCCAGTGTGGTCAATTACATCGCTTGATTTTCTAATACTGAACAGGTTCCCAAGGTGAACCCCTACCTTCCCTCCTTTGGTTATGGCATATTATTTTTTTTTTATATATTGCTGAGTTTGATTTGTCAATATTTTGTATTTTTACACTTATATTCTTAGGGGATATTGGTCTGTAGTTCTTTTTTTGTACTCATTATCGAGTTTGGATTTCAGGGTTAGGCTGGCCTCATAAAATAAATTGAGAATTGTTCCATCCTCTTCTATTTTCTGAAAGGGATGGTGTTGGTGTTATTTCTTCTTTAAATGTTTGATAGAATTCACGAGTAAAACTAACTGGGCTTAGAGATTTCTTTTTCTAGAAAGTTTCAAACTACATTTCAATTTCTTTAAAAGGCAGGCTTTTTATAAAAATTCCCATTTCTAATTTTTTTTAAAAAAACTTGACCTCCAGAAAATTAACGCCCACTTAGTTCAGTGTAGTAGTTGGTGAAAGTAGTTTCAAAGGAAAGAAAAGATATGGTCCTACTTTAAAATAATTATGCACAATATTGGTGAAAAAGCATTTCAGATGGATATATACAATATTTGACTAAACATAGGACATCTCAATGGTTAAGAGCATGCGTGAACTTTGACAAGTGACAAACATATTTGGTTCTGTAACCTTGGGCAATTAACTTCTCTAACATTTTTTCCCCTCATTTGTAAAAGAGGAATAATACATGGCTGAGTTGTTTTAAGGATTGAATGAGTTAATGCAAGGGCTTCATATAAAGTAAACATCTAATTTGTAGTAGCTACCATCAGTGTCATTTTACTGGAAAAATTATAACTATGTATCAAGGAAAGAGAATAGTATCATGGATTATAAGTAAATACTTTCCACCCCTCTAGAGAATTATACAACTTAAAGATTTTTAAAGAAATTTAAATGCTAATGCTTTCAGTTTTATTACTCTGTAAAACATTAGCAATTGATGATTTAAAATTCTATTACTGAAAAATTCAGTATTCTGAAAATTCTAATTCTGAAAAATTCTATTACTTCCGACTTCCTTCTCTAGATTTGTAACTTTTTTCTGCAGCATTCTATTTTTTTTAACTTCACTGTGATTGTCAAATACCGTAATGCAGTCTCTTATTTAATAAAAATGTGCTTGCTCCTCTTACCTTTTCTTTTTTTTTTTAAAGAAAGTTAAGTGATCTATATAGCCTTTTTTTTTTAAGATTTATTTATTTATTTGATACAGAGAGAGAGATTACAAGTAGGTAGAGAGGCAGGCAGAGAGACAGGGAGAGGAGGAAGCAGGCTCCCTGCTGAGCAGAGAGCCCGATGCGGGCCTCGCCGATCCCAGGATGCTGAGATCATGACCTGAGCCGAAAGCAGAGGCTTTAACCCACTGAGCCACCCAGGCGCCCTTACCTTTTCTTTATAAATCAAATTCTTCAATCTACCATGCTCTTCCTCTGTCTGCCCTGTCCAGTGTATTGATACTTTTCCTGAAGAACAATGAGCAGGACCTCTGAGTCTGAAGACACTATTCACTTATTTCCCTAATAAATAAGATTTTAAAAAGTTGACTGATAAAAGAGGAATATCAAATTAGCTTATAAGCCTGTTCACATGAAAAGCAAGAAAGCAGACTTGACTTACTCTGGATATGGTCTTTTAGTTACGTCATTGTTATGGTCTCAGCAAAACAGATATGGTTCTGTTTAATCAGGGATCCCCAACTTTTACTAAGTTGCTTGCTTTAATCTTTCCTTATATCCTTGGTTTTTAAAAATGTGGTCTCATTAAACACTACCATGGGTATAGAATTAGGTATAAAGTGAGAAGTAGATGATGCTTTAGAAGGAGAGGAGGGAGGCATTGGTGCTGTTAGAGATAGAAAACTTAGAAGGTGGTGGATTTTAATGAAGTTTTGAAAGTTGGGAAGGAGAGCAAACAAAAGAAAGGTGATAGTTGGGGCTCTGGTGGGTGCTGAAAGATGAACAAAAGCATGCAGATACAGAAGAGCTTGGTGTTTGTATGGGTATGTGGTGTGGGGATGGAAGGAAGATTTGCAGGAAGAAAGGGCTGCAACTTGGGTGCCTACATGTGTATTTCAGGAGAGGAGAGAGTAGGCAGGGAAGGTTCCAAGAACAGACTGTTCAGAGAAGCAACAGAGCTTATGGGCTCTGGAGCCAAACTTTCCAAACTATAATCCTGGCGTAACCACTTATTAACTGTATAGCTGGACAAGTTGTCTAAATTCTCTGTTTCTTCATTTATAAATCAGGGATAATAATAGAGACATCTTCATTTGGGTTACTATGCTTGGCTCATAATAAGCTCTATATAAATGTTAATTGTTATTACCATTACTGTAGAGAAATTAGTTGGCAGAGTCGGAAGGGTTAGATGATGGAATGTTTTGAAAGCTAATAGAATTTGGAGATCATGTGAAAGACTACTTTTTTAAAGTCAATTGAACATGATGCTATTTTTGATGTTAACAAATATTGGCTTTTAACCACAATCAGATGTGCTCGGCTTTAATTAAAATTTTATTCAAATTTCATTTAATTTTCATGCTATACTGAACTTCTATCTATATTTAAAAGGATGATGGGGCGCCTAGGT
The DNA here is from genome assembly GCA_002007465.1 of Ailurus styani. NCBI lineage: Eukaryota > Metazoa > Chordata > Mammalia > Carnivora > Ailuridae > Ailurus > Ailurus styani. The sequence goes on along the minus strand of LNAC01000131.1, from coordinate 3,393,203 downwards.
AGCTCAGTTTGTTAAGCATCGGACTCTTGATTTTGGCTCAGGTTATGACCTCGGGTCACAAGATCAAGACCCACATCAGGCTCCGGGCTCAGTGGGAGTCTGAGATTCTCTCTCTCCCTCTTCTTTGCCCCTCTCCCCATGCCTGCACCCTCTATTTCTCTCAAATAAATAAATAAATCGTATTTAAAAATTAGAAATAAATAAAGGGATGATGATAAAGCACACCAACTAAGATGCTAAAACCCAGGTCAAAGTCTTTTATTGTTTGATATTATTTGACTCTTTGGAATCAAAGGCGGAATATTATCCAAAGAGAAAAGGTAGCCACCATAGCAAAGTTATAGATGACAGGCAAAGTGATGAGGGGTAATTAAGTGATAGGAAGGTGAGATTGTAGACTGAGGGGATAAAAATGGACTCAGGAAAAACAATCATAAAAGAAAACTGTATTTTAAAATTTAGAAAATCAGACATTTCAAAAAAAATAGAATGTTTTAAAAATAGCAATGAGTTGGGCGCCTGGGTGGCTCAGTGGGTTAAAACCTCTGCCTTCGGCTCAGGTCATGATCTCAGGGTCCTGGGATCAAGGCCCACATCAGGCTCCCTGCTCAGCGGGGAGCCTGCTTCCTCCTCTCTGTCTGCCTCTCTGCCTACTTGTAATCTCTCTCTCTCTGTCAAATAAATAAATAAAAAATCTTAAAAAAAATAGCAACGAGTCAAATGCAAGTTAATACTTAGATTGAATTTATTTAAATAAGCTAGATAAGAACCAAGCAACAATAATAGTAAAGGAAATCTGTACATGGAAACACACTCGACATTTTGTGTAAAAATTGCCTGAGCCTGATACCCTTCAACTCAACTCCTTTCTCTTCCCTATCTCCCCCATCCTTGTGAATGATAAAATATTCTTGTGAATAGATAAAATCCTTGTGAATTCATCCTTGTGAATAGATAGAAATATTATCTGTCCCTTTTTCTTCCAAGGACATCTTTCTTTTAGAGTCTTATCTCCCCCCCCCCTTTTTTTTTTGTTCCTGGGAGGTTAAAGTTATTATATTGAGTTTCAAGTTAGGTGAGAATGCCCACCTCCCAAGGCTGCATACCACTTGCCCCCATCACTAACCCCTTTGGGTGGAAGTCCTAAACTCAACAAAGGAGGAAGATGAATTGTCCTCTGGGAGAAAGAATGCAGGCCATTCCTTCTGAGAGGGTTAGGTCGTATCTCAGGGCAGTCGATTCTTCTAAAACTGAAAAAATTGTGTCCATGCCCTCAAATTTGCTCCTATCCAGTCTAGGTCATCTCCACAAACACCATTTCTACTCATTCTCTGGCTCTGGTCAGAAACATGACATTCATTTGTGACTTCTTTCTTCTTCTTATCTTCACTCCAATTCATTATTAAGTCCTGTCCATTCTGGCACCAAAGTATATCTCAAATCTGTCTACTTTGCTCCATCTCCATGGCTATCACTCAGACACCACTTGTCTAATATTTATGCAAGTTAGGAAAAGGATTTCCTTCCCCTGGGCAGATGCTGGCACTGGACTTCAGCCCCATTTGCCATCTTTGTGCAGGATGTGAGCTCTAAATTCCTGCATGTTGGTCTTGGACCCCGGCCTACTCCGTGCTGTTCTGTTGCAATCACCTTCTCACTTTTCTGCCCCCATCCACTCTTGTCCCTTTCCAACCCATTCTCCACACAACAGAGGGACTACTTTTAAATTTCCACTTTTTACTTCACTCCCTACTTAACCCTTCAATAGGTTTCTACTGCCATTAGAATGAAATCCCAAACCCTTACCATGGCCTACAAAGTTCTGTATGGTTTGGTACCTAGTTCCCTCTTTATCTTTACTGGCACGGTTTTGCCTTGATACCTTTCAGCCACACTGCCTTGTTTTGGTTCCTCAAACTCGCCAAGCTTCCCCCTTACCCCAAAAGACTGCCTGTCTTCACTTGGCTAATTTTTACTCTTCCTTCAGTTCCATTTAAATGTTACTTCTTTTTTTTTTTTTTTTTAAGATTTTANAGAGAGAGAGAGATAACAAGTAGGCAGAGAGGCAGGCAGAGAGAGGAGGAAGCAGGCTCCCTGCTGAGCAGAGAGCCCAATGCGGGCCTCGATCCCGGGACCCTGAGATCATGACCTGAGCCGAAGGCAGAGGCTTTAACCCACTGAGTCACCCAGGCGCCCAATAATTAAATGTTACTTCTTTATGAAAGCCAACCCCGAATCAAAAATCTAAAGATCTCCTCGTAGCTCTCTATTTTGTAATCATACTTAACACATTTGTAATTATATATTCACTAGTGATTTACTTGTTTAATATTCTTTTTCCTACTATATACGCTAAGCTCCACAGGGGCAAGGATCATTTCTTAGTCCAGTATCTTTCATTCATCCGAGTTTCTATTCAAGTTCATTCTAAAGGTCTTCTCTATGCTAGTGACTATACTAGATGCTAGGCATGGAGAAATGAATAGACAGATGAGGTCTTTGCTCTTATGAGGGAAACATAATCAATAAGCAAGTAAGCAGACAAGATGATTATGGATTGTGATATGTGGTATGCAGGAGACTCTGGGCTCTTTAAGCTCTGAGATCTGTCTGTATCAATGCCAAATGTTTTGTTTAGGACAAAGCTAGCTGCTAAACGTAACTGAAGAATTCACTTTGCTCATGTAAAGTCCGAAACAAATATTCCTGAGGGGTGGATGGCTCTCTTCCAAGTGGTAATTCAGGGACTCAGGCTCCTTCTAATTTGTGCTATGCCATCTTTAGCCTGTAGCCACAGAAGGGAAACAGCATGGGAGATTAATTGTGGAATTATTATTATTTTTTTTAATGAGCTAAATCTAGATGGTTACACCTAATTGCAAGAGAGGCTGCGGAACATAATGTATCTCTACTGAGGAAGAAGAGTAAATAGATTCGGTGATTAGCACCTTCAATAGTACCTGGCACACTGGCATAATGAAGAAACAAAGATAAATTAGAAATGGAGCTTGTTCTAAAAAATTTTATAATCTTTGAGTGTACATAGAAATCAGAAGTATGTCTGATCTAGTATATTTAATCTCCAATCCCCAGGAATCTAGAAATGGTCTTTAAAATGAAATTAATGAATTTATGTATTTGTTTCTCAGAACAACACAGTTTTATTATATTTTTAAACAACAGTTTTAAAAATTAATCTATGTTTTTACTTTAATTCAGGGTCACCTTCAAGGTTTCCATTTTTATTTCTCATGGGTTTTAGCCTGTGCCAAATCTTGCCACTTCACAGCCCCTCCATTTGTGGGTTTGGATGATTGCATTAGGACAAGTCCCTAGCCAAGGCAATAGAACGGATCAGAAGTGGGAGAGATTCTAACAATTTGGGAACCAGTAGCTTTGAACTTGTAGACTTGCACCTAAATCACTAAATTCTTCGCATATATTTTGATATTCTTTATCATTGTATGCTCTGAATTAATCACGATAGAAGTTTTAATTACTCTTCGATACCAAAGCAGACACAAGGTCACATGTTTGTGGTAATCTGTATTTAAAGCTTTTCTATTCTTAAACTGATTTTTATGTCCTAACTGCATCTTAGTATTAAAAGCACAGAAACACGGAGCTCTAAGGGACCTCACCAATCCGAAACATTTACCTGTTGGCTTAACTTTAGACTCAATTCAGAAGGGATCTGAAATCTACAGTTTACCAACTAATCCTACAGAGATTAAAAAAAAAAGTGAATCATGCCTGAATCCGTGTCAAATTGGTTTTAGTTTACTCTTCCTAAGAGAGACTCCTCCTTGAGGTAGTCCGAGGGCACGGTCCTGGATAGCAGTTTCGCACATCTAGTAAGGAAACTGAGAGTCGAGCGCGCCAGGTACACACACCTTGCAGCTAAGAATGGGCGATGCGGGCGTTTCCGTGACCCCTGGAGCGGAAGGGACTGCACTTCCACTAATGGGACCTTCCGAAAGTCGGAGAAGTGCGAACAGCGTAGCCTGGAGTCCTTTACACCCGGTGGGAGGAAGGGTACCGGGAGTCCTCCGCCCGGTAGCGGAGCCGCCTCGAGGTGCCCGGCGCCGCAGGACGCCCGCCACGCCCCACGCCGCCCTGCAGGCGAACGCAGGAAGCGGCGAGGCCCCGCCGGGCCACCGTAGTGCTGCGGATCGGGCCTCTCCTCCCGCGCCGCCCTCCGCCCCCAGCCTCCCCGCGCCGCGGCAGCTCTGGGCAGGCAGCGCCGCCGCCGCCGCCGCCGCCGCTTCCTCCTCTGCAGCCGTTCGGCCGCTGCGTGACGCGTCGTTTCCTCCCAACATGGCGGCCGGGGCAGGTCGGCGGTGATGGAGGCCAGTCCGCGGCCGCGGCGGGTGCTAATCCCCACAGTAGCCAGGGCAGCCGTGCTCTCTCCGGGCTTCTGAGCCGCCGCCGCCGCCTTGTCCCTCGGCTCCCGGCAGACGGCCGCCCGGGCTGGGCTCCCTCGCCGCCCCTGGGCCGGAGGGGCGAGTGAGGGGGGTGGCCGGGAAGCGACCCCAGGCCGGGAGAAGCGGCGGTCCGACGGGCGCGGCCCTCAAGGGGCGGCCTCTCAAGGGCTGGTGAAGACCTCCGCGCCCCTCGGCCGCACCGCGGTTGCTCCCACCTTGCCCGTCCCTTCGTGATCCCGCTGCTGCCCTCCACGCCTCCTCTCCCCTACTTCCACCCCCTCTCCTTTCTCTCTTCTCCTCCTCCCTCCTCCCCCCCTCCAGCCACTGGGAGCCGCGGGTCGGACGAGCCGCCGCCTCCTCCTCTGCGTCCATGTATGAGGGGAAGAAGACGAAGAACATGTTCCTGACCCGGGCCCTGGAGAAGATTTTGGCCGACAAGGAAGTGAAGAAGGCGCATCACTCCCAGCTGCGCAAAGCGTGCGAGGTGGCGTTAGGTGAGCGGGGAGGAGGCCCTGCGGGGCGGGGGGACGGCGCGGCAGCCGCCGCGGGAGGTGGGGTCGTCTGGGGCTGCCCGAGGCTGGCGCCGCTGACCTCGGGCAGCCCTCGCGAAGCTCTTTGCTCCCCGGCTGGAGTTGACGGTAACTCGGCTGGATGCGGGGCAGAGGCAGGGTGGAGGAGGAAGGGCAGTTAGCGAGCCTCCGGGAACGCGGCAGGGCTTGGACTCGACTTGAGAGTGGAAGATTTTGTTGGTGGACCGTGCGGTGCGGACAGGCTAGCGCCCTTTGTGATGAGCAGAAGATGAGCTGTTGTTTATTAGCTTGGAAAATGAGGTAGAGCTGATTTGTCAAGATTGGGCGTGGGAAGGGTTCCGTATCGTCATTTCGATAACTTTGTCGTTTGGCTTGGTACTTTGGGAAGATAGGCCGAAGTTGTTCCCTTGTTGACAGTCTTGAGAAGGGTTCCGCAAGAGGTGTAGCCCATTCTGACATCTCTCCGCCTCCGCCACAGGAAAAACAGACTGATGTTGTATGTGACTGGGCTGACCTGGAAGAACAAGACCGGAGGTTAAGGGGTGGGGTGGCGATATAAAAGCGAGGAAGGGAAAGACCTTTAAATATGCGGGCTTTAGTGACAAGGAAGGGAGGGTTTGAAATGGGGAAAATGAAAAAGACAATGACACCCACCAGCCACATGTCTGGACAGTGGCAGCTGCTCTCAAGCTTGAATTCTGATTTATAGTTCAGACGGAGGAGATCTAGTGCACTGAAGCCCATAGCAGAGTAGATCCAAACAATACCTGGAGTGAAGACAAGCATATGAGGAATTGTTAAAGGGGGAACACTGATAGGTCCATTGCATCCATCAAAGATGAAATCGTTTAAGGAAAGACCAGGACATTTAACACAAAGATTAATTCCTAATGCTTCTGTTTTTATTTTATAGCAGTGGAAACAGACTATATCAAATTGACCACAAAATCAGGCTTGTTAAATGGGGCTTTGGAAGAAAGTGTTCTTGAAGGGGGAAAAATCTGGAATAACTTAAATGTGTGTTAAAGGGTGAAGACAGGAAATACCTTTTAATTATTAAAATAGAGTACTTTTTAAAAACTTGCAACTTATACAGTAAGCTATACTGTTTTTGTGTTTTAGCTATTTTAAGGTGATGTTATGAAAAACACTACTGAAGAAATTTCATTAAAATTTTTTGAATCTGTGGTATAGTGGGTTTAAGTTTAGTCTTTTGACCCTGCATGAATCACTTCATCTTTTTTATCCTTGTAGCTAATGAAAGACTGTTCTAGGTGTATGAGAAAATCTTGTAGAGTGATAAAAATTGAATTTATCTAGGTCCTGAAAGGAGTAATTATCAAATTGGGGTGGGATGAGGGAAGAAATGATTTTGAGTTTTTAAAATAATTATGTGTAGGTTTATAAATAACTTGCAGTTTAAAGAATTTAAGAGATAAACTGAAGTTTTAGTTTAAGACCAGATTTTCCCTGTTAATTATATTTTAGTATACTAAATAGTAAGTATTAGACTGACGAAATGGAGTATGTCTTGGATACATACTATTTTTCCTCTCCAAAATACCAATACAAGTTGAGCATGTTTTAACGGAGAGTTTTGTGGAAGGAGAGTTCTATGGAAGGAGAATCCGGGATGCTAGGTTTAAATCCCAGTTCTTTTACATTGCAGTCAAGTCCTTGGGCCTTAGTTTCCTTCCTTGTAAATTAGGGTATTGAACTTAATTATTGTAAGTAAGGTTACAATGTAAGGTTACATTGCTCTATTGTGCCATGAACGTGAATACAGTTCGGTTAACTTGTGCACTAAGTATTCCTGCCCTTCTTGATTGGCGTCTTTAGAGGGCTTACGGCTTGGTCCTTGCTGTATCTAGATTTAGGAGCTATTTGGTAGTGTGTGTTAGGTGTACTGGAAATTGTCTAGTGCAGATTTTGCTGGTTTTACTTTTTTGCCTGCCTCTTCTATATAGTTAGCAGGAGCTTCTTTGAGGGATGTGACTACCCAGGCAGGGACTAGGCAATGCAATACTTTTTAAAAAATGTATAAGGCTTTTTCTCACATTTTATAAAAGTTACATATAGTCTCCTGCAAAATCTCATTGAGCAGTCTCAAGGTAATAGATCCCTGATGGATGAACTTTCTTTCCTTCTAGTCATCTATCTACATTATCGCAAATATAAATTAGTAGGGATAACCCCTTTCATTTTTACAGAAAGTATAATGTTTTACAGTAAGATGGTGTCTTCAAATATGTATTGTCCCTGGAAATGATGGTAAATCCCTTTGAATCCAGACGCACTTTGGTCTCTTGATAGTCGCTGTGGCCATCAAGCAGGAATGGTAAACTGGAATGTACTGGTTTGGTCATCCCTGGTCTAGATTAGGTTGTGAGTGGGTATGACTTGGATGGTGGAAGCATAGAAGTGAGTGCTATAATCTTTCTAAATATATTTTCTAAATAACCCTTCTAAATACACCAGCCTGCATTTTTCCTCCTCCCCACCCCCATATATTTATTGAGCACCTACCAAGGAGCTGAAGGGAGACAGACAATAAACAGAAAAGTATATAGTATGTCAGACTTTTAAACCTTTTGTGTTTTAAAATCATTTTATTGCCATGAGATTTCAGAGCACTGGTATTCAAAATTCCGTTACCTTTTAACAATGGCCAGTTATAAATAGTTTTTCTGTAAATAATTTTCATTCTGATGAAATTACAGTTCATTACATATTCTTAAGAAAATGAAATTTTTTTGGTTAAAGTAAAACTTTTAGCACATCTTATTAAGATTAGGAGAGATTTCACTTTATTAAAAACAAAATTCATTCTCAAAGTTACTACATAAAGAAATTTCATTTTATTTCCACAAAAAGAAAAATAATGAAAACTTTAAGGGGTATGCAGATTATTTTAAATTTATATCAAATTATCTTATATTTCAGACTTTATTTTGAAGTACAGAGTGGTTTAAAAACAAAACAAAACAAAACACCTTCACATCTACATTGTTACCGTCAGTGTGAAGCCCACAGGCGAAGAACAGCTCCAGGTTGCCCTCTCTTGGTTCCTGCCCCACTACAGCAGCTCTTTGCAGCTAAGACAACTCTGCAGAGGGCTTCAAGGCTGCCCTAGCTTAGCTTGATCCATTCCTGCTCTCTAGAATCCTGAATTAAAAATAGTCTGGCCATCTGCTGGCAGATGAGACAACAGCTGAGCTATTTTTAGTTTCAAAGAATTTAGGATTGTTGCAGGATCCGACTTGAAGGTAGCATTGTTTGTCTCAGGGGGAGGGTGCATTTGGGCCATATTCCAGTCAGGGCTCTTAAATTTCAGGAGTTTCTTTGGTGTTAGGGCTATGACTAGTTTAACTTTGCTGCTAACATCAGGTATGGACAAAGATATTCTTCAAATATTAGGATGAACTAGTTCAAGTTTGGAAGCTGGCACTGATACAGAATAGGAGTGAAAAGGGTGAACGCAAGAAGGTTTTAGAGGCAAGGGAGGCATCCAGGGGCATTAATAAGGGTGGAATCCATTGAGTTATGGGAGAATGATGGAGAAAAAGAGGACTTTTGAGGGAAGTAATTTTTGCATCAGGCAGTGTATGAATTTGTGTTGTTTATTGTATCCTAAAGTGATCCTCCTGATTTAGTTTGAGCTTGTTACCTGTGTAATTATGGTTACCCCCCAAAGTGTAAATATATTTAGTCTAAAAATTTACAGAACTTCTTTCTGTACCTCTAGTCCGACCCTTATTTGGTTAGCAGTGTGATAAAAAAGGGTATTTGGGTGGAGGGGAATTATTTGAGTGCTATTAACCCCAATTTTATGCTACTTTTGGTAATATCAGTTTTTGTTACTCTTCACTTTTTATGAAAAAAAAGTGATTTATTCCCAAATATCCTGCAGTGAACATTTTAATTATAATTTAAATCCATTAGCAAATCTCCTTTTAAACCTTCCTCAATATCTAAGGTAAAAGGTGTTTTCAGTAAGTCAGACTGCCAGAATTTTTGAGATAGCTGGGAAAAAAGAGTAATGAAATGATGATGAAAGATTCTGTTAAGTTTGAGTTGAAAAAATAAGTTTGGGTTTCAGTGTATATTCTTTCCATTGTGAAGATTTACAATGCACATTAACATAGTTGAGATTTTGAAAAGTCTTCCAAGAAAGATATCTGCTCTGTTTTTCTTAATTTATTTGACCCTTTTCAGAGTCTGTTAACACCTCTGTGAAACATTGTCCCTTGGAATTTACTTTTGGGACATTATTAAAGGTAAAGAAAGGCCCTAATTACTGATAAGGTAGAGATATAACACAGTAGATAAAATAGCCCTACGTATAGATGAGACTATTCTCCAGATTAGTCATTGTGTTTTGGGAAAGCAGTTCTTTTGATAGTGAAGGAAGGAGGAAGTTAGAAATAAGGAGCAGTTGGGAAGAGTGGTATCAGATCACAGGACCGTTTGCTTACTAGCTCTTTGTTTCCCATCCCATCTAATGGCAAGCAACTGGTTGTCTCTCCTGATAATATTTAACTTGTAGAGAAACGTCTATTGGTAATTGTTTTTTCAAAGCAGAATAAAAATGTATTGTGAATGGGAAATAATTGGGGAAATATTTGTCATAATATTCCTTACAAAGTGGAGGAGGGGATATTTGAAAAGGGAAAATGCATGAAAAAATTATTGTGGCTATTCGAAGTTAGATATGTTCCTCATTTAGAGACTAGTTGAGCTAGCGTGTGCCAGATATTATTCCAGTGCTGGGCATATGGCACTGAACCAAACATACTTTCATGGAACTTACTTTCTAATTTATTGAGGCTAACAGTAAAAAACAAACTAACATGGATTGTCAGATTGTTATTTTCTGAAGCAGTAGTTCAGAAGGGTAAAGGGAGAATGGACCAGGAGTGCAATTTTAGATAGGGTTGTCAGGAAAGGCCTTCCTATGAGGTGACATTTCAGCAGAGAAGTGACAGAACAGAGAGACTCAACCTTTTAGATACCTGGATGAAATAAACAGAGGTAACAGTAGGACAGGTGTATGGTTGGTGCTTTCCAGGTTGAAAGGTTTATGTGGCTGAGGGGAGAGTAAGAGGGAGAGGGATGGAAGAGGAGAGCAACTTTAGATTTCATCATATCTGTGATGGAAGCCACTGCAGAGTTTTGTATAAGAGAATGATATAGCAGATTTACATGTTAAAGGACTCACTGGTAGTGATTTAGACTAGGCTGGTGGGGGGGGGCATGAGAATTGGTTACATTTGGTATATATTTTAAAGGAGTCCACAGAATTTGCTGATGGGTTGCTTATATGACGACAGAGCTACAGGTTGTTAGGGCATTCACCATGATGAGGAACACCAGGAGAGAAATAACCTTTGGGAAATAAGTTGTTATAGTAAAACATTTTCATCCAACCTTTTATATATATTTTTTATAATGATACAATTTCCTGATGATATAATAGGATACTTTCTACTCAGAAAAGGACACAATTAAAATGATAGGATATTTCCAACTGAGAATATACAAAACAATTTTAAATTTGAGTTGTTAGTTTTTTTTGGTGAGGTTTTTTCCCTAAGAGAATGAACGTTCACGTAGTTTAAATAAACAACTGGCCTAGTCCCTTTTTAGGATAGGAACTTTGCAGGTTTAATTAGTTGAGGATCTCCAGATGAAATCATTTTGGATTAGGGTGGGTCCCAAATCCTGTGACTGGTGTCCTTATAAGTGGAGGAAGGGACAGGGAGACACATGAAGGAAGAAGAGCATATGAAAATGGAGGTAGAAATTGGAGTTATGCTGCCATATATAAGCCAAGGAACACCTGTAGTCACCAGAGTCTAGGAAGAGGCAAGAAGGTTTCTTTCCTGAAGCCTTCAGAGATAGTGTAGCTCAGATATCTGGGCTCCAGAACCGTGAGAACAAATTTCTGTTGTTTTAAGCCATCTGTTGTTTGTGGTAATGTGTTAACGCAGCCCTAGAAACTAATAAAAGTTCCCTTTATCCTAACTTTTCAGGCCCAGTTTGATTTGAGTTTCCATTTATAGAGTATACCATATATGTGTTGAAACGGTCAGATGCAGTCTTTGGCTAGTTTCTGTTTTATAAATCTAGACAGTAGTTATTCTGAGGCTTTAGTGTGTGTGAATCTCTTGAAAAAGTTCTTTTAAAACGGTACTGGGACCAAGTATTTAAAAAGTGTGTGTTCTTTTAGTATTTTTGTTTTGCTTACTAGACTTGATGTAACTAATAGGTCAGTATAGCCTGTGTTATCTTCTCATCCAGGAAATACTGTGAAAAACAATCTGTAAGATATTTCATAGCACAGTATAAGCTCTGGCAGTATCTTTAGAAAAATTCATTTGGGGCATTTAATGTTTTTCACTCAACTTTGAATCACTTAATCAGCTATTTAATAACTTTATCTAGAACCTTGCTAAGGAATGAAATAATAAAAATATAAGCAGACTAAATAGGTATCATAAAGGCCAAGTACTCTATTGAGAAGAGAATCCCAGTGTCTTTACTCTGTTTACTTTTAATTATACATTAAGTCCAATAAATTTGGCAGTTTACTCTTTTCGTTTTTTTAAGTAAACAAAACCTTTTCTTCAAACCATTTTCAGAAGTAAACCTGGAGAAAAAATAAACCATGACACTGTTAGGTGAAAATAGCCATTGCTAATTTAAAAAAAAAAATCTTTGTTAATTTACATAGTATACAGTATGCCCAATTAAAAAAAAGTATTTAATCTCATGGGGCTCAAACTCACAACCCTGGGATCCAGAGTTGCAAGCTCTTCTGACTGAGCCAATCAGGTGCCCCCAAATCTGCCTATTTTAAATGCAATGATTTTTACTAAATTCATTGAGTTGTGCAGCCATGACCGTAATCCAGTTTCAGAATACTTCCATTACCCCAGTAAAATCCCTAGTTCCTATTTACAGCTAATCCTGGTACTTCCCACAGCTTTAGGTATCCACTAATCTGCTTTCTGTGTCTAGATTAGCCTTTTCTGTATATTTCTTGTAAGTATCATCATACAGAAACAGTCTTTTGTGTCTGGCTTCTTTCACTCAGCATGTTTTTGAGGTTCATTCTTGTTGTAGTACATATCAATATTTTATTTCTTTTTATTAATGAATAGTATTTCAGAGTGTGGATGTACCACATTTTGTTTATTCACCAGTTTTGATGGACATTTGGGTTGAATGAATAATGTGGCTATGAATATTTGTGTGTAAGTCTTTATGTTGACCTAAATTTTTCTTTTGTATAGTTACTCCCTGGAAGTAGAATTGCTGTGTCATATGATAAATCTGTGTTTAACTTTTTAAGAAACTCAGTTTTTTTCCCAAGTGACTGCACCCTTTTATATCCCCATCAACAACACAGGAGGGTTTCTCATACGTCCTTGCCAGCCAAAGATTATTACTATCCTTTTTATTTTAGCCATCTTAGTTGATATGAAGTGTTATTTCTTTGGAACACTATTAACTTTTTGAGATATTTTTTCCAGACTTTATTCTGGCAACACACCACATACACAGATGTAGTCTTCAAAAATTGAGCTAGTTAATATCTAAGGCAATAGTAAGAAGGAAAAAGAAATAGCTTACATTTATTGTTTACTGTATGCCAAATTCTGTGCCAGTTACTTTATTGTCTTTATCTCAGTTTTTCCTGCAGACAACCCTGTATGTTTTGGTGCTATTATTCTGTAGTTTGTAAATGAAGAAACTGAGGTTTAGAGCTTGTGTTTGGTAGAATTAAAATATGAGTGAGTCTTTTGGACCTAATGTGGCAGACTTGACCTGTACCCTTATCCACAAATCTTTGTTTACAATTAGCAAATTACAAAAAGAGAAAGAAGGACCTCCATGGAAAAAGAGTTACTGTTAAGAAAGAGAAAGGGCAAAATACTTAACGAAGAAATAGCTATCTAACAGCAGTACAGAAAAATACTGCTCTCTACATTTCAGTGACTCTCAGGGGTATTTATTACTATATGTTAATAATGGCATCCCTGTAATACAAAAAAACCATTTTATTTTGTGTTCTGCTTAAGTCAGCTAGATTCATGTGTGTTGCTGTATATGTAAGATTGTAAACAAAATTTTAAAGTAAAATTTTAATAACTTAAGCCCATTTGGAAAATAGAACTATCCTGTGACATTCCCAAGGATTCTGGCGACCTGAGTTCCTTGTCTTTTAAAAATATTACTTTTTATCTTAATATTTTATAGCATTTTAAAATCATTTTAAGAATTGATATAAAAACAAAATCTTATTAAAGTGTTATCTTATAGGAAGCAAGACTTTGTTACCTAAAAATAATTGTTTATATTTATGGAGTTATCTGCCATAAATAAGCCAAGGAACACCTGTAGTCACCAGAATCTAGGAAGAGGCAAGAAGGATTCTTTGCTGGATGGAGATAGTGTAGCTCAGATATCTGGGCTCCAGAACTGTGAGAACAAATTTCTGTTGTTTTAAGCCACCAAGTGTGAACACAGCCCTAGAAAACTAATAAAAGTTCCCTTTTTCCTAACTTTTCAGACCCAGTTTGGTTTGAGTTTCCATTTGTAGAGTATACCATATATGTGTTGAAACAGTCAAATGAGTCTCCATAAATTCAGTGGTTTTCATAAGTATGTAATTATTGTGGGGTGCCTGGGTGGCTCAGTTGATTAAGTGTCTGCCTCTCGATTTCGGCTCAGGTCATGATCTCAGGGTTGTGAGATTGAGCCCTGTGTGGGGCTCTGCGCTCAGCAGGAGTCTGCTTGAAATTCTCTTTCTCCCTCTCCCCCTCCCCTGACCCGGGCATGCACATGCTCTCTCTCTAAAGTAAGTAAATAAAACTGAAATAAATATAATTATTATGTAATTGTCATAATTTTCAGTTGTATAGTCTCTCATCATTATTTTGTAGGCATTTTCCATATATGTATTTTGTTTTCCTACCAAGCATTTTAATAATGTGTCCTGTTTGTTGTGTTTTTTTCTTTTAAGATTTTATTTATTTGAGAGAGAGACAGAGATAGCAACAGAGATAGCACGGGGAGGAGAGGGAGAAGCAGGCTCCCTGCTGAGCAGGGAGCCTGACACTGGGCTGGATCCCAGGACCCTGAGCTGAAGGTGGACACTTAACCCACTGAGCCACCCAGGTGCTCCCGTTCCTGTTGTAAAGTGTTTTTTGTTTGGAGACGTTTACATTTAAATTCTGCTACACAGAGTTTTCTTAATGTATTTTGTTATTAATCCCTACAAAATTCATTGAGTGTTATGTATACAGAATTACTCAGAGTAAACACTAAGATTGAGTTCGCTGGGTTAGAGTGTGGTTATTTATGGCTCTTGTTCTTTAGGTAGAATTGTCATAAATGTACTCTTCCTGTGCTGGGTGCAAGTATACAGCCATGTGCTGAGGAAGACAAGAGTTTTCATTCTTCTTAGATTTACTGGTTTTGACCTATTTTTATGTAACCATTCCTTTTCATCTTTCCTTTGCAATTTTTTTTTCTGTTCTAAAAGTAGAAAACAAAGACCTAAAACTCCCCTTTATAATCAGAATGTGTATAGTTTTGTTTTTTATAGATTTTGACTTTTTTGGTGCTTATTTTCTTGAATTTATTAGGGTATAAAGCAGGTATTTAGTAGGTTCATTTTCTCCCTTTGAATTGATAGTCAGGTGGTAAAAACCAGTTATGAAGTTAAAAGTATTTTATTACTTCTTATATTATTGATTATCCTCAATTTTTTTTAGCATAGGGCCTCACATGGTATCTGATAGGATTAGTGAGTCCTCGTGTCTTATTTATTTTTTTTATAATGTTGCTTCCCCTCCCTAAATTTTAGTGNGTATCTGATAGGATTAGTGAGTCCTCGTGTCTTATTTATTTTTTTTATAATGTTGCTTCCCCCCCCAAATTTTAGTATTTTATTTTTTGTTCTTTAATGCTTACTTTTAGTGTCTTATTAATATAATGCTTAGCCTTTCTTATCATTTATTTTTATATATAAGATAAAACATGTTATAGTTGGAAAGAAGTTGATTATTTTACATATTTTGTTGGGCTCTCATGCTTTAGTCCCTAAATTTTAATTCTTACATAGTGATTGAGAATGTGTTTAATGCGTTGACAAGCCAAAGCTTATGTGTAATTTCTAATGTGCTTGTTGTATCTTTAGAAATGAAAATGGAACTACATGCATCTTCTAATAGTGAATAGAAATAAAGTGTTAAAAAAAGAAAAGAAAGTATAGTATGTTTGATATCAGTTAATAATTAACAATTAAGACTTAATAATTGAGGTTTTAAAATACATATCCATGTCCAAAAATAGGGATTTTATTATGATTAGAGAACAGAAGTTTTATAGTGAATAGTATAAAACTATAACTGTTTTGCTACAAGATACATGGACAGAAATTAAATTTAATCAGAATGTATTTGTTGTTATAAATGCAGTGACAAATTTCTGTGTTTGTATATGTGAAATGAAAGTTACTTTATTCTCTTTGTTCTCCCCCCAAACATATTTCTGTGGCTATTGGAGAAGACTCTTGAATGGCAAATTAAGAGGAAAGGTACCTTTTTTGGTTAATATGTAGCACACACACTTCCTTCCCTTAAAAAGTCAATGAATATGCCAAAGTATGGTATCTTAAACTTCTGTATGTGATTATATATTCATTGAGTTATATTCCTTTTGAAATAGTTAAAACAAATATTTTTTCAGTTTATAATTTTCTTTTTCATTTGAAAAAGCACCGTTTGATTAAGTGATTAATATGTCAAAATCTGATTTTCCTTTTAAAAAGTTAGGCATTCGAATTATCATCATTGTACTTATTTGTGTTTGGTTGGTTTTTCTGGGTTTGAATGAAAAATGTCTTTAGGAAAGAGTAGTCTTTTTCTGTTTTATTACTTTCTGTTTTATTAAATTAAAATCATATTTATGAATATTTACTGAGCAGTTTTAAATTGAATATCCTTTGAATTTTTTTAATGCCCCCTCCGAAATGGTTTCTACCAATTTGTTCTCATTAAATACCACTTATAAAAAATATGAACAAATAAGTGGCATTGAGGACTCATCAGTCAGATACCATGTTATGCACTATCCTAATTTAAATTGAGAATGACTGATGGAACAAGATGTGATATAATGCTTTTGAAAATGCTCATTGAAACTTTCTACCTTTAACATTTATTGAAATTATGTGATCTTTGACTAAAGCAAATAAGGAGCTTTGATTGCCACTCATGCATGCCTAATGCTATTCTGTGTAATTAAGATCTCATTAGTTTGCTTGACTAAAATTTCTTAAAGTTTTTGTTGACTCATTAAATTAATGTCCCCAAATATTTTGTCTTGGATAGTCACTGTTAATAATTTGGATTTCCAGGAGATGTGTAAGAAAATAAAAATATCTTTGAGTTTGGAAATTAAATGTCAAGAATGTTTGTTTTTCCTCAGTTTTTCATGTTTATCTCTTAGACTTTTATCCTGAGATTTTCACTTAAAAAATTATCACAATATTTCAGTTCCCCTTTTCTGTAACCACTCCTTTTACGTTCATTTCCTACCTGATCCTCCTTATCTCTCTTCCTGTTCCTTTTCAAATCTCAGAATCTTATGAGCATTGATACATTAATCCATTCTTGATTCATAAAAACATATTTTAAAGAAATTGAGGCAATTTAAAAATCATCAAAGTAACCATGCACCTGGTTAGTATCCTTTGATGTGACCTCCCAAATGACCACTAAATTGTGGAAATGGAAGAAAATTCTCACTCCATTGTGGAAAACCAGATTAATGGCAGTGTGTTTCTAGATCAGGACGGAGAAGAAGCTAAAAGGATGAGAGAGATCCTAAGTATCTAACAAAGCTGTCTAACATAGGGATAATTCTTTTTTCTTAAATGAAGGAAGATTAATTTAAAATTGCAAACAAATAATCAGAGACATTGAAATGGCTGCACTAAAAAAAAAAAAAACACCTGTGCATGCAAATTACCATATTCTAGGAAGAAAAAACTCAACATAAAGAGATTCTCACAAGTTTCAATCTGTGGATATTCTTTGAAATCAAGGATAAAAACTAAATCCCATAAATATCTAGGCAGAGAAAATAAACTTTCAAAGAAGGAGTTGTAAGTTTAATTTAAAAATCGCAAGGAAGAGTTTTACCCTGGCTAAACCTTAGTAGTACATATTTGCTGAAGATGATAGAATAGCAACTCCAGTAATGAAGTCAAATATACTGTTTCACATCTTTTTTTTTAAATCTGTGCCTTAACCTGCTTCTCTGTCTTGTTTTTCCTTGTTCCTTTCCTTTCTTTCCCTGTCTTCTTCATCTATCCACTCCTCTCATCCTCTTCAAATTACTTCAAATAATATTTTTCTTCCCTTCAAATAACATCTAAAAATTGTTAGAAAATAATCAGACATGTGAAGATCTCTGTACATATTTATCCATCATTGTGCTCTTTATGACTACTAAAAATAGAAAGTAAGTTGTCAACAATTTGGGGTGGGTTAAATAAGTAATGGTGTTTGGAATACTACAAAGGCCTGAATAGTGACCTGCTAGAAATATATTCATTTATGTAGGAAGATAAATGAGTGGAAATATATAAAAGTTACATCATCTGTTATGTAATTATATAATAGTATTTATCTTTGAACAAATATATATAGGTATACATAGAAAAAATGTTGCAAATGTAAGGAAATTTTGACAAATATATTGAGAGACCTATTCCATTGTCTTGTTTTGCAGTAGAACTACAATGTATCTGTAAGGTTGTTAGAGAAGTATATATCATTAAAGAATCTACACGCCTCTAAAGAACTTTTCTATAATGCAAAAATATTATTTGTTTTCCTGTCAAGGCCTGTGATATTTAAATGTAGAGAAAGGAGGAAAAAAAAACCCCACAAAGATAAGTAGTGGCCTTCATATTGAAGTAAAAAGTAAAACTGGGGGAAAAAAAAAACGAGAAAGAAGATGGAGGATATCAAAGCTAGCTGATTGAATGAAAGTCACATTTACTTACCACCATGTCAGCCTGGTAGTAAATGCAGGAATAGTTCAAATGTGTCTTTGGTATTGCTTAGAGACACCGAATTATCAATTAAAAATTGATTGTACCCTAGGCTTCATCACTTATTAGCTTATGACAATAAGAAAGAAATTTTTTCAGGTAATACCATCCTGCTATTTCTCATTTTGATTACTCAAAATGGAGAAAGAATAACTGGTCTCAAACAGACTTTTGACTAGGAACTAATAATTTCTGTCTCTGGTAATCTACCTAAGTATCATATGAGAATTAAAAAGTCTTAGAAAACTCCATTGGTTGCTGTATCTTTGAAGACACAAAAGAAGGCCTTAGTTTTCACCTCAGATAAATCCTAAGCCAAGAACAGTTTGCAGGTTTTAGAAGATCTCCTTTCTAGGTATGTATCCATTGTACTTTCTCAACCCATTTAGTAAAGGTATGAAAATTGAACAATAGAGGTTTTTTGATGTTTATAAGAAGTCCAGTCTTGCAAATTCTTGGGTCTACATCTTTTCTGCAGTTGGATACCAAGTTCTTTTCAATTACGGCTAATCTTTGAAGAAGGTGGAAATTGGGGATGCTGATACCCCTGCACAGTCAGAACTCCCCAGAAACTTTACTAATAACGTACTGTTGGCTGGAAGCCTTACTGGTAACATAAAACAGTTGACTAACATGCATTTTGTGTGTTAAATGTATCATACTGTTTTCTTATAATAAAGTAAGCTAGAAAAAATGTTGAGAAATTCATCAGAAAAAATACATTAAAGTACCTTACTTACATTTTCTGGGGAAAAAAAAAATCTGCCTGTAGGAGATCCAGCAGCCATGGGGGTGGGTCTGGCCCAGAGTTGGCAGTGTACCAGAGGCTGGTGACTTGGCTCAGAAGGGGCGGAGGCTGGGCTGACCTCAGGCAGCAACACTGACCTGGAGGCACAGTACAGGCCCGACTGCCTGGAGGTCTATCACTGGTCTCTGGCCATTGGTTGCTGCCAGCCATTCGGGAGTGTGCCCACAGGGAGCTTGGGATGAGGTGGGACTGCCTGGGAGGGGCCCCGAAGGCTTCACCTATTCTGGCCTGCAGTCCTGCTAGGGCACTGGGAGGAGAAGGGCTCCCAGAACAGCACCCACCCTGCCCTCTAGGTGTGTTTTTCTGCTTCAGCATGGCCTTTTGCCTGCCAGCCTAGGGTGCTTGACCTAGCTCAGCCCTCAGGGCAGCTCACAGCTCTGCCTGGTCCTGGGCCGTGAAGGTGGGGGGTTGCTGCTCACAGTCTGAGCAAGCCTCCCTTTAGTACTTAGGGGACAGAAGGCATGACTTGTGTGCCAGCTGTCTTCCATTCAGTCCTGTGGAGACTGGGGTGGGCAGTTGTAAATAAATGCCCCGTGGCTTTTGGTGTCAGTTCTCAACAAAACAGATAAAACCAGTGTAAGTGGGCCTGGGCAGTTTAAACCCTTTGTTGTTCAAGAATCAACTATACATAGACTCTGTCATTTATTAAGTATTTTCCTGTATATTCCAGTTGAGTCACCAAAAAATACTGTGAGTTGTAGATGTTGTTTTTCTCTTATATGATAAATACTTGCCTGAAATCAGTGAGCCAAAATTTGTGTTCATTCTATTGTAATGTAGTTACAACTTGGTTAGTCTTGAGCTGATAACTTTTGTGTTCTTTCCCTTCCTCACCTACTGGTAAATTTCTCCTCAAAAATCTCTCATATTATACCAATTCAATATTTATTTGCATTTGTAATTAACTTTTAAAATGCACATAATGTTTGGGAATATTAAACATAAATTATTCATTTTGCTGTCCTTAGATTTCTGCCGAATGCTTTCTTGGCTTCGTCATCAACCTGAGTTTTGCCTATTGAGAGAATGAGATATTTGACTGAAAAAGGAGAGAGAATGGATTAATTTTGGAACATCGGACATTACAGAACTGGGACAGCTCTGAAACACTCTCCTTTACATAACCTAAGGATAGCATCAGGTTGTGGGTAAAAGAGAATAGATAGAAAGGTGCCAAATGGTGAAGTGGGAAGGTATTAAAGACAAGCTTTACTTTGCTGCGTGTAGGAATAATGTATACTCTTTAAAATATGTCAGCACTTTTTAAAATTTGTTGGTGATAGCTTATTTTGTGTGTTTGGGGGATAATGCCAATTATTAGCTATTTTCTGTTAAAAAGGTAAATTAGTGGATTTTGCCTCTGTGTGGCTGTTTGGGACTACCTAACATTTTGTGTGTTAAATTTTATCATTGTGAAGTGTTGATTTTACCACATGGTTAGTAGGAATCAACGTTTTTAATCTGCATTAATAAACATTTATTGAACCCCTTCTATGTGTCTTAGAATTTTATTAGATACTGTGGTTGCTAGAGATCATGTATGGCCCTTGCCTTCAAGCAGTTTTTAGTATTGGGGGGAATAGATTGTATTAAACAGTTGTTATAGGTGATACAGATGTGCTGTTGTAGACACATATAGAACTGATGGAAACCCATTAATGCTACTAATGTAGACCGATATAAAATTGATGAAAACCCAAAGGGAGAATTGACCAGTTCTTTCCAAGAGTAGTGGTTGTGTGAGAGCGTGGATCAAGTATAGCTTTATAGTGGAATCTACCTTAGACTTCAGGCTTGCAAGATCACTAGATGACTGTACTGTGGAAGAACATTACAGACAGAATGAGTAGCTTGAGCATAGAGTTATGAATTAGTATGGCTCTCCCTTTTGGGAAATGCAGGAAGTTCAGATGTAGGGTGTAGTTGGATAGAGTGGATAAGGAGACAAAGGAGTTTGGGGAAGACAGCAGGGCGCAGAAGTGATCTTACATGCTAAGGAATTTAGACTTTTTCTTATATAGACTGTAGAGTGCCAAGCAAAGGAGTGAAGTGATGGTGTTGCAGTTCAGAAAGATCATTATAGGCATTATGAAAAATAAATTGCTAGGGTTCAGAACTGTAGGCAATAAGACCATTATGTATATATAAAATATATATTTAATTTTATTTAAATTCAGTCAATTAACATATAGTGCATTATTAGTTTCAGAGCTAGAGTTTAGCGATTTGGTTGCATGTAACACCCAGTGGTCATTACATCGTGTGCCCTCCTTAATGCCCATCATCCAGTTACCCCATCCCCCACTTATGTCCCCTCCAGCAACTCTCAGTTTGTTTCTTACAGTTCAGAGTTTCTTATGGTTTGTCTCCCTCTCTGGTTTCATCTTATTTTATTTTTCTCTCCCTTCCCCTATGATCCTCTGTTTTGTTTCTTAAATTCCACATACGAGTGAAATCATATGGTGTTTGTCTTTCTCTGATTGTCTTATTTCACTTAGCATAATACCCTCTAGTTCCATCCATGTCTTTGCAAATGGACACAATCATTTTTTGATGGCCGAGTAATATTCCACTGTACATATATATACCACATTTTCTTTATCCATTCACCTTTCGGGGGACATCTAGGCTTTTTCCATAGTTTGCCTATTGTGGACATTGCTACTTTAAACATTGGGGTGCAGGTGCCCCTTTGGATCACTATGTTTATATCCTTTGGGTAAATAGTAATGCAATTGCTGTCTCATAGGGTAGTTTTGTTTTAACCTTTTGAGGAACCTCGATACTGTTTTCTGGAGTGGCTGCACCAGCTGTGTACCAGCATTGTAAGAGGGTTCCCCTTTCTCTACATCCTCCCGAACATTTGTTTTCTGACCTGTTAATTTTAACCATTCTGACCAGTGAGAGGTGTTAGTACCTCCTTGTGGTTTTGATTTGTATTTTCCTGATGGTGAGTGATGTTGAGCATTTTTTCATGTGTCACTTGGCCATTTGTATGTCTTCTTTGGAGAAATGTCTGTTCATGTCTTCTGCCCATTTAGAAGACCATTATATTAATAACTGTTGGCATCGCCCAGATTTAAAGAGGCGGGGGCATGAACTTGAGGCCCATATAGAGAGCTTAGATCTCAATAAATCAGTAGGACTTCCTAACTGGGTGTGAGAAATGAGGGAAAGGTAGGCATTTAGGATGGTTGAGGTTTCTAATGTGGTGATTTTGGGCTATTGGATCCACTTACCAAGGAAATGACCACATTAAAGAGAAGGAATTGAGGAAGAATATGGATTCAGTTTTGGCTAAATTGATTTCAGGTTACATGTGGGACATCTAAATAAAGATGCCTAGTTGACAGTTGTTTATAACATGACAAAAACTGAGGAGAGAGAGAGCTGAACTTTAGACAGAAGTTTAGGTATTATCAGCATATAGTTAGCCACTTAGGTCCTTTGGAGAAAAGGGGATGTATATTAAAATGACCAGTAAATTTGCTCTCGTTTATATATTTCTTCAGGAAACATTTGTTAAGGACCTGTTTGTTCCAGATTTTATGCTAAGCCTGAGTAATATAAAGATAGAAATGATGGCCTTTGGGCGCCTGGGTGGCTCAGTGGGTTAAAGCCGCTGCCTTCGGCTCAGGTCATGATCCCAGGGTCCTGGGATCGAGGCCCACATCGGACTCTCTGCTCAGTGGGGAGCCTGCTTCCTCCTCTCTCCTCTCTCTCTGCCCGCCTCTCTGCCTACTTGTGATCTCTCTCTCTGTGTCAAAATGAAAAAATAAAAAATCTTTAAAAAAAAAAAAAAAAAAAAAAAAAAAGAAATGATGGCCTTTTCTGTTAAGGAGCAAATTGAGGGAGATGAACACATGAAATAATTTCAATATAATAAGGTAGATGTTGATAATGATAACCAGAGAAGCTGTGGAGATAGAGGAGTGTAATTCTGTTAGCCTGGAAGTGCAGAGGAAGACTTCTTAGAGATGACAGCTGTTTATTCTGGAAGGATGAATATGTGTTAGGAAAAAAATGGGTGGGTGAAAACTATTTTTGGGAAGGAGGAGTATCATTAGCTAAGGCATGAGTAGCTGAGAAAACACAAAGTTTGGGAGAGTGTTACCCAGAAAATTGGCATTTTAAGAGTTTTAAATATGAGGAATGGTAGGAGATGAGGCTTGTGGGCAGTATTATAGGTGATGGTAAGCATGGACAGAAAACTACTGAAACATTTTTAGTTGGGAGTGACATAAAACATGTAACTGAACCAGTCTTAAAAGGTGCCTGCCAGGCAAATTCATGGTGGAGGTAGAATTCCAGTCAGAGAATGTAGTTTGAGCAGAAGCTCTAGAGGTGTGAAATAGCAGGTCACTTCCAGGGATTTAGAGTGTTCTTTTAATATTGGAGTGTGGAATACAAGGAAGGGCATGCAGAGAGATGAGAGTAGTTGACAGGGGTCAAAATCTTGGAGGGTCTTGAGCTGAAGAGCTTGAAATTTATCATGCCAAAGGTCACTCTGGCACTAATGTTGTAAGGCTCAAGAAGAGAGATGAGAAATCAGTAGGCCTCATGAGAGATAAGGACCTGATGGAAAGATGTAACAGAGGAATGGAGAAATCAGATTCAGGGAATTACAACTGTTCTCATCCTTGGCTGTACACCAAGAGCACCTGTGAAGTGTCTTAAAACCGCAATCAGCTGCATCACAATACTGGAGATCCTGTTTCGCTAAGTCTGGGCATGGGCCTGAGCATCTTATTTTGCTTTTTAATTTTGTATTTTACATTAGTATAAGTAAAACTGAGTTTCTTTTGTGTGTTTGTGCAGTTACGTGAATTTTAACATGTAAAGATTTATGTAAGCTCTACCACAATTAAGATAACAAATAGTTCTAGCATCTTCAAAAAACTCTCTTGCTACTTCCTTGTAGTCACAAACTTTCCCTATTTCTAATCCCTGACAATCACTACTCTGTTCTGTGTCACTATAATTTTGTCTTTTTGAGAATGTCACATAAATCATATAGTATATAAGCTTTGACTTTGGCTTTTTGCATTCAGCAAGTTGCTGCCGTGTATTAATAGTCTTTTCCTTTTTATTGCTGAGTAATAGTCCATTGTATGCATATACTACAGTTTATCTGTCACCCATTGAAAAAGGATATTTGAGTTGTTTCCAGTTTTTGTTAGTGTGACTAGAGCTGCTGTAAACATTCATGTATTGATTTTTATTTGAACATAAGTTTTCATTTCTCTAGGGTAGGTACCCAGGAGTGGGGCTGCTGGGTCATATGGTAAGTATATGTTTAACTTTATAAGAAACTTCCAAACTGTTTTCCAAAGTGGCTATACCATTTCACATTTTCATCATCACTGTTGGAGAGTTCCAGTTGCTCCATATCTTCAGTAGCTCTTGTTGGTGTCTGTATTTTAAACTGTTTTAATAGGTGTGTAATAGGATCTCATTATGGTTCTCATTTCATTTTCTTAATGGCTACTGATACCGAACATCTTTTCATGTATTTATTGGCCATATTACATCTTTTTGGTGAAGTCTCTTAAGTCTTTTGCTCATTTTTTAATTTGATTATTTGTTTTCTTACTGTTGAGTTTTAAGAATATATATTTGTATTTCATTTATTTAAAAGTACATATACATTCACACACACAAGTCCATTGTCAGATATGTGACTTGCAAATAACTTCTGTAGCCTACCTTTTCATTTTCTAAACAGTGCCTTTCATGAAACAAAGTTTTAATTTTTATTAAGACTAGTTTATCAGGGGTGCCTGGGTGGCTCAGTCAGTTAAGCATCTGCCTTTGGCTCAGGATCAAGCCCTGCATCAGGCTCCCTGCTTTTCCTTCTCCCTCTGCCTGCTACTTCCCCTGCTTGTATGTTCTCTCTCTCTCTCTCTCTCTCTCTCTCTCTCTCTCTGTCAAATAAATAAAATCTTTTCTTAAAAGCCTAATTTATTAATTTTTTTAATGTCTCATTGTTCCAACATGGTTTGTAGAAAAGATATCCTTCGTTGAATTGTCTTTGATCTTTGTCAAAAATCAATTGACTGTGTTTCTGTGGCTCTGTATCTGGACTTTAACCTATTTATTGGTCTCTGTGTCTGTCCCTTCTCTAATAATCACATTATTTTGACTATTGTAACTTTAAAGTCTTAAAGTTGGAGATTGTATTTCTTTCCATTTTTTAAATCAGAATTATCCATTCTAGTTACATTGATTTTCCTTGTAAATTTCAGAATTTCCTTATCTATCTACAGAAAATTTTGCTGGCATTGTGATAGACAGTTAAGTTAAATCTGTAGATCATTTTGGGGAGGATTGACTATTATTTTGAGACTTCTAGTCCATGAACATACGTCTCTCCTAGTCTTTAGTTCTTTAATTTCTTTCATGTTTTGCTAGGTTTATACTTAAGAATTTCATTTTGGGGGGAGCTATTATAAGTAGTATTGTTTTCAAAAAGTTTTGATTTCCAGTCATTCTTTGTTAATATATAGACATTTAGTTTCTGGGTGTGAAAACTTTGCTAACTGCATTTATATGTTCTAAGAATTTTTCTTTGGATTTCTTTCTTTTCTTTTTTTTTTTTTACTTACACAATCATGTCATCTGTGAATTAGAATAATTTTATTTCTTCCTTTCCAGTCTGTATGCTTTTTACTTTTTCTTGCCTATTGCTCTGACTGCACAGTTGAATGGAAATGGTGACAGTAGACATTCTTGCCTTGTTCCAAATCTTGGGGGAAAGCGTTCAGTTTTTCACCATTAAGTTTGGTGTTAACTATAGGTTTTTTGTAGCTATTCTTTTTTTTTTAATTTACATATAACATATAATTGTAATCATAGTTTATCTTATATCCTGATATTTCCATTTTATATATACTTGACATTTTTTTCATTCCATTAACTGTTCTTCCAAAACATAATTTTTTTCCTACAGTAATACGTGTTTATTTTTTGTGCTCATGGGGTCTGGGCTAGGCTTAGCTGCCCAGTTCTGCTGTAGGCTGCAGGGGTACTGGGCTGAGTCTGTTCCACATGTTCCTGATCCTCCTTTTTTTTTTGTTCTTTGTTTTTTAATTCCCATTATAGTTAACATACACTATTACATTAGTTTCAGGTGTACAGTATAATGATTCAACAATTCTATACATTACTCAGGGCTGATCATGGTAAGTGTACTCTTAATTTCCTCTACTTATTTTATCCATCCCCCACCCACCTCCACCTCATCAGTTTTTTCTCTGAAAGTTAAGAGTCTGTTTTTTGGTCTGTCTCTTTTTACTTTGTTCATCTGTTTTATTTTTAAAATTCCACATATGAGTGAAATCCTATGGTATTTGTCTTTCTTTGGGTTATTTCACTTATCATTATACTCTCTCCATCCATCCTTGTTGTTGCAAATGACAAGATTTCATTCTTTTTATGGCTCAGTAATATTCCATTGTATCGATGCACACATCATCTTTATCCATTCATCTATCTGTGGACACTTGGGTTGTTTCTATAATTTGGCTATTGTAAGTGATGATGCAATAAACATAAGGGTGCATATGTCTTTTCCAGTTAGTGTTTTTGTATTCTTTAGGTAAGCACCCATTAGTGGAGTTACTGGGTAATGGATCATATGGTAATTCTATTTTTAATTTTTTGAGAAACTTCTGTATTATATTCCACAGTGGCTGTACCAGTTTGCATTCCTACCGACAGTGCATGAAGGTTCCTTTTTCTCCACATCCTTGTCAACACTTGTTGTTTCTTGTGTTTTTGATTGTAGCCATTCTGACAGGTGTAAGGGGATATCTCATTGTGGTTTTGATTTGCATTTCCCTAATGATTTGTGATGTTGAGTATGTTTTCATTTATCTGTTGACCATCTTTATGTCTTCTTTGGAGAAATGTCTGTTCATGTCTTCTGCCCATTTTAATTGGATTATTTGGTTTTTTGGTGTGTTGAGCTGTATAATTAATTCCCTTCTATTTTTTGATACTAAGCCTTTATTGGATATGTCATTTGCAAATATCTCCTCCCATTCAGTAGGTTGTCTTTTTATTTTGTTGCTTCCTTTGCTGTGGAGAAGATTCTTACTTTGATGTAGTCCCAGGAGTTTATTTTTGCTTTTGTTTCCCTTGCCTTAGGAGACATCTAGAAAAATATTGCTACAGCCAATGTCAGCAAAATTAATGCCTGTGTTTTCTTCTAGGATTTTTATGGTTTCAGGTCTCATAGGTCTTCAGTCCATTTGGAGTTCATTTTTGTGTATGGGGAAAGAAAGTGGTCTAGTTTCATTGTTTTGCATGTAGCTATCCAATTTTCCCAACTCCGTTTTTGAAGAGACTGTCTTTTTGCCATTGGCTATTCTTGCCGCTTCTTTTGTCGAACATTAATTGGCCATATAATCATGGGTTTATTTCTGGGTTCTATTCTGTTCCATTGATCTATGTGTCTGTGTGCTGGTACAATACTGTTTTGATGACTACAGTTTATATCTTAAAACCTGGGATTGTGATACCTCCATTTGAGTTCTTTTTCAAGATTGCTTTGGCTACATGAAGTCTTTTATGGTTCCATAAATATTTTAGGATTATTTGTTCTAGTTCTATGAAAAATGTTATTGGTATTTTGTTAGGGATGGCATTTAATCTATAGATGGCTTTGGATAGTGTGGACATTTTAACAATGTTTGTTCTTCAAATCCATGAGCATGGAATATCTTTCCATTTGTGTCATCTTCAGTTTCTTTTTTCAGTGTTTTATAGTTTTGAGAATACAGGTCTTCCCCTCTTTGGTTAAGCTTATTCCTAGATTTATTATTATTTTTGGTGCAACTGTAAATGGGATTGTTTTAATTTTAGTTTCTGCTATTTCATTATTAGTGTACAAAAATGCAACATATTTCTGTATATTGATTTTTGTATCCTGCAACCTTACTGAATTCATTTATTAGTTGTAGTTTTTTGAAGGAGTCTTTTGGGTTTTCTACATATAGTACCATGTCATCTGCAAATAGTGGAAGTTTTACTTCTTCTTTACCAATTTGGACACCTTTTATTTCTTTTTCTTGTCTGATTGCTGTGGCTAGGACTGTCAGTACTATGTTGAATAAAAGTGGTGAGAGTTTGTCTTGTTCTTAACCTTAGGGGAAAAGCAGTTTTCACTACTGAGTATGATGTGAGCTATAGGTTTTTCACATATGGTCTTCATTACGTTGAGGTTTATTCCCTCTAAACCTACTTGGTTGGGTTTTAATTTAATGAATGGATGTTGTACTTTGTCAGATCCTTTCTCTGCATCCATTAAAAGGATCATATGGTTTTTATCCTTTCTCTTGTTGATGGGATGTATCACATTGATAGATTTGTAAATATTGAACCATCTTTGCATTGCAGGAATAAATCCCACTTGATCATGGTGAATGACTTTTTAAAAGTACTCTTGTAGGATTTTGATTTGCTAGTAATTTGTTGAGGATTTCTGCATCTGTCTTTATCAGCAATGATGGTCTGTAGTTTTTATTTATTTTTTGGTAGTGTCTTTATCTGGTTTTGGTATCAGGGTAATTATTGGCTTCATAGAATGAATTTGGATGCTTTCCTTCCTTTTCAGTTTTTTGGAATAGTTTGAAAATAGATATTAACTCAAAATTCTTTAAATGTTTGTTAGAATTTACCTGTGAAACAGTCTGGTCCTGGACTTTTGTTTGTTGGGAGTTTTTTGATTACTGATACAATTTCATGGCTGGTAATCAGTCTGTCCAAATTTTGTATTTATTCCTGATTCAGGTTTGGAGGGTTATATGTTTCCAGGAATTTATCCATTTCTTTCAGGTTGTCCAATTTGTTGGCGTATAATTTTTCATAATATTCTCTTAATAATCCTTTATATTTCTGTGATGCCAGCTGTTATTTCTCCTCTTTCATTTTTGAGTTCTCTATTTATGAGTCTGGCTAAAGGTTTATCAGTTTTGTTAATTTTTTCAAAGAATCAGATCCCTGTTTCACTGATCTGTTTTTTAGTTTCTATATCAGTTATTTCTACTCTTTATTATTTCCTTTTATTGGTTTTGGGTTTTGTCTCTTCTTTTTGTAAATCCCTTAGGTGTAAAGTTAGGTTGTTTATTTGAGGTTTTTCTTCCCATTTGTGGTAAGCTTCTATTGCTTATAATCTTCTCTCTTAGAACAGCTTTTGCTGCATTTCAAAGATTTTAGACCATAGTGTTTTCATTTTAATCTCTCCCCATGTATTTTATTTCCTCTTCTTGGTTGACCCATTCATTGTTTAGTAGCATGCTATTTAACCTCCATATATTTGTGTTATTTCCAGATTTTTGTGGTTGATTCCTAGTTTCATAGTGTTGTGGTCAGAAAAGATGCATGGTATGACTCCAGTCATTTGAAAGTTTTTGAGACTTGTTTTGTGTCCTAACATGATTTGTTCTGGAGAATGTTCCATGTGCACTTGAAAAGAATGTGTATTCTGTTTTGTTTGTTTGTTTTTTTTAAGATTTTATTTATTTGACAAAGAGAGAGAGAGAGAGATCACAAGTAGGCAGAGAGGCAGGCAGAGGGAGAGGAGGAAGCAGGCTCCTGGCTGAGCCGGGAGCCTGATGTGGGCCTTGATCCCAGGACCCTGAGACCATGACCTGAGCCAAAGGCAGAGGCTTTAACCCACTGAGCCACCCAGGCACCCATGTATTCTGGGTTTTTGGATGGAATGTTCTGAATCTGTTAGATAAAACTGGTCAACATTCGTTCAAAGCCACTGTTTCCTTGTTGAATTTCTTTTTGGATAATCTAGCCATTGAGTAAGTGAGGTGTTAAAGTTCCCCCGCCCCCCCCCCATTACCATATTACTGTTGATTACTTCCTTTATGTTTGCTATTAGCTGCTTTATATGTATTTGGGTGCTCCCAATTGGGTGTGTAAATATTTAAAGTTGTTATATCTTGATGGATTGTTCCTTTATGATTATATAGTGTCCTATTTTGTCCATTTCTACAGTCTTTGCTTTAAAGTCTGTTTTGTCTGATATAAATACTGCTACCCTGGCTTTTATTCACTTCCATTTGCGTGGTAAATGCTTTTCCATCCCTTCACTTTCAGTCTGCATGTGTCTTTAGGTCTGGAATGAGTCACTTGTAGGCAGCATATACATGGGTCCTGCTTCTTTGTCCAGTGTGTCACCCTATATCTTTTGATTGGAGCATTTAATCCATTTACATTCAAAGTAATTATTGGTAGGTATGTACTCATTGCTATTTTGTTACTTGTTTTATGCTTGTTTTTGTAGTTCTTTGTTCCTTCTCTTGCTCTCTCACAATTTGCAGGCTTTCTTTATGATATGCTTGGATTACTCTTTTTTGGGGGGGGAGTGTACTATCTGTTACTGGTTTTTAATTTGTGGTTGCATTGTTTGTTTATAACATGTTATGCATATAGCAGTCTACTTTAAGTTTATGGTTGCTTATATTTGAACCTATTCTAAAAGCAGTAAATTTTTACTTTCCTCCTTCCCTCACATTTTAGGTATATGGTGTCATACTTTACATCCTTTTATTTTGTGAAGCCCTTGACTCCTTTTTGTAGATAAACTTAATTTTGCTGTTTTTGTGTTTTCTACTTTTTTAAACTCCTACTATTGGTCTTTCCTTTCCATGTGGAGTACCCTTTAACATTTCTTGGAGGGCTGGTTTAGTGGTCATGAATTCCTTGAACTTTTGTTTTTCCGGGACACTGTCTTTTCTATTCTGAATAATAGCCTTGCTGGATAGAGTATTTTTGGCTGCAGGGTTTTGTTGTTGTTGCTGTTGTTTTGTTTTGTTTCATTTTCTTTTTCCAGCACTTTGAATATATCATGACATTCCCTTCTGGCCTCCAAGTTTCTGCTGAAAAATCAGCTAAAAGTCTTTGAGGGTTCTCTTTGTATGTAACTGTTTTCTCATGCTGCTTTTAAAATTTTCTCTTTATCACTATTTTTTGCCATTTTAGTTAGTATGTATCTTTATATGGACCTCCTTGGGTTGATTTTTGTTCAGGGTTCTCCGTGCCTCCTGGATCTGGATTTCTGTTTCCTTCCCCAGATTTTCAGCTGTTGTTTCTTTAAATAAATTTTCTGCCCCCTTTCTCTCTCTTTCCCTTCTGAGATTCCTATAATGTGAATGTCATTATGTTTGATAGTGTCAGAGTTCCCTAAATCTGTTTTCATTTTTTATTATTATTTCTCCCTCTCCTGTTCAGCTTGATTGCTTTCTATTACTTTGTCCTCCAGGTCACCAATCCATTTTTCTACTTCCTTTAATCTATTGTTGTTCCATCTAGTATATATATTTTTTCAGTTATTGAGTTCTTCATCTCTCATCGGTACCTTTTGATGTTTTCTCTCTTTTTTAAGGGTTTCATTGAGATTCTCCACTCTTTTCTCACGTTCAGTGAGTATCTTTATGACCGTTACTTTAAATTCTCTATCAGGCATATTATTTACCTCCATTTAGCTCTCTTGATGTGAATTGGTCCTCTTTCATTTGGGACATACGCCTCTGTCTCATTTTGTCCAACTCTGTTTCAGTGTGTTAGGCAAGTTATCTATGTCTCCTGCTCTTCAAACTAGTGGCCTTATGAAGAAGAGGTTGTCCTATAGTGTCCTTCAAGTGCAGTGTCCCTGCTTACCAGAACCTGTCACTTCCTGTATGTGTTGCTGCGTGGGCTATGCTGTTGTGGCTGAGCCCTTTTTCTCTTTAGTCCATTTATCTCTAATGGCTCTCTTTGCTTGTTGTGGGCTGAATTTGTTCTCTTTGTTGTTAGTAGGCCAGTCTGTGTAAATTGCATCAAACCAGGCATTTGCCAGAGGTGCAGTATCACCAAACTGCAGAAAAATGTGGAGGTGAGGCACTCCGTGCCAGCAGGGTAAGGGTGGGTTTGCTATATAGGAGGGTATCTGGACCTCAGTCCTCCTGTGTTTGCAGGAGAACTCTGGGGCCCAGTGCACTGTTAGCAAGCTAGGTAGTGAATGATGGCCCCATGCTGGTTCCTTCAGGTGTCTGTTGGGGGGCAGTGGCGTAGGGAAATGGTGCCTGCCAGCTCCCTTATTCCTAGAGAAGTCTCCAAAGATCCTTGACCCTACATCACTTGCTCTGAGATTAGTAAACAGATCTCCCTTCCAGGTTCCCCAGCTGATTTTTCACACAGATGCTTCTATGCTGTGTCTCCAAGAGTCTCTTTTTTTGTGTTGTCTTTTGAAGGGCAGGGACTCTGCCCTCCCTGCTCTCGCAGGAGCCTGCTAATTTTTAAAGTTCCAGGTGTTAAGGCTCAGTGATTGTAAGAATTGGGGAAATTAGCCCCTCTGGTTTTCAGACCCAGATGTTATGGGGATTTATCATCTTTATGTAGGCTCCCTCATGTCAGTCTGTCTCTCCCCTTTTCACGCCCACAGTGTCCTTCCATTGTCTCCACCCATCCTATTCTTTTTGATGTTACCTTCTCTTTATCTTTAGCTGTGGAGAGTCTGTTTTGCTAGTCTTCAGGTCATTTTCTGGTTGTGGGTTGTCTTTTTTTTTTTTTTTTTTAAATACTGATGTGGGTGTTATCTAGAATCTGGGATGAAGTGAACTTTGGGTTCTCCCACTCCCCCATCTTCCCCAGAAGTCTTTTGTAGCTGCTCTTTTTTTTTTTCCTCGTTTTTTAGGTAAACTTTTTATTTTGAGATAATTGTAGATTCACATGCAGTTGTAAGAAAGAATACAGACGTCACATGTATCTTTTACCTAGCGTACCCCATGGTAACACCTTGTAAAAATATAGTACAATATCACAGCCAACTAATAACATTGCTACAGTCCTCCCATCACATTCAGATTTACCCCCTTGTCCATACATTCCTGTGTACGTATTAGCTATACATGATTTTATAACACACATGTGTTCCTGTATTTACTGTCACAGTCAAGACCCAGAACAGTTCCATTATCATGAGGATCCCTCATAACCATATCCACTCATTCCTAAACTCTGCAAGCATTAATCTGTCTCCATTTATAAAATTTGTCATTTAAAAAATGTTACAGAAATGGAATCATATAGTATATAACCTTTGGGGATTTTTTTTCCCCACTCAGCATAATTCCCTGGAGATTCATTGAAATTGTTGCTTGTATAGATAGTTTGTCCCTTTTTTTTTTTTTTTTTTTTGGTAAGTGGCATTCCATGGAGTGGTTGTACCACAGTTTGTTTAATCATTTACCCACTGAAAGATATCTGGGTTGTTTATAGTTTTTCACTGTTATGAAGAAAGTTGAATGGATGATCATTCTTATACAGATTTTTTTGCCGGGTCACATGGTCATTGCATGGCTAGTTTATAAGGAACTGTAAACTGTTTCCCACAGTGGTGATATCATTCAAATTCCCACTAACAATGTATATGGGATCCAGTTTCTCTGCACATTCACCAACATTAACTATTTTTTTTTTGTATTAACTATTAAAAGTTGAGGAAACTCTTTTC
The DNA here is from genome assembly GCA_002007465.1 of Ailurus styani. Classification (NCBI taxonomy): domain Eukaryota; kingdom Metazoa; phylum Chordata; class Mammalia; order Carnivora; family Ailuridae; genus Ailurus; species Ailurus styani. The sequence continues at coordinate 3,359,800 of LNAC01000131.1, read as the reverse complement.
TCTTGCTAGATTTCTGAGAGTGTTTATCATGTTGAGTTTTGTCAGATGATTTTTCTGCATCAGTTGATACAACCATATGAATTTTCTTCTTTAGCTTCTTCACATGGTGGATTACATTGGTTGATTTTTTTTTTTTTGAATATCAAATTAGCCTTAGCTCCTTGGAATAAATCCCAACTGGTCATGGTATATAATTTTTTCCCTAGGTTACTGTATTCTATTTTCTGTTATTTTTGTTGAGGATACTTACTTACATATTCAGAAGTGGTAGGGCTCTGTATTTTCTTTTCCTGGGCTACTGTCTATGTCTTTGCAGTGCAATTCTGATACTGACTACCCAAGGTGAGGTGACATTTGACAGGTCAAGTTCTCAGTCCTGCACAAAACTGTTCTTAATCAAGACACTAGCCCTAAGCTCTAGAGTTTCTAGGACATCTGTACTTTTAACCAACTGGCTACACATTTGAGGTTCCCACTTCCCCCTCAGATTGCCAGAACAATTCTCAGAACTCTGGAAAGTGTTCTATAGGATTACAGTGGTACTGTAAGGAACACAAATCAGGACCATCTAAGAGACCATAAAGTCTGGGAGAGGTCTAAATGCAAAGCTTTCATGTCCTCAGGTGGTCCTCAGGTGATGTGACAGTGTGTATCACCAACTGTTTTTTCTGTTGTAATAATGGACAGACATCCTAACAGGTATGACCTGATAGATTGTTGTGGTTTTTATTTACATCTTTCTAAGGATTAGTAATGTTGAACACCTTTTCAAGTAACTATGGCCATCTGTGTGTCTTTGGAAAAATGACTATTGAGGCCTTTTGCCCATTTATTAGATTGTCTTTTTGCTATTGAGTTGTATGAATTCCTTATATATTTTGGATGTTAATCTTTATTTGAAACATGGTTTGCAAATATTTTCTCCCATTCTGTACATTGCCTTTTCATTTTGTTGACGGCTTCCTTTGCTCTACAGAAGCTTTTTAGTTTGACATAGTTCTACTTGTTTATTATTGCTTTTGTTGCCTTTGCTTTTGGTGTCAAATCCAAAAAATAATTGACAAAACCAATGTTGAGAGGCTGACCCCCTATATTTTTTTCTAGGAGTTTGTCAGTTTCAGGTCTTATGTTCATCTTTAATTCATTTCAAAATGATTTTTTTTTGTGTGCATGGTGTAAGGTAGGAGTCCAGTTTCATTCTTTTGCATGTGGATATCCAGTTTTCCCGCACCATTTACTGAAGAGACCATCCTTTCTCTATTGTATATTCTTGGATCCTTCGTGGACAATTAGTTGACCCTATATGCGTGGATTTATTTCTGGACTCTCAATTCTGTTTCATTGACCTCTGTGTCTGTTTTTATGTCAATACCATACTGTTTTTGACTACTATTGCTTTATATTTGAAATCAGGAAGTATGATGATTTTAGCTTCATTCTTTCTCAAGATTGCTTTGGCTCTTTGGGATCTTTTGTGGTTCAGTACAACTTTCAGGATTGTTTATTTTTTTCTATTTCTGTGAAAAAAATGCCTTAGATATTTTGACCTAGATTGCCTTGTACCTGTGGATTGCTTTGAATGGTAGATGTTGAATTTTATCAGGTGCTTTTTCTGCATCTGTTGAGCTGATTATATGCTTTTTATCTTTCATTTTGTTCATGTGGTGTATCATACTGATTGATTGTGTTTCAAGGTTAAATTCCACCTGATACCTTTTCTAATAAAAGCAATAGTGCTATAGAGTTCTCTTTTAATACAGTTTCACTGTGTCCCATGAAACTTGGTTGTTGAAAGTTTATTACTTAGTATCATGTATTTTTAAATTTTATTCAGTACTTCTTTTGATTGTAGAATTGTTCATAAATATTATTTATTTCCCCTTGATTCCTTGATTTTATTTCACTGTGGGCAGAAAATATACTCTGTATGAGTTTACTTCTTTTAAATTTGTTGAAGTTTATTTTGTGGCCTGTGATATGGACCATGTTGGTGAATATTCATGGGCATTTGAAGATTTTATTTATTTATTTGAGAGAGAACATGAGAGGGGAGAAGGTCAAAGGGAGAAGCAGACTCCCTATGGAGCTGGGAGCCTGATGCAGGACTTGATCCTGGGACTCCAGGATTATGACCAGAGCCGAAGGCAGTCGCTTAACCAACTGAGCCACCCAGGTGCCCCAATTCATGGGCATTTGATAAGACTGCATCTGTTAAGTAGAGTGTTCTATAAACTTAGATGCTGTTGATCGATGGTGCTATTCAGTTCTGTGTCTTTGGTGATATTTTTGTCTAGTTCTATTAATTGTTGTAAGAGGGGTGTTTGAAGTCTTCAACTCTAATTGGAAATTTCTGTTCATGTATTTTGAAGCTCTTTTATTTGTTGCATGCACATAAAGGATTGCTATTTTTGGTGTGTTCACCCTTTTATCATTACTCTGTAATGTTCTTTGTCTCTGGTCTTTTGTTGTTGTTTTTTTTCTACTTCTTCTGACAATATAGCCATTCCTGTTTTCTTTTTCTTTAAAGATTTTATTTATTTATTTTTTTGTTTATCTATCCATTCATTCATTCATTATTTAGTTTAGAGAGAGAGAGAGTGTGCATGCATGGTGGGGGGGGAGCAGAGGGAGAGAGAGAATCCCAAGCAGGCTCCAGGTTCAGCTTGGAGCCCAGTGTGGGACTCAGTCCCTCAACTCTTGAGATCATAACCTGAGCTGAAATCAAGAGTTGGATGCCCAACTGACTGAACCATCCAGGTGCCCCCCTGCTTTATTTTGATTAATGTTTATGTGGTCTATCTTTTCTCATTAATTTACTTCTAGCCTACCTTTATCATTATATTTGAAGTCAGTTTCATGTAGATAACATAGAATTGGTTCATATTTTTAAAAACTGGTCTGCTAAAGTCTGTCTTTTAATTATGTTTAGACCTTTTACATTTAATGTAGTACTGATATGTTAGAGATTAATTCTGCTGTTTTGCTTTTGTTTTATTTTTCCATTTTTCTTGTGTATCGCTTTTCCTGCCTTTATGTGGGTTACTTGAACAGTTCTTAGAACTCCATTTTGGTTTTTCTGTTGAGTTTTGAGTGTATCTCAATATTTGTTTTTTTGTGGTTATGTTAGATATTACATTATCCATATGTAACTTGTCAGAGTATACTGATGTCAACATCTTACCAATTTGAGTAACGTGTAGAAAGCTTAGCTGTTCCATTTAGGTCCCATTTTCTTACCTCCGTGTAGTATTATTGTTTTAAATAGTTCCTCTACATGCGTTAGGAACCACATAAGACAGTGTTTATTTTTATTTCAACTATCTAATATCATTTAGAAAATTCAAGTGGAGAAAAGGTAGTGTTACATTTTTCCATATTTTTGTACTTTACATTCTTCTTGGTGTTTCAAATTTTCTTCTTTACTATTTCCTTTCCGTTTGAAGAACTTTTTGGGTAGATCTGGTGGTAACAAATCTTTTGTTTTCCTTTTTCTGAGAGGGTCTTGATTTTACCTTGATACCTTCAAAATATTTTCACTGGATATAGAACTTTGGATAACAGTTCTTTTCTTTCAGCTCTTGGAAATATGCCATTGCCTCCAAATGTTGGCCTCTATATTTTCTGATGAGAAATCTTTTGTCATTTGAATCTTTGTTTTTGCATAGGTAGTATGTCATTTTTTTTTTCCTACCTGCTTTCAAAACTTTTTTCTTTGTCCCTAATTTTCTGAAGTTTGATTAAGTGTCTTGGCATGTGTTTCTTTGGATTCTTATCCTGTTTGGGTTTTCTCTGCTTCTTGAATCTGTAGGTTCATGTGTTTTGCCAAGCTTGGGTAGTCTTTAGCTGTTACTTCTTCATATACTTTTAGCCCTGCATTCACTCTTTGTCCTCTCCTTCTGGGACTTTAGTTTTATGAATGATACATCTTTTGTTATTCTTACTAGATCTCTGAGGCTCTGTTTATTTTGTTTTTAATATATTTTCTTACCTGTTATTCAGGTTGGTTAATTTCTGTTGTTCTATCTTCAAGTTCACTGATTTCCTTTCTCCATCATATTTACATAGCTGTCAAATCAATGCAGTGAATTTGTAATTTTGTGTATTGCATTTTTCTGTTTTTAAATTCCCACCTGGTTCTTTTTTATATCATTTCTTTGTGGACTTTATACTTTTTTTTATTTGTTTCGAATATATTTGTAATTGCTTAGTGAAGAATTTTTATGATGGCTGTTTTAAAATCCTTGTTAGATAATTCTAATGTCTTTGTCTGCCTGGAGTTGGCATCTGTTGATTCTCTGCTCATTGAAATTGAGATTTTTGTGGTACTTGGTATCATGGGTGATTTTCAGTTGTATCCTGGATATTTTGAGTTACGTTGTGAGATTCTGGATGCTTTTTAATATTCATTTTGCAAATAGTCCCCCTGTTTAAGTATAGTATGCATGTCCAGGTGGGGTGGATGTTCAGTTCCTTCCTGGGACTAATGATACCAGGGTGGGTGAAAGCAGATGGCTTACTTGAAGTGCCTAGCTACTGCTGAGCTGGGGTGTTGACCCTGCCAACACTATTCCTATAGATAGAGTATTGCCCACTAGCGCCACCTTGCACCACTTCATTTTTCCTCTTTGCTGCCTTGGGAGTTGGAGGTTTAACTGCCCATTCAGCCTCACTGACATTACTGTTGTGGGGAAAGTTTAGGGTCACTTGTTCTGCCCCATTGTCACCAGGTGGGTACATAAAGTCCAGCTACCCCCTTCAGCCTCATTGACACTGCAGATGCAGTTTTTCCTTTAGTCTTTGGTAACAGTTGGGCAGATAATATTTAAAAAGTTTTCTGTTCTACTGGTTGTTCTTTTACCTGTCCTTTGGCTAGAGGAAGATGAATTTTCTTGAGGCTTTTGGGGGGGGGCGGGGCGGAGGTCTGTGCCTCTTCTTCAGCGTGCTATCCAGGATATATAGGAGGCAGAAGGAAAACCCGGGGAATTCACCACTATGTTACTCCTCAAGTCTCAAGGTCCTTCTTTACTTTTGCCTTCTTTTCCTCAGTCTTCCTTTGTTGTATTACATGCTCTAGGATTTCCTAGTTATAAGAGGTTGGACTTGTGAGGAATGGGGCTTACTACATCTTGGCCAAAAGATGTCTTTTTCTTCTTAAATTGTGATGACATACACATGCCTTAAAATTTATCATCTTAACCATTTTTAAGTGTGTGGTTCAGTAGTGTTAAGTACATTCACATTGTTGTGTAACTAATCTCTGGAGTTATTTTCATCTTGTAGAACTAAAATTCATTACCCACTAAATAATTTTCTCTTCTCTTCTCCCCTCTCCCCAACACCTGGCAACTACTGTCTCTATAAATTTTTTTTATAACTGTAATTCTTTTCTCTTTTTCCTTTTCTTTTTCTTTTTTTAAGATTTTGTTTATTTATTTGACAGAGAGAGAGAGATCACAAGTAGGCTGAGAGTCAGGCAGAAAGAGAGAGAGAGGAGGAAGCAGGCTCCCTGCAGAGCAGGGAGTCCGATGCATACCTCAATCCCAGGACCCTGAGATCATGACCTGAGCTGAAGGCAGAGGCTTTAACCCACTGAGCCACCCAGGTGCCCTCTATGAATTTGTCTACTCCAAGTAATTTGTATAAGTGGAATCATGCAGTATTTGTCTTTTTGTGATGGTTTATTTCACTTAGCATAATGTCTTCAAGGTTTATCCATGTTGTAGCATATGTCAGAATTTCCTTTCTTTATAAGTCAAAATATATACATACATTGTTTTTATACATGACATTTTGTTTATTCGTTTGTCAAGAAAACTTGGGTGGCTTCTGCCTTTGGCTATTATGAATAATGCTGCTGTAAGAACATGGATGTACAAATATCTCTTCATGACCCTACTTTTCATTTTTTGGGGTATATACTCAGAAGTAGAATTATTGGATCATATCATATTTTAATTTTTTCAGGGATTGCCATACTATTGTCAGTAGCAGCTGCACCATTTTACATTCCCACAAACAGTACACAAGTATTTCAGTTTCTCCATATCCTCACCAACACTTTTTATTATTATTATTATTATTTTTTACAGTAAGCCATCCTAATGATGATAAAGTGGTATCTCATTGTGGTTTTGATATATATTTACCTAATTATTAGTGATGATTAGGCATCTTTTCATATTCTTATTGGCCATATGTGTACCTTCTTTGGAAAAAAAGTGTATCCAAGTTCTTTGCTCATTTTTAAACCAGGTTGTTTTTTTCATTGTTGGGTAGTAGGAGTTTTGTTTTTGTTTTTTAAATATCATTCTGAGTATTAACCCCTTCTGAGACATATGATTTGCAAACGTTTTCTTCCATTCCTTAGGTTGACTTTTCACTCTGTTGATTCTGTCCTTTTATACATAGTTTTTAATTTTGATGTAGTCTTATTTTACTTTTGTTTCCTGTGCTTTGGGTGTCCTATCCAAGAAATCACTGCCAAGTCCAATGTCATGAAGTTTTTCCTCTATATCTTCTTGTAAGGGTTTTAAAGTTTCAGCTCTTACATTTAGGTCTTTGATCCATTTTGAGTTAATTTTTATATATGGTGTAAGGTAAGGTCCAAAGATAAAACCTATAATATTAGAAGTTGCTAGTAAACACACAAAATTCTAAAGAAATTTGAGTTGTTTGGTTATTAGAATTCTCTTTTTTTACTTTGGTGACCTCCTAAGGCTTTCTGCAGTATTGTGCATTTTATTTAAGCTACTCTTTTATAGAAGTTACATTACTGTTTAGGTTGTATAGGGTGATTATGAGTGTTCTATAAAAAGCAAAAAACTAGTAGTTTTAGAATAAGAGAGAAGAATCAACATTCTCTTTTTGTTTACTTCATATTGTTCATTTAGATAGATGCCATGATATGGTAGACAAAAGCCCTGACAGTTTTTTAATTCTATTTCTGATTTTACCATTTATTAGATCTGAGATAGGAAAGTAATCAAGTCTTTGGGTCTCCTTTCTCATCTTTAATGCCTACTTCATTGGGTTATTGCAGGGTTAAATCAGTCAGTATATATAGTCAGTAAATGTTCTTTTTCCCTACATTGTGGTTGGCAAGGAGATGTACATATAGACAATTTATGTACAAAACCGTAAGTATCTACATAATATTAAGGCATTTGCTTAAATCATTCAGTTTTTCAAAGNAGTCAGTAAATGTTCTTATCCCCTACATTGTGGTTGGCAAGGAGATGTACATATAGACAATTTATGTACAAAACCGTAAGTATCTACATAATATTAAGGCATTTGCTTAAATCATTCAGTTTTTCAAAGTAAAGTGGCAGTTAATGCAGGTATCTTGGTAAAGGAAAATCTATCAAACTGAACACTTAAAACTCATACACCTTCTATAATTTATATTATACTTGTATAAGTTTACATTAAAAATAATGTGTATGGGGATAACATTATACATTATAAGGTTAACAAGAGTTTTTTTCTATGGTGGGATTATGGTTGGTATTTTTTTTCTCCTTTATACATTTCTGTAGTTTCTAGATTTTCTAAAGTGATCATGGGTTACTCTTATAATTATTTTTTAAAAGAAACTTAAAAGCTAATTTAATACTGAAATACCTGTACATGGTATACCTGGATTTTCCTTTAATTAAATTCATTGAGGAAGGGGAACATGAAGTAGTTGGGGGTGTTTAGGTGAAAAGGTAATTGTTCCAGATGGATAATGGAACATGGGAGTCATTATATTATTTATTCTTTACTTTTGAATGTGTCTGGAATTTCCATAATAAAAAGTTTTTGAAAGCTGTTAAAAGAGTGTACTGTGAAATGGGAGACTTAATAAGGATTCAAGTATAAGATAACTGACTTTTTTCTGAGGGAAATAATTTTTTGAGAACAAAAATTTGTCTCCTGATACAGGAGCATGCATAGCATTTCACAATTATGGGAGGGAGGTTGTTCTCTGTAGGGCTTAAGGCTCCTACATTTTAGCTGAGTCACTTTAGCTGGGCTGCATTCACTTATAGAATATACATGAAATGGCACTTGCTCTCTACATCCAATCATGGATGTCTTTTTTTGTCTTAATATAACTTTATTGAGGTATATTTTACATATTATAGAATTCCCCTATTTCTCATATACAACTTAGTGGTGTTTTTTTTGTTGTTTTTAGTAAATTTAATAGCCTATGCAGCCATCATTGTAGATCAATTTTAGAACATTTCCAACACTTTTATAAGATCCCTCATGTCTGTTAATTGTTAATCCTTATACCTACCCTTGGCACCCACTTACCTACTCTCTGTCTCTGTAGATTTGCCGCTTCAGGACATTTCCTGTAAATTGAATCATGTAGATTACATACTATATGATAGTATAGTATCATTGCTGTGTACTATAAGAAAAAAGGGTAATTTTTTTTCTTAGCTAGGGTGATTATTAGTGTTGTATAAAAAGCAAAAACTAGTAGTTTTAGAACTACTTTTTTTTTTAGCGTAATGTTTTTTAGTTTTATCCTTGTCCTAGTGTATATCTTAGCACGCTAAGCATAATTTTTTTTCTTAGCATAATGTTTTTTTAGTTTTATCCTTGTCCTAGTATAAGTATTTAGTCCCTTTTTATTGTTGAGTAGCATTCCATTGTATTGAGTTGATGTGTTTATGCATTCACCCATTGGTGGACTCTTAGATTGTTACCAGTTTTTGGCAATTATGAATAAAGCTGCTTTCAACATTCACATGGAAGTCTTTGTGTGGATATGTGTTTTTATTTCTTTTGGTTAGGTAATTAAGGTTGCAATTGCTAGGTTATATGGCAAATTTATGTTTATCTTTTTAAGAAATTGCCAATGCTTTCCAAAGTGGTTACAGCATTTTATTTCCCTCCACCAGTTTATGAGGGTTTCCATTTCTCCCTATCCTTCCCAACATTTGTTTATTGTATATCTTTAGAATGTAGAATCACCATTCTAGAGTTGTGAAATAGTATCTTGTGAATTTGATTTGCATTTCCCTAGACTAATCATGTTGAGTATAATTTCATGTACCTGTTAGCCATTAATATATCTTGCTTATATGATATAGAATGTCTATTCAAATCTTTTGGTCCATTTTTTGAATTGATTGTCTTCTCATTGAGGGTTATATATATCTTTACCAACTGAACAACACCCCATGCACATTGACCTCTCTCTTGCTCTTTGTCATTCCTTTTTTTTTTTTTCCCAGTACTTTGTACTTCCCTAAATTCTTTTTTCTCCTCAAGGTCTAGTTCAAATACCACCCTCTTTTTGAGGGCTTTCCTGCTTAGCTGTTACTTATACTTCTGACTTTCCTGGCCTCTTAGACGAATTATTATTTGTCCCTTGAGATTTAATACTTAATTATTTTAAAAAGTAGAAAGATCTTGGCATTGATGAACTTAAAATTTGCACTTTGGAATATTGAGTTTCTGATGTGGATATAGTAATTTATGATTTTTCTGAGGCATGAATTTGAATCAGTTGTGTATTACTTTTCAAGGGTGGTCTGAGGAAGTAAGTCAGCCAGTAATTGAGGTTAGCCACTGCCTAGGATTCTCCGTATGAGGCACATTATTTGCCACAGACTTATTTATAAATTTTAGGGTTTTTTTTTTTAAGGTCTGCAGGCTATCCTTTATCAATTTCAGTGGACTGACATCTTGAATTATAAAAATTGTTTTCATGTATAACTTATATCCTCTACTAGATTTTGTAATCATTCACTTATTCAGCAATCATTTACTGTCTACTATGTTAATAACATTGGTTTTGTCACTAAGTGTGTGACCCCACGTATGTACTTAGGCATCTCTGTTTTCCTTGTATATATCAAAAAACAAAAGCATCTATCTCAAAGTTGCTGGAGGATCTAGTGAGATATTTTGAAAGCACCTGCAGTAGTATCGGCACTTGGTAGCGGCTCAGTAGACATTAGATGTTACTATGTGCAGTTTGTGATAAGAACCAAAGATGCTTTGGTGCATAAGACTGACAGGGTCCCTTTTTTTTGTAGAGTGCACAATCTGGTGGGAAATGGAGACACAGAACAAGTAATTAGATAGGTGAAGAGCACTACTAAGGAGAAATAAAATGTCTATTTCTCTGTGTTATCTCACGGGGGAAATGATGGTTAATTGAGGGGATAGAGATGGGGGAACAATAGATCAAAACTGTAAGGGAAAGACCGAGTTAATGAAATGATTCCTCTAATACAGAGTTATATTAGAAGCCTAACAGTATGCATATGTATAACTTGTTTTATCATGCTTTGGAAAATTGTGCTACAAGAAGTGTCGTATCAAAAAAAAGTGTGGTATCAGTATGCAAGTCTGTTCTCAGTTTAGAGATGCAAAAAGTACATTTTCAAAGTCTGGAATATAATTTGGAAGGGCAGAATGAAGCGTTTGACTTTCTCCCTTAGTATTGCAACTTTGTTAAATATCAGGACAAACCAAGATGTGGACTTGATGGTGGTGCTTCTGGTGATTAAAATTGTGAATGTATGTGTTTAATAAATTTTGCCATACAATTTATGAGAAATGCAGATTTAGTGTTTTCATATATGTTTGTGATGGGTCAAATATTGACTTATATATCATTCTTCAAAGTATATGTGGATTATTCCTACTTTAAGGTCTGTATGCTGGACTATAAGAAAATTTGGTATTTAGTTCAAAATACTCAGTGCTGCATCAGTTATTTCTTATTCTTTATACTTTTTAATATAAATACGTATAAAATTTTGCTACTCTATACTTAGATACTTTTACTGAGATTTTTTTTGGAGAATAATTTTATTTGTATCTAACTACTGGTAAACCTTCTGATAAGATCATAAGTGTATGATTACATGAAATGTTTTTTATTATGACTATAATGAGCATAACTTATTTATAGACTAGATACATTACTGAAAAATTTTGTATAGTGTAAATATTTAGAGGTTAAGTCATTTTTCCTTTAAGATTAGAGCTCCTTTTATGAGGAAAAATAGTCCCTAAGATATAAAAATCGCAGTAAAAATAATGCCAAAAAATTTTTAAAGTAATATTTTAAGGAACATTGAAATTAGAAATTAATATTTGTAGATTTAAAAGTAAGTAGATATCAGCCTTTAATATTAAGCCAAATGTTAAAATATTTATGAAAATACTGTCTTGTTTGCTTAAGTTTTCAATTTAATTTCTCAAAATAGTTAAAATATACGCACAACATAAAGTTTAAAAAGTACAAAGAGAAAGATGAAAGATGAGAAATGTTTCCTGCTATTATCTAGTCACTTAATTTTTTTCCCTTTAGGCAAACACTATTACTATTTCTAGCAAATTCTTTCAGTGGGGTTCATGAATTTATGTATAGCATATTTGTTGCTTTAAAAATTTCCCCTATTGTCTATTTTAAATGGAGCCTTTGACTATACCTCTATCCCAAATTTAAATACTTTACTATCCCAAACTTTTAGAACTTTGTTCTAAAAGGCTCTTGTAATTGGAAAGAGTTGTACCTTTATGAAATGCTTTCATAAAATTGTTTGGGTGGTTGGTTACTTAGAATTTATATTGTTTGTACTTTTTCTTTTTTAAGATTTTATTTGAGAGAGAGAGAGTACAAGCAGGAGGAGCGATAGAGGGAGAGGGAGAAGCAGGCTCCAGGCTGCATGAGGAGCTCAACATGGAGCTTGATCCCTGGACCCTGAGATCATGACCTGAGCTGAAGGCAGATGCTTAACCAACTATAAGCCAGCCAGGCACCCCTGTTGTTTGTACCTTTTCATATTTAAAACTTTGCTTAAAAAAAAAAAAAAGATTAAACCTAGCTAAAACAGCACTTTCATACCTCTTTGATAAACCTAATAGTCTTATGGGATAGACAACTAGATATTACCATCCCTGTTTTAAAAATCTGTAAAAGGAGGTTTAAAAAGTTCATGCAGTGACAGACCTGGGATTTGACTCTTGTCTTTTTGGGCCTTCAGCCCATTTCTTTCTACTATATTCCATTTCTTTGACCAAGCCCAGGGTCCTGACTTACAATACAGTATTCTTTCCATGATTCCCATAGCTACTGCTTTTGTATATCTTAAATTGAGCTGAATCTATGAAATGTCTGATTGTTTATTTACCACTAGGGGTGTTAACACTTGGAACAATAACTCTGTTCTTTTTGATTTTCACTGTAGTCTCTGCAAGTTGTTGACGGTGAACAGCCACTGCGTTCTTTTCTATCTAAATATTAAGCCCCATTAAAGGATCATTTTCATAATTCATGATTTCTTTGAATGCTTATTTTCACTTACTGAGTTTTCTTATATTTGCTTTACCTATATTTAATACCTTAGTATAATTAGGCAAGCACTTGGTCTGAATTCTATTGAGATTTTCATTTTGTATTCTTAAAGTTTTTTATACATAAAGTCTGGAATGGAAAAGAAAATTATTGACTTGGAATATTTATCACTCAAGTTACATTTCTGGTTTTGGTTTTTGAAACAGGATTCCTTCTATTTCTGAAGTAATAAGCAGCACAGTGGTTTTCTTTGTTAGAAAACTAATTATGATAACATTGTAAAATTAATATTCTTTTTCATTAATGAGTTGTTAAAACTCAGCCATTTTGGGGCGCCTGGGTGGCTCAGTGGGTTAAGCCTCTGCCTTTGGCTCAGGTCATGATTTCAGGGTCATGGGATCAAGCCCCACATGGGGCTCTCTGCTCAGCAGGGAGCCTGCTTCCCCACTTGCCTGTCTGCCTACTTGTGATCTCTCTCTCTCTCTCTCTCTCTCTGTCAAATAGATAATAAAATCTTAAAAAAAAAACACCTCAGCCATTTGATTGGGCTTGTTTCTTATCAAAACCACACTTAAATCAATCTGTACACCTATTGTTATCTTGCATAAGTTACTTCAGGCTTTTTCATCTGTTAAATGGGCATGCTGGTAATACCGTGTGCTATTCTAAGAATAAGATATATGTAAAACTGCTCTGTAAATTGTAAAATACACAAATATGAGATATTTTTTATTAAACTTGTTCCTATTAATGCAATTTTGGTGGCCTAATTACAGTTTTTATTATCTTAGGAAATATTTCTCAAGGATCTCAGTATTGTTTATGTGCCAGACATTCAATAATCAGTTTTAGTCTATTAGAATTTTTAATCCTAGTTTTAAGTTATTTATTATGGAAAAAAATTTTAAATGCATTAGAGAACTTCAATTACACATTATCTTTGGCCAGAGATGAAGGTCTAAATTCTAAAAGTTTTACAATTGTACAGTGCCTTTCTTTTACAAGTAATTAAAAAATTTAAAGATGTAAAGTTAAATTTGGAAATTCAAAGTTTGAGTTATTTGTAAGCTATCCCTTAGGTGGCTTTTGTTGTTTTATGGTAAAAACTTTACTTTTCACCTTTATTCCCAAAGTTCCACTGATACTCAGGCAATTGAGGTCAATAATAATAGAATTTTATTTTAATTAATGGTTACCGATTCTCTGTGTGACACTATTTCAGTTAGGGCGTGTTGCTGTTCCACGATGTCTCAGGCCTAAACTGAGGAGACTCAAATGACTGGGTGAGACGTGAATGACTGGGTACCAGAATCCTCTGGAGGCTTCTTTACTTACATGTCTGGTGCCTGGGCTATAATGACCTGAGAGTTGGGCTCAGCTGGGATTGATGACTGAACTCCACGTGGCTTAGGTTTCTCACCTCAGGGCTGCTGGGTTCCAAGAGTATGTGTCTGGAGACCTAACATTACAACAGAATCAGTAATGGGTAAGTAGCTGCTTACCCTTATTTGACCTTATCTTGGCGGTTGTCCTCTGTTACTTCCAACTGCATTCTGCTGGTCGTAAATGTATCTCCACGACTAGCCCTGATTCTAGGGGAGGAGAATTAGATTTTGTATCTTGAAGGGATTCTGGCAGGGTCACTTTGCAGAAGGCATGTGGGATATGAGATAATATAGTGACCATTTTGGAAAATACAGTCTGGTACACAATGTTCTGATTTTCAAATTTTATGTCTTAGTATCTACTGAATAGTGCCACTTGAACATTTCAATGACTTAAAATAAAACACTACTAAAACATACCTTTTCCTCACCTGTGCTCCTCTACCCCTACTCTCTCACAGAGTGAGAAAACTGCGTTTGTGTCTAAGTTAATGGTACCTCTACTATGCAGTTCGGCAAGCCAGATCTCTGCTTGCTGACAGCCTTTCCTTCTCCCCTAGATAAGTGAGATTGTTTCATTGATTTTCTTTCCAGGTGTTCATGGAATTCACATTTATTCATCCCTATTGTCACAGCTTTAATTTAGGCCATTGCCACCTCTTTAGGTTACTGTAGCATTCTATTTAACTTGTTTTTTTTTATTTAGTCCTTAGCTATATGAAGTGTGATTCTTAAGTCTCACACAATTGGCTTTGAAAAAGTAAACCTAGTAGAATATATACATCCAAAAGAATGTTATTTTTAAAGTATTCCCTAAATTTGTTCTTTTTAATAAATGTTTTTGTTTAAAGTTGCTTTCATTATCTCATATATATATATATATGTGTATGTATATATCCATAATTGATCAAGTCAGTGTTCTTAGTTGATCCTATATCATCTTTATAGTTTGGGTTACAGGCTTCTGGAGACTAATGAGAGTTATGTTCTCTTTTTCTAGAATAAGCTTACACACAATTTGAAATGGTTCAAAGAAGCACTAAAGTTAAGTTTTGTTTTGTGGTTACTTACCATTCTTCATACTTGGCTCCTTGCCAGCTGTGATTAATTGGTGGTTAGAATCTGATTCCCTTTCTAGAGATTTTTCCTTCTGTGGGGTTATTCATTGAAAAGAAACAAACAGGCAGGAAAGAACTGCAAACAATGAATTCCACAAATATTTCTGAATACTGGCACTATTATGATATTTGATGCATATCCTCCCACACACTGCTTTGAAGGAGACAGTAGTTTAGATGTATAAGTTCTAATGTGCTTATTAAAATATTCATTTCACTTAAAGGTCTTTCTTTAGATTACCAGTTTAGTTTGCATTGAGTAAATACTGTTGTTGTACAAACTATACTTAAGACAAAATGATGTCATGAGGAAATCTAAATCGTTCATAGTGTACAGATAATGGAATTTGTTGAAATGGTTATTTTGAAGTTTGTATTTGTATTTTCAATGGGTGAAAAGAAAGCTGCTAAGCAAGTTGATAGTAAGCATAATGTTATGAAAGAGAATATTTAATACACTTAGGAAATCAAGCATATAACTTGTATATAATCAGTTATTTTTCAGTAACTCTTTCCTGTTTATTAAGTCCTGTGCCTTATCAGTTGTGTTCACTTGGTTCCAGTTATTTAATGTACCTAGAAGGATTAAACTTGTATTTATTTCAAAGTACTTCAAATCTATATTTTTTATGCTAATTCCCAATGACCCATTTCCTCCAGTTTTAATCTTTCTATATATAATGCAGTGGTTGTGTTTCTGTAGTTTTCAAAAACTTTTATAAAACTAGTTCTGACGAAATAAGGAGAATTAATGGCTAGAGAAAAAGTAATTCCGAAAAGAATTTCAATAATAAAGTTTTTTAAAGGGCCAGAACTACATAGTTTATAAAGCTAAATATCGGTAAACAAATTCATCATCTGATTTTTAGCTTATTTCAGCTCAAAAGTATGACTTTTCTTATGACATCCAATATTGTCTATTTGCATTGTCTAGTGTTTCCAAAGCAGTGTAAAAAATATTTTGCTGTTTGTGGTCATCCTTGTCATGATTCTCACTTTTAACAGCAAAGTATTTCACAGTTAAGCACTATGTGGTTTTTAGTTTGAGTATGCTAATATTTCTTAATTTGATGCTTTACTATTTTTTTCTTCCAGGTGCGTTTTCTTTAATAATTGAGAATTAATTAGTTTACTTCTTGATTCTACTGTTGAAGGCCAACATGAGGCCAACTGTTTCTAAGCCCTAATTTATTAAAATAGTTGCCTCAAAAACTGTATTACTGGATATTCATTGTAAGAAAACTGAAAAGGAATTCCTTTTTAGCATGTACTCAAACACTAGTCCAAGGATTCTTATAAGTACAATATATGGATGGGTGAAACCAAAGCCATGGTGAATGAAATTCATCTGTCTTCCACTTGTTTCTTTTAACTGTGTTATAGCAATGATCTTAAACTTGTTTGGGTATCAGAATCCCCTTGAAGCTATGTAAAAACACTGACCGTAGGACTCCATACTAGAGTACTGATTTGGTACTTAACTAATTTAGTATGTCTGTGTGGGTCCTGGTGGTGGTGACGCTGCTGGTCCTGAGACCATACTTTGAGAAGCACTGCTTTATAATGTTTATCCTAGTAATTGTAGAATGAATTTTTCCATTCAGTTGCATTAGTTAGCAGAAGGTTGCTTAAATATAGCACAGTGTGTCCTGTGTAATACACTAAGACCAGAGAAACTAGTTTCTGGATCATTACTTACCAGCCATCTAACCTTAAAGTTATTATTTAACTAATTTGATCCATGGGTTCCTCCTCCATAAAATGAAGAGTTGTCCTTTGAGGATAAAATTAGGTATTGTGTGGGAAAATGTTTTAAACTCTACACTGCTGCACAAATATAAAATAGTATTGCATATTCTTTAAAAAATTTCAGCTTGTTTTAAAATACTGTGGCTAATTTCCAACGGAAGTGGATGGAACTAGAGGTATTATGCTAAGCGAAATAAGTCAATCAGAGAAAGATGATTATATGATCTCTCTGATAAGAGAAATTTGAGGGGCAGGGTGGGGAGCCGTGGAAGGTAGGGAGGGAAAAATGAAACAGGATGGGATCAGGAGGGAGACAAACCATAAGAGACTCTTAATCTCACGAAACAAACTGAGGGTTGCTGGTGAGTAGGGGGAGTAGGGTTAGGGTGGCTGGGTTGTGGACATTGGAGAGGGTATGTGCTATGGTGAGTGCTGTAAAATGTGTAACCCTGATGATTCACAGACCTGTACCCCTGGGGCAAATAATACATTATATGTTAATAAAAGAAAAGTAAAATACTGTGACTAGAGGGTATTATGCTAAGTAAAATAAGTCAATCAGAGAAAGATAATTACCATATGATCTCACTGATGTGTGGAATTTAAGACGCAAAGCAGAGTATCATAGGGGAAGAGAGGAAAAAATGAAACGATGAAACCAGAGAGGGAGACAGACTCTTAATCACAGGAAACAAACTGACAGTTGTTGGAGGGGAGGGAGGTGGAGGGATGGGGTAAGTGGGTGATGGACATTGGGGAGGGTATGTGTTGTAAAGAGCACTGGGTATTACATAAGACTGTCACAGATCTGTAGCCTGAACAAACAAACAAAAAATACTGTGGCTTATCGTACTGTTAAGTATTTTGAGAAGTACTTATTTTCTTCCTCCCCCTATTGCCCCTTGTCCTTTTAATCTTCATTACTTTTTAGTGATGATGTCTTTCAGTTTAAGTAGTCTCAAATGGGTAGGAAAGGAAACATGTTAAAATGAATATACAATCTTGTGGGACTTTAAAAATAAAAGGATTTTGTGGGACCAGAAAGATAACCATGCAAGCTATGTTGATAGTAGTCAGTGGGAAAAATTGTAATTATTTTGTGACCTTTAAAGATTTTATCAAAACATTTAAAGCTTTTTTACTGTGGGTTATAAATGTATATAGGGAAAGGAAAAAGTAAAACTCATTTAGTACAAGGTAATTTTAAACATTAAGAATATTGAGTTAAATTGTTTTATTTCTCTGTAAAAAAACTTATCTAAATCACTTTGAACACTACTTGCTTTGTGTAACTTTACAATATGGAGATAGAAAAATATAGTACTATCTGAATTAGAGAAACATTAGATTCAATATAGTTTATGTTGGGTATGTTTTATTAGACTATTTAAATATGGACATTTAGGGGCGCCTGGGTGGCTCAGTTGGTTGAGTGTCCAACTCTTGATTTCGCCTCAGGTCATGATCTCGGGGTCATGGGATTGCACACATGTCAGACTACACGCTCAGTGGGGAGTCTGCTTCTGCCCTGCTAAAAAAATAGATAAATATGGACTTTAAAAATAATGGAATCAGGGTGCCTGGGTGGCTCAGTGGATTAAAGCCTCTGCCTTTGGCTCAGGTCATGATCCCAGGGTCCTGGGATCGAGGCCCGCAATGGGCTCTCTGCTCAGCAGGGAGCCTGCTTCCTCCTCTCTCTGCCTGCCTCGCTGCCTACTTGTGATCTCTTTCACTCTGTGTCAAATCAGTAAGTAAAACGTTAAAAAGAATCATGGAATCACAGAATAAAATGGTTCATAGAGTCTGAAAAGATCCTTTGAACCCTAATGTTTTAGAGCAAAGGTCAGCCAATCTTTTCTGTAAAGGGCTTTTCAGGCCAAGAAGAAAAATCAAGGATGTTATGTAAGTACTTACATAATAAGAGAAAACAAATTTACGCAGAGAAAGAGAAAGAAATTTACACAGATTTTTTATTGATGAGATTCAAAATAATCATAATTGAGTATAAATTTTGTAATCTTGGTCTAATGAGAATTCTCTTAGGTGGAGTAACATTACTTTTCACTGGGTTTGAAGGTCAGTGTACCCTATCATCAAATTGATAGCAGATTCTTAGCTGTAAAAACTATTCTTAAACTCAGGAAAACAGTGGTGGGTGGCTTTGGCATGTGAGCCATAGTCGTTGACTGATGTTTTAGAATATAAGATACTTTTGCCATCATCTAGTAGTGAAGTGACAGGTTTCCCAACCTGTCACATGGTTATTTAGTAATAGGTGTTGTCAAATCATAGTGGTATTTAAAATGTACTATTTCTGATGTTCTTAACTGATACTTATTAATCATAATACCCTATTTCCCACTGATTTTATAAATGGAAATTCACCTTCTACAAAAACTGCTGCCTTACCCCTTCCCCTACTTTACATTTTTTTCTGCCTTGAATTTTAGCAATACTTCAGCTTCTTAAATAATAACGATAATATTTTAAAATGAAAAATAGGGTTTTAAAAATTTTAATGAAGATTTGGGGGCAGTTAATATATTTTCCCTTCATCTGTACTGTATTTTTAAGGTGATATAAATTATTTTTAATTACATGTATTGGTGACCTGTACCGTTTTTTAATATCAGACATTGTGAGCTTTTATTAAGTATTATTTTAAATATCTACAGTTACTGTTTTCATATTGTCCCCCTTCCACTTCTGCCACTGGTAAAATGGAAAGAGCTTTAGTCCACAGAGGACTAGACTGAAACACCAAATATCAAATGCTCGGCACAGACTAGGTATTGAATAAATTGTGTATGCATGACAAAGTAATTTGACAAAACCACTTTATAAAGGGCTTAATATGGTCTCTGGATGACTTTTAGTAATTATTAAATTATAGTCTAGTAGTTTCTTTTAATACCAAATTTAAGATATTTGCGCAATATTTGTAGATACATCTATGTAACAGAGTGGTTAAGAAACCACTATCTGGAATTAGATTATTCACTTGCGAAACCTTATTAGCCATACACCCAAACCATGCAGCCCTTGAGCAGATTAACCTCTTTGTGTTTCACTTTCCTCATCTTTAAAATGAAAATGCTAGTACAAACCTCATAGGGTTACTGTGAGACTTAATTATGTTAGTACATAGTTTGTTCTCAACAACTATGTGTTACAATAATAGTAATTATAAACGTTATATTTGAAAGTTTTTCTTTCCAAATTTCAAACAGGTTTAATTAATTAACCAGACACCCCTGCCCCCCCACCCCCCCACCCCCAGCATCTCTGTTAAATTCAAGGGTCTTTTATTATAGGTAGGATTTACCTGATTTACCTCATTTTATAAGTTATAAACAACAAAAAAGAAAATTTCCCATTGAACTGGGCATGTGTATTTTATAGTGCTTTATGTAGTCATAAGTAGAAAAATTGGTTAAATATCAGCTCATGTACATGGTCAAGAAATTATAGTCCTGGTCTGATATCTTGAGGTAATCACAAGAGTGATGTGTTGAGTTTTGTTTGTTTTTTTTTTACCCCTTACTGAACATTAACCCTATATTTTATAACTTGAATACATAATATTCCATTCTTAATATTAATGCTTCTGGTTAGTGTAGTTACTTGACCAAAAAGAAATCTACTTTGAGAAAAGAAATTATTGGGGAATTAGTAATTCTCAGTTGTACTTATCCTTTTGGTTATTAATATATATTCTTTGTATAATTTCATTAAACTATATTGTATAAATTAATGCATTTAGCAAGAGAATTTTAGTATGGAATTTCTTTCGAATTTACATTCTTCCCAACTTCTTGTAGAAGTTACAAATGAGTTTATAAAGCCTGTAATCAAATTACTTAGTGGTCTTTCTTTTGTCATGTTTTCTAACATATGTTTCTTTTTTCTCCCCAGAGGAAATAAAAGCGGAAACTGAAAAACAGAGGTTTGTGGGGTTTCTTTTCTTTAGTTAAAATAATTTGCAAACATATCAACATTGGCTAAAATAGTAATACATTCATCTATATGTGGCAAATTTTCTGTATGTGATCTTTATAATAAAACTAATAAAAAATGGCTTAAGAAATATAAGCAAAAAGATCTCATAAGTAAGTAGATAAGGGTATTTCTGAAATACCATATGATATGCTTTAAAGTCTTTGCTTAAAAACTTTAATTCATACTTAGATTACTAAATAATTATTTTGTAATTTAAATATGTTTTAAGTAATTAAATAACTAATTTATTTGATTTTCTTGCATTTAGTTACAGCTCTGGCCACTAGCTTTTGACGTGTAGCAAATCAAAATTTCCCTGGGGTTTGGTTACCTTCATGAAATATGGGAAGATGAAAGTTGGTTTAGCAAAATTCCCTTTAGAACTGAAACTTTGTGTTTTTGTATGAGTTTATCATCAATATGAAAAATGTGTTATTCTATTCAGACTCTTCTCTTTCCTTTAGTCCTCCTCATGGAGAAGCGAAAGGTGGATCAGGCACCCTTCCACCAGTGAAATCAAAGACAAATTTTATTGAAGCAGACAAGTACTTCTTACCCTTTGAATTGGCATGCCAGTCCAAATGTCCCCGTATAGTTAGTACATCTCTTGATTGTTTACAGGTATGTGTAAAATGTCATTATCTAAAAACTATTTAATTTGAATGTGTTTCTAAACATTACTCACAATTGGTGATTCAGACATTTTCCATGAAAGCCTTGAATATTCTTGTGATGAGAAACCAAATGGGTGCTTATGTGTGAGAGAGATAAAATAATAGTTGTAAAAAAATGTTCCTAGTTTTATGGTAAATCATTATTAGTTAGCTTAGTGAGACGCATTATCTTTACTAAGTGTTGATTTGGACTCATTTTCCATCAGTGAGATGCAAGAACAGTAAGACTTTTAACCTCCTGCTGAATTTACTTATATCATGATTTGCAATGATTTTACTAAATCATTTGCAAATGATTTTACTAAATGCTTGCTGTTTTATTTAAAGCAATAGGTTAATATTGACAGTTTAGTATTTATATTCACTGTTGGACTTTAGCTCTGATTTTCATTTATGTCAGAAAAATTCCTGAAATCTTTCATCCTGTTTTATTTACATGCACACACACAGGATTCGCTTAAGACTTAAGATACTTGTAAAACTTCCAGATAGAGGGGTCCTTCTCTTTTCAGGTATTTTCACTGAGAAATTATACCTATTGAACTAATAATTCAGTGGCTAGGAAAAGACTATATTCATATGAGTTTTTCAGAAGATAAAATTCATTTGATTTGTGACCTTGTTTTTCCTGAAAAATATCTAAAGCTTTCAGGGCTATAATGGATGATGAATGAACAAATCTATGATTTATTATAGCCACGCATGGAAATTGGGTTTTCTCCATTTTTACAGATTGGATGTGGAAAGAAATTTTGAGTCATTTAAATATGTTAATATAGCTTTCACAAAAGCGTTATCACTAGTGGTTAGATAGAATGCGGTAAGCTATTCTGATTCATCAGAGGTAAGGTCTAAGGCCTGGCTTTCTCAAAATATTGCCCGATGGTTTTATTGTGGTTATGAATGTAAATAATTTTACAAGTTTATAGCTAATAAAGTTTTCTTCAGGAAAAGTTGGTATAACCTAGGCTTTGATTTGATTTTACTTTAATGTTTTTATGTAAAATTTAATATGTAGTGAATTATATATTACAACTTTAATGTATATTTAATTAGCATATATATTAGCTGAATGGGGATCTTTGTTTTCTTTTCCCATTTCAGAAACTTATTGCTTATGGGCACTTGACTGGCAATGCTCCAGATAGTACAACACCAGGCAAAAAATTAATTGATAGAATTATTGAAACAATTTGTGGCTGCTTTCAAGGTCCTCAAACAGATGAAGGAGTTCAGTTGCAAATAATAAAGGTAATTGATTATATAGTGAATTTGTCATTCACAATCTCTATTTTTTAAAATCAGAAGCCATTTATCTTGGGAATATTTGGAAAGGTAATTTTTTGTGCTTCTCAGCTGTAATAGAGGTCATTTAGTTGCTTTTAGACACCATATGAGGGGGTTTTGTTGAATGTCAGGATTTCACTAGAAGATTCTATTATATTCCAAGTCTGTTATTTTGAAG
Organism: Ailurus styani; assembly: GCA_002007465.1. Lineage (NCBI taxonomy): Eukaryota > Metazoa > Chordata > Mammalia > Carnivora > Ailuridae > Ailurus > Ailurus styani. The sequence goes on along the minus strand of LNAC01000131.1, from coordinate 3,337,094 downwards.
GTCCCAATTTAGGCTTGCTTGTGCCCCCAGAGTTTTTCAGTTTCTGGGATGTTGACTATATACATATTCCATCTTCTGAGCTTTAGGGCCCATGTGATGGTCTTTTGACCCCTCTAGTTTTTTCTCTACTTCTGGACCCCTTACAGTCTGCCCTCTAGACCCAGACTTCACCATGTGAACTATTTGTGTACCAGCTTTCCTGATTCCCTTTTACCTATTCATCTGCTAAACCTGCTTAGCCAAACTTCGTGCCAGGTTTGTGCTGTAATATACCTGGATGATTAAACTCCTTTAAAGAAAAATCACTCAGTTGTTTTTTCAGTCTCTTACAAATTTTGAATTCTTAACATGACTACTAATGGTAGTGGTGATACATTTATATATCAGTAAAATTTTCTTACACTTTTAGTATCTTTGAAATCATTTACATTAATCAAGTGTTTTTCCTGTGTGAATATAGCCCCTACTGAGCCTTTCAGTTTCAATATCTGTTTTCACTTCACAAGTCATATCTTTATTCTAAAAAAGCTACCCAGTCATTTGGCCTGTCATTTGCAGTTTCATATCAGTCATGGTTTATTTAGCATATACTCAATGTTGACTCTACATAGCATTGTACAACATAAAAGGACAAGGGAGTCCTTGCCCTTGAGAAATTGCAAATACCCTAATATATGAACATTCACTTAAAGTTGTTGAATTTGTTGGAAAATTCACTTAGGAGTATTTTAAATGCTTTATTTTAATTTAATCTGATATTTTAATGCTTTATTCTATTTGTAAACCTCTTCAACAACAACAGCAGTACATTTATTAAGTCTGGTCTATAAGAAAGAGCTCAGAAAAATTTGGGAGTGAGTAGGAAATTGTGTATCCTCCAAAGTTGACATTCTCATTTGACAGATATATCATATGAAGCATATCTGTGTTCTGTTGTAACAGAGTTAATGCTGTGCATCTTAAGAAACTAAGTAGTATTTTTATTAAAAGGAAACCTGGGTTGAAACAGTATGATTGAATAGTTTTCTAGTGTTCTGGGTTTGGATTATTTGGAAGTTACTGCCAGTTGATGATATATATTCAAGGCTGGTAGAAATTCTCTTGGTATATACTGAAAATTCTGTTAGCGTGTACCTGAAAGTGGTAACGGTGTCTGAAAATACTCATACTTTTGTGCTGAAACTGGCTGTAGAAAATTTTTCAACTGTGTCTTTCTTTTTAAAGGCTTTACTTACTGCAGTAACATCTCAACACATAGAAATTCATGAAGGAACTGTACTGCAAGCTGTGAGAACATGTTACAATATCTATCTAGCAAGCAAAAATCTCATCAATCAGACAACAGCCAAAGCTACTCTTACTCAGATGCTAAATGTTATCTTTGCACGCATGGAAAACCAAGCAGTAAGTATTAAAAAGAGAGCTTTAGAGAATACCACTGGCATTTGGGCACCTGGGTGGCTCAGTGGGTTAAAGCCTCTCCCTCGGCTCAGGTCATGATCTCAGGGTCCTGGAATCGAGGCCCGCAATGGGCTCTCTGCTCAGCAGGGAGCCTGCTTCCTCCTCTCTCTCTGCCTGCCTCTCTGCCTACTTGTAATCTCTCTCTCTGTCTTATAAAAAAAAAAAAAAGAATACCACAGGCATCAAATATAGGAAAGAGTTTATAGAGAAATTACAGTGAAATCTTTTGTGCTTGTAGAGAAGAATATTTTCATTTACCATTCTACTTGAGATCTGTGGTATTATTTTGTTTTGAGGTTTACTGACTTGTTTGACTTTGGAAAAAATATATTTTTAGTGGGTCACAAGTAGAATTTGAAAGCTATTTATTGTAATCATCCTCATGGAAGTGTGTATGAATTGATAATATTTTTATTATACTCAAGCTTAGTAGATCAGTTTAATGTAGATATAAAACTACCTAATTTGATCTATTCTGCTATAAAATGTTTTAGTCATTGAGTCCTTTAAAAATAAAATACATATCTATATTCTGGAAGTATGTTTTGAGGAGATAAGAGATCAGCCAAAGAATCATTTGTACATATTTTTAAATTGTTCAGGTCTTCATAATTACTGATCAGCTTTTAACTTTTTTTGAGCCCATTTTAAACTTCAGATATTAACAGAGAGATGTCCTTTACCCCCTTTCCTTAATGCCAGCATCTTATATAATCATATTATAATAATCAGAGGCAGGAATTGACACTTGTACATTACTGTTAAATAAACTACAGATCCTACTTGTATTTCACCAATTTTCCTACACGTGTCCTTTTTTTGTTTCAAGATTCAATCCAGGATCTGACATTGTACTTAATATGAATTTAGTAGAGGGTAGGGATGTTGCTAAATACCCTGAAGCACACAGGACAGCCCCTTTCCACAGCAAAGAATTATCTGATCTAAAATGTCAGTAGCACTGATGTTGAGAAACCCTTGTTTAGAAAGTATGAAGTCTATAGAAAATGTTTAAAGGTTTATTTTCATGCAGTAACATTTTTTTTAAGGATATTGCTAGAGTTTCTAAAACTCTGGAATAAATAGAACTAGAATTCAACACCATGCTTATATATAATGCCAAAGCATGTGCTTGCTCTGCTAAACCATAGTGCAGATGTGTTGATGTTTAGGCTGAGGGTGGGAATGCATTGCAAGCCATAGGTTCATCACTGCTAATTTGGGAATCGACTTTCTTGTGAATAGGCTAAAGTATTGGTCTGAAAATTCTGTTCCGATTCCAACTGTGCATCTAGTCGTGCCCATCAGTTTCCGTATCTGTGAAATACGGGATTTAGACCATGCATTTTATAAGGTTCTTCCTACCTTTTGAGCATTAAAGTATTTTAATTTAAATTTATTTTATAAATTCATATAATTAGTTCTGGTATTTCCACATAAACTTGAATATTACTAAGAAATATGAAATGTTCATTTTTGGCACAGTAAAGTATTTACCTTTGTGGAAATTAACTCTGTGAGAGTCATTCTTATTAGGCCATGAGGACCAGAAGAGATGTGTCTAAAAGCAATAAAGTGCTAAAAAATGAAATCCTGTGATTCTGATCATTACTTTAGCATCTTATAAGTACGCCAGTTTTATAGGTGGTATTATATATATAATAATGACAGGTCTTCTAAAACAAAACTCAACATTTGTTGATACAGTTTTTCTTCCTTATTAAGATGACTGAGCAGAGACATTTAAGTACACATTGCTATTTTATTTATTAAGTGCAATTTTATTTTTTTAATTAAAAAGAGGTTTGACAACGTGTCATAACATGTTACACTGAAAATTCCTCCCACTCTTGTTTCTTACTTGTTCATTTCCTAACCCCTACTCCCTATAGGTAACTATTATTATTAACTATTTTCTTGTATATTTAGATTTTATGTATGTATGTATGAGTAAAAATGAGCATGTGTTTAATTTCCACTTCCACTTTTTTCCCCTCCCTTAGTGAAACTTTAATTTTTGGAAAATCCACTATTGGCAATAATCCAATTATTATTCCGAGGCTATTAAAATTTATTTTAGTTTTTAAATTTTGTTTTGTTTAGGTTATACATTCACATGACTCAAACAGCAAAAATAGTGGAGAAGATAAATACTGAAAGACTTCCATCTCTGTTCTTATGTACCAGTTTTCATCCCTCTAAGAAGTAATCACTGTTACTTGTTTTTGTGTGTTTTTAGTATATTTTATGTTCTTTGCTTCTGATGTATAAAGTGTTACCTTATATATAAAGGATTTATAGTTCAGTTTAACATTATCCCTCCAAGTTTTAAATAACTCATTTTATTAATACTGGAAATTATTTTATTTCTTTCCAGTTGCAGGAAGCCAAACAAATGGAAAAAGAAAGGCATCGGCAGCATCATCATCTGTTGCAGTCTCCAATAAGCCATCATGAGCCTGAATCACCTCAACTTAAATATTTGCCACCTCAGACTGTTGATCACATGTCCCAAGAACACGAAGGGGACCTTGATTCCCATACAAATGATGTGGATAAAAGCCTTCAGGATGACACAGAACCCGAAAATGGATCTGATATTTCCAGTGCAGAAAATGAACAGACTGAAGCTGATCAGGCAACTGCAGCTGAAAGTAATCTTTTTGAGGAGGGGTTGTGGGGCATGTGCGTGTGTTAAGGGAAGAGTGTAGGTCTGCATATTTGGGAAAGAAATGTGGGAAGGGTAGTATGACTTAATGGACATCAGACACATTATGATAATGTGGATTTTTCTGTCCTACTTGGTGAAGTTAATTGACTTCAACACACAAGACACCTATTAACAGTACTTTGCATTCATTGGTATCTCATGAGTAGTATGATTTACAGACTTGTTTTGGAGGAGATATATGTTACTAAAAGGGTCATAATGTCTGTTAACATGTTATAATAGGAACTTGAGTTTTTTTCTTAAAATTAGTTTCACAGCCAACAAAAAAGACCTGTTTATTTAGTAAGGTTCTGGAATATGACTGAAAGTTTCAGAGCATCAAAATGTTATTGGTTTGGAAAAATATTAGGGTCTATAAAGTACTAAAATTAAATATAAAAAGAAATCTTTTGAGTAACCAACTACCTGACATACAAAAATATTTTTATATCCTGATGTGTAGTAATCACTAAAATTGAGGTGTTCTCCGATTGTATTTTTCTAAGTAAATTTTTCTAAGAAAAGGGTGGGGCTCCTAGGCAGCTCAGGTGATTAAGCATCTGATTCTTGGTTTTGGCTCTCTGGTCATGATCTCAGGTTTATGAGATCAGGCCCCGAGAGTTGAGTTGGGCTCTGGGCTTTGTGCCCATCATGGAGTTAGCTTGACATTCTTTCCCCCTCCTCCTCCCACTCTTGTGTCTCTTGCTTTCTCTTGCTCTCAAATAAATAAATATAATCTTTTTTGAAAAAGGGTTGCAAGATAACAAAAATTACATTTATTTATTTTACTAATTTGTTTTTCTTAAAATAATCATATGAAGTGATTTTTCCCCCCCAAACATTATTTTGAGCTTTAGCTATTCTAGGGAATTTGGTTGTTCCCTTTGTTCCTTCTTAGGTTGGTGTCAAAAAAATGATGGAAATTCTCGTGCCTGTTCACTGTGTTTGTGTGGAGGTAGGGTGGTTAGGGCTTAGTAACAGTTTATCTGAATTCTAGATTTTTCTTTGAGAAAAGACTTCTGTAATTTATATTCAGTTCTTGATTTTTTTTTTTAACCACATCTTTTTTATAACAATAGTGGCGTGAACATCAACAGTGGCATGATTGGATGCCTTTTCACTATTTCTCATAGTGCTTTACTACTTACTTTAAAGGGGGTAATTTTGATAAATCCAACCACAGTACTCAAATTAATAGTAAATCTGTTCTAGTCTGCCCTTGCCTGAATTTCACCTACTTTACTGTGAGTTTATAAAGAAGCTGATTGAAAGGGCTAATCTCTAATAAAGCTGGGGCTTTATTTATTCCTTCATTTCTTCATGAATTCGGTAAACATTTATTTGGCATACTGTGTCTTAGGCACTATGTAGGACTTGGGGTTAAAAAACTGATGGAGATAAAAACATTGTTCTTAGGGTACTCATGGTCTGCCTGGATGGTCAGATGTATAAATGATGTATAATGTGGTAAATATCCTGAAAGTGGCATGCACAAGGTAATTCTGCTGAGGAGAGTTAGGCAATACCTTTGTAGAGAAAGCTTTTTTTTAGTTGAATCTTGTTGGATAGGAGTTGGAATTGGCTAGCTAGGAAATTATCTGATAGAAGAAACAACGTGGGCTGAGACCCAAGGAATGGAAGCATCTACTGTGTACGAGTCACATAGGATACAGAATTATAAATAAAGCATAACTCACTGTAGCATAGTAATGATTACTTTGGCCCTATGGGTGTTTTCTCCCAGTAGTTGATAAAAAATGAAAATTCTGCCTGAGAAGCATTGGTTAAGAGTGCTCTGATGTTCGATTATCTGCTTTGAATTCTCTATCACTTCTCTACACTTCTCTCTCACTAATTGGTTATATGACTTTGGACATAATAGTTAACTTCTCTAATGATTTCCAGTGTGTAATATTACTGTTACTCTAATCTATTTCTGTTAGATTATTTGTGTGAGAATTGACTCTTGATTCACTAGTTATTTTATACACATATTAGTGACTGTGTGTATTTAGTTTTGTTGAAACTAATTTTCAGATTCTAGATAATTTTTAGCCAACTAGAGCACAGAAATATAAAGCTTAGGGCCGCTGGCTGGCTCCTCAGTGGAATGTGTGACTCTTGGTATCAGGGTTGAGTTCAAGCCCCCCATGTTGGGTATAGAGATTACTTAAAAAGTAAAACCTTAAAAAAAAATACAAAGCTTAAGGCTGGTGGAAGAATTACCATGACAAAGTATTTATATATTTTTACTCTACTAAAAATTTAAGTGTTAATGTATTTGAGTTTTTTATGAAATAAATTTACTGATCTGATATGCTTATTTATCAAATTTCCCCTTGTGGCATACAGTTTTTTATAGAATGTAGCAAACATAGATTAGTAGCAGTGAACAATAGGGAGGACAGGCTTCTGGAAGACAAAATCATAAGTAATGGTCCGTTATAGTAGTGTGAGTGGGGATGAGTGTGTTAGCACTATCAACTAATACGCAGTTCGATGCCATTTGGAGTAGGGTCCCAGATCCCAAAGCATCCTTAAGTGCTAATTTGCCTTCCTGAGATATTTGCAGCATTTCAAAGAACCCAGTAGAAATCCTATTTTTATCTGCAAGCTAACTTTGGAATGTCAAGTTTTATCAGTTTCTCTTAAGCTGTTCAGAAGTTCTGATGGGATTTTAAATCTGTTTTTGATTATTGAATTGGGGAATGAATTCTTTTTTACTTGTTAAATTTAGTTTTACATTGGATATGTAGATTCTTTGGGGGAAAGAAAGAATAAGGGCGGGAAAGCACTGGTGGACACCCAGATAGCCCTATGTCTCTTCTTCAAGAACCTCAAAAATATTAAGGCACAATGATGAGCTTGTTACTACTGATGAACTGAATCAGTGTAGGCTCTAATAACATTTAATATATACTTAAAAGAGTGTCAGATGTGTTAGAAATATTTCATTCAAAATACTTTAAAGTGTTTGGCTCCTAAAGGAATAATCTAGAAAATTTACTTAAGTTGAATCATCATTTAATAGTTTGTCAGGTAAATAATTTTTCAAATTGATTTGCGTTTATAAAATATTTTTAATTTGGTCTAGTTATGAATTTTGAAGGATTAACCTGTTATCGCTTCTAGTTTCATATGTCATATTTTCTTTAATTCTTAATTTTTAAGGAAAGTTTTTAATTTTAAATGTTCAGTAAAGTTTCCAAAAAATTAAAATAATGTTTTCTTGGATTTTTCTTTTTTAAAGCGTTATCTAAAAATGACATATTATATGATGGAGAAAACCACGACTGTGAGGAAAAGCCACAAGACATTGTACAGAGCATTGTAGAAGAAATGGTGAACATCGTTGTTGGAGGTAGTGTATTTCACTCAAAACTAGTTTTTTCTGTCTTTGAATATTTCATCCCACTATGGAGGCTATTTATATAATGTGTGGAGCAAAAATATAAGCTTTCTCAAATTGGAGTGTGTATAGGAAAAATATTTAAATATCTTTAATCATAGAACAGTTACTCCCTTTTTTCTCCAGGTTCAATTATAATCTTTTATAAAAACCCATTGATTCCCCTACTGCATTAAAAGAAAGTTGATGCCATTTCATTTTTTTGTTTTTGTGTTTGGTGGCAGAGATATATTCTTTATTTTCCTAAATGTTCTAAACTTTAGAAAATACTGAAATTGATTTGCTTTTGAATATGCATATCTTTTTTGGAAAAATCATGCTTTCTTATACCTTTGTTATCATAATCAGTGTATAGTTGATATAAGGCCAATTCCTGTCTTATGGATTGTATTATAAAGATGTCTTAAAGTTTGTTAGGAATTTAACTCACATTTTCCATAAATAATATTATTTGTAGAGAGGATTAGATTTGAGACCAATCCACTGAAGCTTATTTAATTCATGGTATCTTGCACAGGACTAAGCATAGTACCTTGCTACATATACTTCTGGATGTATGATTAAATGTACAGTATGGCTCTTGAATGAGAATAATACTGTTTCAGCAATACCTAACTCCCACGTATAACATCATTCCTAAGAATATATTTTCTTCTTTAATGCAACACTAGAACCAGGCATTCGTCTGATTGCCTTCTCGTTTTTTCATCTTTTCATTCAGCAAATACTAAGGAAGTGCGTACAGTTGTGTGGCACTGTAGGAGGATACAAAAGTTAATCCAAGATAGACCAAGTGATAAGTGCCATTACAAAGAAACAGCTAACATCCTATTAAAATTCAGAAAAAAAGTGATTATTTCCAGCTAAAATGATCCAGGAGGGCTTCATGTAGGAGATGACACTTGAACTTAGACTGTATGGATTCACACAGGTATGAGGAGTGGTATTTGATGTATTGGAAGCTCTGTTGGCTCAAGTCCAAAGGAGAGGAGTTCCGCCAAACTACCCCCTGGGAATTGACGGTTGGTGGTTTGGCTGAAGTATAAAGTATGTGATGTCATATAGTAGAAACTAAAGTTAAAGAAATCTTGAACAAACTTACTAATTAAAGGTTTAAGATATTAGGCTTCATTCCATCATAAAATGAGTTACCATCAAGGATCTTTAAACTAAGAGATGGAATAATTAGAATCAGATTTTAAGAAACTGAGTGGGGAAGTAGAAAGTATAGTAGGAGACCAATGCAGTAACGGAATTCTCAGTAGGACAAAATGGTGGAAATGGAGAGGGAAACATGAATGAGAAGTGGGATAGTGAATGTTAAATCAAGAAGACTTTGCAACTGATTAAATACCTAGGTGAGAAAGAGAAATTATAAGGTGTGTCAAAGATCCCCAAGAATACCCCAGGGTTTTGTGATTCACTAGAAGGACTCAACAGGATTCATCATTAGTTATACTCACCATTAAAATTTTTACATGTGAAGTACAGTACAAAATCGTCAAAGAGAAAAGGCATATGGGGCAGTGTCTGGAGGAGATCAAGTGCACACTTCAGGAATCCTATCCTAGTGAAGTCACACAGGAGGTTCTTAATTCCTCCACATCAGATTGTGAGTGTTGACTACCAGGGTAGCTCATTAGACTCAATGCCCAAAGTTATGTCGGCTCCCTTTACTTGCAGTAACCCAGATCTCAGATTTCCAGAAGAAAAGCTGGTTTTCAGCGCAAACCACATTATTTGTGCAGATGGTTTAGGCACAGTGAGCCAGGCTTAACTAGTTCTGGGAATAGTGGGAACCTCCCAAAATGTAAGTAAGTTCCTGGATGCCAGCCAAGGGCCAACCTTGAAAGCAGGCCTTTCTGAGGATAGGCAGTCTCAGGCCTGCTGTGTTAACTCCTCTCTGCATGGGTGGTCTGCCAGTTTCACAGCCTAAATGGGTAGGTGGATACTTTAGAACTGGTAGAATTAAATCATGTTGGAGGAGAAGTTGGCTTAGGGAAAAAAGTACTGATTTTTATTTTGACTACTAAATGTGCTTCTGGTACACCATCCGTGTGGGAATTTTATGAAATACATAATAGAAATATAGAAATCTGCCCTAAGATATCAAGACAGGTGCTATAAATGGGAGTCATTCTGTTAAAATTAATAGTTGAGGCCATGATCTTGAGGAGTATGAATTTAAAAACAAACCAAAAAGCCCTTTAAACTGAGAATCAGGGAAAAAAGAGCATTATTTGTCCATGCATTCTTTAAAAGTTTAATAATAAATACGAGGGGATGGTAAATGGTATTCCATGAACCAAATTTGGCCCATTGCCTATTTTTATAAATAATGTTTACTTGGAACACATGCTTGTTTATGTTTTGCCTACAGTGGCTGTCTTTGCACTGCAGAAGTAGAGTTGAGTACTTGCAGCAGACCATATGGCCTGCAAAGCCTAAAATGTTTACTAACTGGCCCTTTGCAAAAAAACTTCACCAGTCTCGAATACATGTCAATTCGGATTGTGAAGTGAAATTTTTCTCATTTTTCTGCAACTTTTTACTCAGAACATTTTCTACCTAGAGAAAAGCCCAAAGAACAGTACAGTGAACACCTATATGCCCTTTCTCTAGATTCACTACTTCTTAAGAATTTTGGCACATGTTTTATGTGTCTTTAAATTGACCTACACACACAAATACCTGTATGTAAATATGTGAGTTTTGCTCATCTTTGCTGAGCCTTTTGAAAAATTGGTTATATGTATGTCCATACTTTACTCCTAAATACTTCAGCATATATCTTCTAAGAATAAGGGCGTTCTCATACATAACCATAATTCATTTTCACACCTAAGAAAATTAACACTATTTCAAGAATATCTAGTATAAATACTACATTTTTAAATGTTCCCAAATTCCCAAAATGTCTCTCTTATATCCTTTTTTTCCTTTTCTTTTTTAAGTACAGGATCTGAGTACATTTGCAGCATTTGATTCTGTCTTTTTGATCCCATTAGTTTAGAACAAGTCCTCTTGCCTCTTCCCCCATCTTTCATAACATTTACCTTTTTTTAAAGAGTATGATATTGTCGGTGCACCTGGGTGGGTTAGTCGTTAAGTGTCTGCCTTCGGCTCAGGTCATGATCTCAGGGTCCTGGGATTGAGCCCCACATTGGGCGCCCTGCTCAGCAGGAAGCCTGCTTCTCCCTCTCCCTTTGTTGCTCCCCCTGCTTTGTAGTCCCTCTCTTGCTGTCTCTATCAAATAAATAAATAAAATCTTTAAAAAAAAAAGTAAACTGTTAAAAAAAAAAAAAAAGAGTGGGCACCCGGGTGGCTCAGTGGGTTAAAGCCTCTGCCTTCGGCTCAGGTCATGATCTCAGGGTCCTGGAATCGAGGCCTGCATCGGGCTCCCTGCTCAGCGGGGAGTCTGCTTCCTCCTCTCTCTGCCTGCCTCTCTGCCTACTTGTGATCTCTCTCTCTCTCTGTCAAATAAATAAAATCTTTAAAAAATAATAAATAAAAATTAAAAAATGAAAAAAAAGAGTATGATATTGTCTTGTAGAATGTTATGCATTTTGAGTTGATACAACAGTTTCCTTATTTAGATTGAGTCTGTTTGCAAGAATACTGCATAGGTAACATTGGTACTTCTCATTACATCATGTTATGTTAATTGGTTCATAACAACAAGTTACCCCTGTTAGTGATAATGTTTGATCACTTGGTTAAGATGATGACCACCAGGTCTCTTCCTTGTAAGGCAGCCTTTTCCCTTTATAACTATAGTTGACCCTTTAACAAATGACATGGATTGGAACTGCATGGATCCAGTGTATGTGAATTTTTTTCCCCCCATAAATACAGTCCTGTGAATGTATTTTCCCTGTTAATGATCTTCTTAGGATTTTTTCCTCTAGTTTACTTGACTATAAAAATACAGTATATAATACATGTAACATACAGAATATGTGTTAAACCACTGTTTATGTTATCAGTAAGGCTTCTGGGCAACAGTTGGCTATTAGTAGTCAAGTTTTGGGGGTGTCAGAAGTTGCACATCTTTTCAACTACATGAGGGGTCGGCCGGCACCCCTAAGGCCTGTATGGGTCAACTGAAATATGAAATAAGTAAATAAGTAATCTTATTTCGAGATCATAGACTGATCCATCCACTTAGTGGTTTTAGCATCCATTGAGGATTGTTTACTTAGATATCGCACTGGTTACAAAATAGTGATTTCATAATTCTAACATAAATTGGCAATTTTCTGTGGAGAAGAGCTCTTGCTCTTTTTTAAAAAAATAATACTGTGAGCTCATGTGTTCTTTTGTTATTCGTTGTATTATAATCATTTATCATTATTCTTTGTTCCTGATCTGGCCAGTAGGAATCCAGCTCCTGTGTCTTTCTGATGTGATTCCATTATCTTTGAGCATTTCCTTGTTTTCTGGAATAGCAAGATGTTTTAAGTTACATGTTAAACTTTCCCTTGCCCCAGCTCTAGAATCAGTTACTTCTTTAAGGAGTTTTTGTTCTTCTTGGTGGGCAGTTATATTTAGAGACTAGGTGTAGTCATTGATGCTGAGGTGTCATGGTGTCATTACTTCTTAGCCTTTCTAATGTACAGAGAGACAGGGAGATTGACAGTCACAAGTTCATATTGATAGTTCCAGGTCGCATACAGTGCCACTAGGTTTCTCTTCACCTTCTTACATTTCATATTTCTATCTCCCTTTTCCCACAGTAAAAACCCAAATTCTCAGCAACAACTTACTAATTTAAAGTTCAAAAATTTTTTATATGTGTGTATTTAGAATACATCCTATTAAGGATGAATAATAGTAGGGACGCCTGGGTGGCTCAGTGGGTTAAAGCCTCTGCCTTCGGCTCAGGTTATGATCTCAGGATCCTGGGATAGAGCCCCGCATTGGGCTCTCTGCTCGGCAGGGAGTCTGCTTCCTCCTCTCTCTCTGCCTGCCTCTCTGCCTACTGTGATCTCTCTCTGTCAAATAAATAAATTAATTTAAAAAAAAAGGATGAATAATAGCTACACTATTTACAGTTACACAATTTACAGTAGGAAACTGTATTAACTATCTTATTGATTTAATATTATTTATTTGAAGATCATTTGCATGAATCAGTCAAAATTATATAAAATAAAATTATGTAAAATATATACTCAGAATTCTTCCATCCATTCCTTCCTTTGCTGACCTACTTGACATAGGTAGCCACTTTCATTAGTTTTTCGTTTATCCTCTGTGTGTATGTGTGTGTGTGTGTGTGTGTGTGTGTGTGTGTGTGTATGTGTGTGTGTGTATGTATTTACCCCAGATTAGTAAGCAGTTACTTAACATTATTTCTCTTTTTGGCAAAACACTGTATATCTTCTTCTCTTTTTTTCACTTAATATATACTATAAATACTCATTTCAGTTGATAGAAATTTTACTTATTTTTTCTCTTGGCTCTCTGCATAGTACTCTTATGTGGATGTACCTAGTTGACTCCAACTAGTCCCTTATTGACAGAAACTTGGGACTGTTTCCAGTGCTTTGCTGTTACAAGTAATGCCGCAGTGAATAACCCTGTGCATTGTTTTATATTTGTGGGGGTTTATCTTGAGGAAGGATTCATAGAAGTGAGATTACTGGGTCAAGTGGTAAACAAATTTAAAGATTAATTAGCTATTGCTGAATTTCCCTTCATAGGTATTATACCATTATGCGCTTTTCTTTTTTTTTTTTTTGACTGTTTTGCACTCTTACCAGCAATGTGTAAGACTGCCTTTTTCTTAATAATTGCCAATAGAATTTAAAGTTTTGAATTTTTACCAATCTGTTAGGTAAGAAATATATCTTAGTTTTTTTTTAATTCTAGTATATGTAATGTTTAGTGTTGTATTAGTTTCAGGTGTATAATATAGTGATTCAGCATTTCCATACATTACTCAGGGCTCATCATGATAAGTGTATTCTTAATCCCCTTTACCTGTTTTTTCCCATTCCCCCTTCCCCTCTGGTAACCACCAGTTCTCTTCATTTAAATACAGTCTGGTTTTTTTGTGTGTGTCTTTTATTCCTTTGTTTATTTGTTTTGTTTCTTAAAGTCACATATGAGTGAAATCATATGGTATCTGATTCTCTGTGCTGCTCTCTAACAGACATATTACTAATGTCTCTCAGTAATATATTTCACTTAGCATAATACTCTCTAGCTCCATCCATTTTGTTGTAACTGACATATTTTACTTAGCATAATACTCTCTAGCTCCATCCATGTTGTTGCAAATGGTAAGATTTTATTCTTTTTCATGGGTATTATTCCATATGTATACCACTTCTTTATCTACTTCTTAGTTTGGTTTTAATTTGCATTTCTCTATGGGTGAAATTAAATATTTTCTCAAATATAAGGTCCGTTGTATTTTTTTTTAGTCAATTATCTATTCATGTCTTTTGTTCATTCTGCCAGATTTTAATCTTTCTCTTATTCTTGATTTTTTCCCTTATTTTTTTTGTGTAGCATTCTTATTTGATGCTTATCAGTTTTTATATATATATATATATATAATTCATGACAAATGCTGGCCTTTAGAATTTTTGGTTATTGAATACCTTCATATTTTCATTTTTTTCCTTCTGCCTTCATTTTAACCTTTCCTTCTGTTGGCACCATTTACATTTTCTTAAGCTTCAAAACCCAAAGCACTTTTACTAAGCCATTTCACTTTCTTTAAAGATCTTTAATTTCTCCCATTATTCTTCTTGGTGATCACTGAATGGCTCTTCCACCTCTTGTTTTTGGGGGTTTGTTGGTTTGCAAAATTATTGTGAGGGCTTCCTGTAAGGCCAGCACTTCTGCTCAGTCAGAAAGAAACTTCTGCAAAGCTAATGCTCCATGTGTACAAGGCAAGTAAGAGGCAGCAAATCTTTCAAACAGAATGTGCCTCAACTCTTGTCACTTCAGTTTTTCTTAATAACCAGTTCTACTTTGTATTTCTTTTTTTAAAAAATTTATTTATTTTTTAATTAATATATAAATATATTATTTGCCCCAGGGGTACAGGTGTGTGAATCATCAGGCTTACACATTTCACAGGATTCACCATAGCACATACCCTCCCTATTTCCTTAATCCAGCCACCCTATCCCTATCCCCCAACCCCCAGCAACCCTCAGTTTGTTTCGTGAGATTAAGAGTCTCTTATGGTTTGTCTCCCTCCTGTTCCCATCTTGTTTCATTTTTTCCCTCCCTACCCTCCACGAACTCCTGCCCTGCCTCGGAAATTCCTCATATCAGAAAGATCATATGATAATTGTCTTTCACTGTTTGACTTATTTTGCTTACCATAATACCCTCAAGTTCCATCCACATCGTTGCAAGTGGCAAGATTTTGTTTCTTTTGATGGCTGCATAGTATTCTGTTGTGTATATATACCCCATCTTCCTTATCCATTCGTCTGTTGAAGGATATCTAGTTTCTTTCCATAGTTTGGCTATTGTGCACATTGCTGATATAAACATTCGGGTGCATGTGCTCCTGAGGATCACTACCTTTGTGTCTTTAGGGTAAATACCCAGTAGTGCTATTGCTGGGTCGTAGGGTAGCTCTATTTTCAACTTTTTGAGGAACCTCCATACTGTTTTCCACAGTGACTGCACCAGCTTACATTCCCACGAACAGTGTAGGAGGGTTCCCCTTTCTCCACATCCTTGCCAACATCTGTCGTTTCCTGACTTGTTAATTTTAGCCATTCTGACTGGTGTGAGGTGGTATCTCACTATGTTTTTGATTTGTATTTCCCTGATGCTGAGTGATGTTGAGCACTTTTTCATGTGTCTGTTGGCCATTTGGATGTCTTCTTTGCTTAAATGTCTGTTCATGTTTTCTGCCTATTTATTGATTGGATTATTTGTTCTTTGGGTGTTGGGTTTGATGTTTTTTATAGAATTTTGATACTAGCCCTGTATCTGATATATCATTTGCGAATATCTTCTCCCATTCTGTCAGGTTGTTTTGTTTTGTTTTGTTTTGTTGACTGTTTCCTTTGCTGTGCAAAAACTTTAGTTCTCGATGAAGTCCCAGTAGTTCATTTTTGCCCTGCTTCCTTTGCCTTTGGTGATGTTTCTAGGAAGAAGTAACTGTGGCTGAGGTCGAAGAGGTTGCTCCCTGTGTTTTCCTCAAGGATTTTGATGGATTCTTGCCTCACACTGAGGTCTTTCAACCATGTTTGAGTCTATTTTTGTGTGTGGTGTAGGGAATGGTCCAGTTTCATTCTTCTGCATGTGGCTGTCCAATTTTCCCAACATTATTTGTTGAAGAGGCTGTCTTTTTTCCATTGGACATTCTTTCTTGCTTTATCGAAGATTGGTTGATCATAGACACGAGGATCTGTTTCTGGGCACTCTGTTCTGTTCCATTGATCTATGTGTTTGTTTTTGTGCCAGTACCATACTGTCTTGATGATTACAGCTTTGTAATGGAACTTGAAGTCTGGAATTGTGATCCCACCAACTTTGGGTTTTTTTTTTGTTTTTTTTTGTTTTTTTACATTCTCCTGGCTATTTGGGGTCTTTCCTGGTTCCATATATATTTAGGATTATTTGTTCCATTTCTTTGAAAAAATTTGATGATATTTTGATAGGGATTGCGTTAGATGTGTAGATTGCTTTAGGTAGCATAGACATTTTCACAATATTTGTTCTTCCAATCCATGAGCATGGAACGGTTTTCCATTTCTTTGTGTCTTCTTCAATTTCTTTCATGAGTACTTTATAGTTTTCTGAATACAGAGTTTTTGCCTCTTTGGTTAGGTTTATTCCTAGGTATCTTATGGTTTGGGGTGTAATTGCAAATGGGATCGACTCCTTAATTTTCCTTTCTTCTGTCTTGCTGTTGGTGTATAGAAATTCAGCTGATTTCTGTGCATTGACTTTATATCCTGACACTTTACTGAATTCCTGTGTGAGTTCTAGCAGTTTTGGAGTGGAGTCTTTTGGGTTTTCCACATAAAGTATTATTTTGTCAAATGCTTTTTCAGCATCTATTGAGAGTGTCATATGGTTCTTGTTCTTTCTTTCTTTTTGTTGTCTGATTGCTGAGGCTAGGACTTCTAGTACTGTGTTGAATAGCAGTGGTGATAGTGGACAGCCCTGCCTGTGTTCCTGATCTTAGGGGAAGAGCTCTCAGTTTTTCTCCATTGAGAATGATATTCTCTGTGGGTTTTTCATAGATGGCTTTGATGATATTGAGGTGTATGTACCCTCTATGTCTACACTATGAAGAGTTTTGATCAAGAAAGGATGCGTTATTTTGTCAAATGCTTTTTCAGCATCTATTGAGAGTGTCATATGGTTCTTGTTCTTTCTTTTATTAATGTATTGTATCACATTGTATTGTATCACATTGATTGATTTATGGATGTTGAACCAACCTTGCAGCCCAGGAATAAATCCCATTTGGTTGTGGTGAATAATCCTTTTAATGTACTGTTGGATGCTATTGACTAGGATTTTGGTGAGAATATTTGCATCCGTGTTCATCAAGGATATTGGTCTGTAATTCTCCTTTTTGAT